>CASBWL010000525.1:600000-781000 GCA_949130495.1 Sambucus nigra
CGTATCAATACCGATCACACATATTGGAGGCGAATATAGTTCACATAACCATAGGTCACATGCATACCTAGGCTCCTATGGTCAGCTGACTAATCAACTCACAAATAAGTTTTCATAGTCCTATGCTCTTGAGGTACCAAATCTAAATCCCCCCAAAGGAACAAAAGATAAGATTGTACTCTTCCTACAACCTCCCGTGATATCAAGTATGTTAGGTATGTCATACACATAGTAATCCTTATACTAGGTTATCACACAACCTAAATAATCATCATTTTAATATAGGTATATTCGTATCCTATATTACAAGTCTCATACGTAATATAAGTTTATCCCGTTAGGCGCAACAACTCTCATCGTATATATCCGAGTACTTGAACGTTTCCCAAAATTTTACTAAGTCTCCCACTTGTCCCTAAGTTTAATTTAGTAATTTAAAGTCCCCCTACTACTATCTATAACTGCAAGTTATTATTTAACCGAATTAAACTCAAGTTTCCATGATTTTCAACCGTAATACTCTCGTCGGACACTTGTAAGTTTATCATTTAATCCCAAATGAAACTAATATTTTCTGGGCCTGAAATATACCCCTACAGACTTTCCCTAAATCCCAATATGTTTAATTAGTCCTCACCAATAATTCTTAAGAGGCGGAATTTGATTAAACCTTAAAAGGAATTTTTAGCACAAATGCAGGGGAGTCGATCGATTGATCGACCAGTTACAACCCAGAATTTTCGTGCGTTTTTGGCCATCGTTATCTCCAAAATTCATTACATGATCCCATTATCTAAAGTAAACGTATTTGATGTTATAACAACCAAAATACATGATTTCTAACATTCCAGAATCATCAAATATTACGAAAATTATATACCAATTTAATTGTTCATCAAGTTTCCATAGTTAAACCCTAGAATAACTTCTCAATTCAAGATAGCCAAATACTCATATTTTAATCCATGACTTATATCATTTAGGATATTATTTAATTATCTAATCTTTTCGGAATTTATCTACATGCAAATCCTAACCATATTTATGATTAAATTTTCCCAATTCATGAAATTATCAATATTTCAAGTTTAGTCTCATATTCTAAACTACCATGGATAATATATTTGCCGAATCATAAAACCTTAAAACAGTTGCCTAGAAATAAAAGTTCTGATCCTTTGGGGAAGATGATATGGTGGTGGTGTTCTCTCTCCGGTCACAAATCCGAAGATGGTGGTGGTGCAAGATGTTTGTTTGGTCCTAGCAACCCTTAGAAACCCTTCCTTTCTCTCTATTTCTCTCCCTCTGTACCTATTGCAAACAGAGTGGCTTCCTTCTGGAACATCTGTCATTTTTTTATGGTATCTTAAAGAAAATAGGTAAAAAACAACAATAACTTGTAGTTTCCCATAGATAGCGCCAATATGGCGGTGTCTAAAATTGGTTTGCTGATTTTAGATACTCTTGGCTCAATCAAACAAACAAATGTAACCACAGATAAAATAGTAAACTGGAGGTGGATGAGAGTTATATATATATATATATATATATATATAATGGTTTTTACGTGGTACATCTAGGGGTGCATTGCTACTATATTTAGGTTGCAATACAATCCTCTCAAAAGATCTCTAGGGTTTATAGAAAGTGTTTTCAATGATTCCTAGCTAAGAGAGATTGTGATCTATTTATAGTATTTAGAAGTTAAAGAGATGGAATACCTTTATATGTAAGGTACTTACATCTTTACATGATAATAGGTAGCTAAATATTATTCATGTGCATGTGCATGATGTCTGTTGAGATTCCCCACATGTGTATTCATACAACTGCTTATTCATTTTCATGGGACTGGTCAACTAGGTAGCCGACCAACAATATAATTGAGACGACCACATTCGTGCGTTGATTAAAGGTCCATTGATCATGATGACAGGTGTCACTCTTTTATTGGTCCACATGGTCTACTAATTTTAGGATACAACACTAAGCAATACATTTTGAAAGAAAAAACCATACATATAAAGTTTATTTTGTAAATTCCAAAAATGTTATCATTCAATGGTTATAAATAAAATTACCACGCAATGCAACCCGACCTATATGCTCATACCCACAGTTAACCATTTACAACAACTTTCACATAATTAGAGACCCTTTTACCACCTTTATCCCCTATTCTCCATTTTTCTATTTCCATTAGGTTGTCTTTCTTGCATTTCCTAAGAACAACCTTATTTATTTCTATTTCTATCATTCCATTATTAAAATTATCTTTTGCTCGAAAGTTTACCAAATAACCGCGTGCTTTAATGGTCTCCACACCGCTAAATAAGCCACCATATGCTCTGGCTAGTGATTTTAAGCCTTTCACCCTGGGGCATTTGGCATTCTTAATTAGTTTTCGGTTGCATCTGAGTCCATTTTAATGTGTTTTAACATTTTAACAAATGTCCACATTATTCTACCATTCTTATCATTCTTACGGTTCACATTTACGTTTCACACCGTTATCATGCCACTTTACTATTTTCATCTATTTTTCACAAAAATGACCGATAAGGTAAAATGAGGAAGTCCGACCACTGGGACCCTATAATTTGTCAAAATTACCATTTTCCACTCACTTTGCCAATATATTGTATGTAATACCTCGTATTTTTACTGATTTTAATTATGGGATTAATTGAATTAAAAATCTGAATTAATTGTAATTAATTCGGATTTAAATACTAGCGAGATAAAAGTTAGTATTTGATTATGATATTTCTGTTGAATATTTTTTATGTAATATATGATTATGAAATTATTAAATTCGCTACGTGTGGAAAATATGACGGTTTTGAAAATTAAGTTGGTACACGCGTGTCTGTCGTGTCGGGACCAATTTAGTGGATTATGAAGTAATTTATTTTTATGTCTTCCTTATTGTCATTTTGAGTTCACCAATGTGTATGGGGGTATTGAGATAGTTAGAAAATTCTAGCCGGGAGTTTAGTTTGGGTCCCGAGGCAGTTTTAGGCAAAACTGGCTAAACGGGAGGGTATTTTAGTCATTTTACTTTTTGGTGAATAGTGACCTACGAAATTTAGGATAAATATATCAGCCAACCCTTAGAATCATCAAGTTTGTAGCAGCCAATACTCTAATGATTCTAAGGGTTGGCTGATATATTTATCCTAAATTTCATATGTCACTATTCACCAAAAAGTAAAATGACTAAAATACCCTCCCGTGTAGCCGGTTTGGCCTAAAACTGTCTCGGGACCCAAACTAAATCCCCGGCTAGAATTTTCTAACTATATCAATACTCCCAGATACATTGGGGAACTCAAAATTACAATAATAAAGACATAAAAATAAATTACTTCATAATCCACTAAATTGGTCCCGACACGACTCACACATGTGTCCCAACTTAATTTCCAAAAGTGTCATATTTTCCACACGTAGCAATTTTAATAATTTCATAATCATATATTACATCAGAAATATTCAACAGAAATATCATAATCAAATACTAACTTTTATCTCGCTAGTTTTTAAATCCGAATTAATTACAATTAATTCAGATTTTTAATTCAATTAATCCCATAATTAAAATCAGTAAAAATACGAGGTATTACATACAATATATTGGCAAAGTGAGTGGAAAATGGTTATTTTGACAAAATATAGGGTCCCAGTGGTCGGACTTCCTCATTTTACCTTATCGATCATTTTTGTGAAAAATAGATGAAACTAGTAAAGTGGCATGATAACGGTGTGAAACGTAAATGTGAACCGGAAGAATGATAAGAATGGTAGAATAATATGGACCTTTGTTAAAATGTTAAAACACATTAAAATGGACTCGGATGAAACCGAAAACTAATTAAGAATGCCAAGTGCCCCAGGGTGCAAGGCTTAAAATCACTAGCCAGAGCGTATGGTGGCTTATTTAGCGGTGTGGAGACCATTAAAGCACGCGATTATTTGGTAAAATTTCGAGAAAAAGATAATTTTAATAATGGAATGATAGAAATAGAAATAAATAAGGTTGTTCTTAGGAAATGCAAGAAAGACAACCTAATGGAAATAGAAAAATGGAGAATAGGGGATAAAGGTGGTAAAGGTGGTAAAAGGGTCTCTAATTATGTGAAAGTTGTTGTAAATGGTTAACTATGGGTATGAACAGATAGGTCGGGTTGCATTGCGTGGTAATTTTATTTTTAACCATTAAATGATAACATTTTTGGAATTTCCAAAATAAACTTTATATGTATGGTTTTTTCTTTTAAAATGTATTGCTTAGTGTTGTATCCTAAAATTAGTAGACCATGTGGTCCAATAAAAGAGTGACACCTGTCATCATGATCAATAGACCCTTAATCAACGCACGAATGTGGTCGTCTCAATTATATTGTTTGGTCGGCTACCTAGTTGACCAGTCCCATGAAAATGAATAAGCAGTTGTATGAATACACATGTGGAGAATCTCAATAGACATCATGCACATGCACATGAATAATATTTAGATACCTATTATCATGTAAAGATGTAAATACCTTACATATAGAGGTATTCCATATCTTTAACTTCTAAATACTATAAATAGATCATAATCTCTCTCAGCTAGGAATCATTGAAACACTTTCTATAAACCCTAGAGATCTTTTGAGAGGATTGTATTGCAACCTAAATATAGTAGCAATGCACCCCTAGAAGTACCACGTAAAAACCATTATTTATTTATATATATATATATATATATATATATAACTCTCATCCACCTCCAGTTTACTATTTTATCTGTGGTTACATTTGTTTGTTTGATTGAGCTAAGAGTATCTAAAATCAGCAAACCAATTTTAAACACCGCCATATTGGCGCTATCTATGGGAAACTACAAGTTATTATTGTTTTTTACCTATTTTCTTTAAGATACCATAAAAAAATGCCAGATCTTCCAGAAGGAAGCCACACTGTTGGCAATAGGTACAGTCCTTCTTCCCTTTTTTGTATGAGATATTTTTAAGGAATCCTATTGAACATATTCAAAGGTCAAGAGCTAATACAAGAGACAATGAGATAGCATACTCAGACGCTTTAAACCAAGACATCCTTTATTATATACACTTATGGAGAAATATTTCCCCCAGCTCCTAGACAAGAGAAAAGAAAATCTAAATTTCTAGATCCTCCCATGATAGGTCTTATCACCCTGACGCGGTCTTTTCCCTTAGATCCACTGCTTACTATGATAGGATTTCCTTCTTTCAGGAAAGATCGAGCACCGTAGAATGACTAATCAGTGGCCAATCCTTCGATCTTCATGTCCTTGAGCAATCAGACGCCACAATCATATGGAATCTTCTAATTCACAATATCACCAAGAAAGAACTGTCAGGTCAAGAACCCGTGTGTGAGGATCCAAGCGGGCCGAGGAGGATTCTTAGGAAGAGAGCTAAGCACAAACTCAAGGTCGAGCCTCTAAAACCTTTTTTAAATAAAATCAATCCAGAAGAGCACCACTGTAAGGTTTCCATTCAATGGTTAGAAAATTATTTGGGATAAATGAGCAAATCAAAAAACCCTTGCACAGGAGTTTTGTAAAGGATCACCTTTTATCCTAATAATTGTGAACTTTCCAACACCTGAAAAATTAAATCCACCCTGGTCACTCCCAAATAAGATGGTAAAATTGATCTTGTCCTTCCTGTAAAATAATACCAGGCAACCACAGACATCTACTCAATCCCAGATGAGATGTGTTACCGAGCATTCTTAAGCACCATTACTCAGTCGGAGCAAATTTTGTATAACAATATGTCTCATGGACAAATATCTAGCTCCTAATAACTTGTTGAGTTATTTATCAATAATTTCTTCTTTGGAGCCAAACCAATCAAGATATTAGCTCACTTGGTGAGTGTTTGCCAATACCACTCGCTTTAACAGCGAAAAACTAGAGGTGGTGGATTATGAAGAAAAGACTACAATCACTGCCCTGATGAACTAATTGCTTCCTGAGAAATTATATTATGCTCTTGCCAAGGATCCCCCTAAGACCATGACTGAGTTGACGGCTAAAGCTGGTAAAAATTATGAATGCCGAGGAGGCTATGAACCCTACGCAACCCTCTAAACCCAATGCGAAGGATAATAAGAACTCTAAGAAGAAGGGTTATAAAGATAAAAATGCCAAAATATCCAAGATGCATGATGAATATACCCCTGGACTGTTAGTGTGCACCACTTTTTAGAGGAGATTCGAAGGAGAATCGATCTAAAATGGCCTGGAAAATTGAAGTCTCCTCCTAACAAGAGAGAGAAATTCAAATACTGTGAATTTCACAAAGACCATGGGTATATTACCGACAATTTCATAGATCTAAAGAAAACAAATAGAAAGTCTGATTCGAAGAGGCAAGATCTCCAAATTCATTACAAAGAAGTAAGGAAAAAAATAAGAGAAATCAGGAGACAATTGGAATCCCTATATAAGGGAAGAGATGATAAGAAAAGAGGCAGAGATGATGACACCAAATAGGATTTTGGACCTATCAGAGAAACCCAAAAAAAATTGAGCTTGGGGTGAAAATTATTTCATTTGGTTGTCATTTCATTGCATATGGTTATGCAGATGGTGGCAACAAAATAGTCGAAAGAAAGGCATACCTGAATGAGGTTGAAGGTTACCCCAAAAAAGTGAGCAAAGATAATCTGGTGATAGGATTCTCCAATAACCACTTGTCCGGGGTATTTTATGTCCACGATGATCCTTAACCTATAAGACCTATCCATCTCCCCTTTAATTTTCCCTATTAACGTACTGATTCTTACCGAATATTGCATATTTCTACCCTCGAATTTACGCTTTTTAGTCCCCTCGGGTGCCTTAATCTCTATATTTATGCTTTTTAGCCAGACAACCTCTGTTTTATATTGTTAACATGTTGTATGAGGTATACTTGGGATTTTTTAGGTATTTAGGTACCAAGTATGGAGTTTGGATGCATTCCGGCTAAGTTCCGTACGTAATCGCATGTTCAAGGGAAATTTAGTAATTTCACAGCTTGGGCACCTAGCCCAACATCTACATGGAATATTTATCCCTTCTCGCAATCTTCGCGTGACCACAAATTTGTGCACGAATTCGATCCCTAAAGAAGAAGTTACGGAATTTTTAGCCGAAGAGATTTCTAACTACACCAAAACAGGAGGAAGATTGATGCAAACCTGCTTGATAGATTGACCGATCAAAGGGATCGATCGATCCCTTCAATTTTCATTCATCGTGGGAAGCGGTGGGCTCATATCTGATCAATCCCCTATTTTCTGCAGATATTTTCCCTTTTATTTTCTTTTTCCTTTTATTTTCTATTTTAATTCCAACTTACTATAGAAAGGTTTTTTGTTGTAATAATCAAACATTAAGTAGAAAAATTATATTTTAGGTTAGTTTAGCCTAGGGTTTGGGGTTTGAGAGCTCATCTTCTTCCTCATTTTGGTTTGACACCCATTAGGGCTTGTAAGTTATACTTTCATCTTCCCTCTCCCTTAATATAGTTGTATTACCTTATTTTCTTTCTTTGTAATTTAGTTTACTTTCTTTATTTACATGCTTTCATTAATTGCTTTCTAGTGTAGATTTATTGCATTTATTTACCGCGTTTTTACCATGATTTCTAGCTAGTTTAGTCTAGGTTGTGTCAGATTGAACTCACCTCGAGTTGACATGTTGCCTTGCTTTGGTGATGGAGTTTACTGGTCTATTTTGGGTGCGTTGTCCTAGTTATTGCACCTAGGATATTTGACGGGGCATATCATGTATGCTCCGTGCTTACGATCTCGCATGCGTAATTTTTGGGGGTTTTGTTGACGCCAAAATATTATTAGTCTTTTATGCGAATTTAGGGGTGTGATAAGTCTTGATTTAATTAATTATCGATATGGAACGCATTCGTAATAACTCGTCGACCCATGTAACAATTTTATACTAATTAACTCAGGTGAGAGATATTGGACGCAACCAATAGTTTTTACTCACTTTGCTAATCTAGTTTAAATAAACTTGTCTAGATGAAATATTTCCCTTTCTGCATCTTTTCCTTTTTGTGTATAATCATCTTTTACTCTTTTATTCCCGAAATACTAAACTAAATAATAATCTAGCAACTCGTCTCTGTGGATTTTTGACACCCGGGCTTGGCTGCTATACTCACTTGTTGAGTATAGTCATGAGTTTAGGTTTTTGTATAGAGCAGGTGAGCCAAATTTAAAATGACTGGAGCGAAGGTGACGCTTGCGCTGCGAAAAAACCCTACCTATCAAATGACGCCGTTGTTGGGGACTTGTTTGCTTTAGAATTTATTTGATTTATTATTTCATAGTACTTTCTTTCTATTTATATTATTTGCCAAACATTTTTATAGGACTTCTACATTTGAGCACCAAAAAACGCTTGAATTTCCCACGCGCATCTGCTTTGTGGAACTCGCCACTTCGAGCCATTTTGTGGGAATGCATGTCTTATTCCAATTCTTTTGGTAATAATTGTTATAATTCTCAAAATGTTCATAATCCTATGAATTTCAGTCAATACTTAGAGTCCCAAAAAATTAAAAATTCACAAATGACTTTGGGCGAGTATAACGAAAGTCAAAACTTGGGTTAGTGGAATTTTGATAATGATGATTGTGATTTTGGTCCTCTAATTCCTTATAATAGGAATTTTGAAACGAATTGCAATAGTTTTCAAAATTCTTATAATAATGAGTTTGAGTTTAAGTCCGATAGTAATTTCCAAAGTTCGCATTTTCAAGGATCCACACCTCGACTTATGACTTTCGGTGAGGCTTTGCGCATGCTTGAAAATGAGAAAATTGAAAATCATTATCGGGAAGAAAATCGTTGTTGGGAACATGAGTTGGATTTATTATTTGAATCCGACAACGATTTGTACACCTTCTTAAATATTGAATTCAAGTTTATCAGATTGTAGAAATCTTCAGTATCTTGCATCTATATCAAATTCAGTCACAAATAGTAATGCACATACACGAATTTATGAAAAAAGATTATTGCCAATCAGTTGCGAAGTTTTGCATGGATGAGAGACCATGTGATCCAATTTCTCTCACAACCTTAAGATGATCATGTTTGACTCAGAACTTTGATATCTATGAGCCTAATATTGGGGGCTTCTTCACCGTAATTGACCCACCACTAAACTGGAAGAGAAGTTTTAATTTCTTTTTTGGTAAGATCTGAGCCAAACTCCCCCCCCCCCCCCCCCCCCCCCAATCCATAAAAAGTATAACCTAAAATGCAAACAAATCAATTTAAAAACAATACACAGGAAATTAATATAACTCGATGCAAATAAATGTGATACCTCATTTATTACCAAGGCTTGTTTTTTTACGCCTGGCTCTAGCCTTGTCATGACCTCTTTCAGTCCGGCTCTTACCTCAGGATGGTTTGAAAAATTAGTCGAATACTAAAACACCAGCGAGTCAACTCGGATTGGTCGATATATCGACGAGTTAAGTCGATATCATGCGATTCCAATTTATTTTCATTTCTTGTCCCGGATGCATCTCGTTGCCTACCGATTCAGAGTCAACTTGGGCGATACCGAATTGACTCGAACGAGTCTTTGAACCATGCTGGCTACGCTGATTACTTACTGAAATGGGTGTTTGACATTCCACAGCCACTATCATTCATTGTGACAATCAAAGGGCTATTAATATTGTTTACAATGATGTTTTTCATGAACCAATGAAGTATATTGAGATTGACTTTGTTCGTTAACATCTTTTCCAAACAACTATTGGACTTCAATCCTTTTCAACAACTGATCAGACTGTCAAGGTTTTTAAGAAGGCTCATCCTCTAGATGGTCTTCAGGATTTAGTATCCAAAATCAAGTTTGTTTGTATCTTACCACCTTGAGTTTGACGGGGGTTGTTAATGTAATTAGTGTAATTTATATTATTGTACTTGGAGGTAGAACCAAGAGACAGCTGGAGGGGCACCAGCCCGTCTCCAAAAAGACAAATAGGGTTAATTTTTTTTAATTTTAAATTCAGCCTACCCCTAATATTTTAAAGTGTAAGATAATATTTTATAAGGATTTTAAATTGAGGGGAACAAATGTAAATACTCATACTTTAAAAACTAAAACAGAGTTATTCTTCTCATTCAAAAATAGCCCCAAAATCATTATCTTTACCCTCTTCTTCTCTACCTACCGAAACACACACTATCTCTCTCATCTCAAAAATAGGCTTTTCGTGCCCTCTACTCTGCTACCCTGGCGCCGGCTATACTCTCTCATTTCTCCTCTCTACAAAAATAAGTAATAATTTGAATCTCTCCTCTCTCATTTCTTTGGCCTCTTGATTCGTATCGAATATTGCATATTTTCGCCCTATATCTTTATGCATTCTAGCACCTTTACGGTCCTTAATGCCTATATTTATGCTCATTAACCAGGAAACCTCTTATTTAGATATATACACGCTTTTGAAGGGGTTAATTGTGTTTTTATAGGTATTGGAATGCTAAATGTGAGGATCAATTGTATTTTGGAGACGTTTTATCTTCGGACGCTACTTTAAGGGCATTTTAGTCAATTCACATTTCATATCAAGCTCATGGGAATTCCATGGATACGTATTTTGATGAATTAGCATTGCGTGGCCATAAATGGCACGTCGTTTGGAGTCCGGGTGGTGAAGAGATGGACATTTTCGTATTCAACCTTTTCCCCTCCCGTTGGATCAAACAAGGCTGGAAAACATAGTACCGGTCGATCGCGCTTTTGATGCCAATCAACCTCACTTTTGGATTTTTCCATGAAAAGGAACCAGTGGGCTCAGACCTGTTCAATCGATTGATTGACCACAATGATCAATCGATCGAGCCTTTCATATTTCTGTAATTGTGTGTCCTCGATCGATCGACCCTTTGGGTTTGATCGATCGACCGTATCAGATATTTGCCACTTTCTTCTTTTCTTTTCTTTTTCCTTTAATTTATTTTCCAACTTACTATATAACCCATTTTTGTTGTAATAAGAAATATTATTAGTTTTAGATAGTTTAGGTTAGGGTTTGGGGTGGAGAGCTCATTTCCTCTTCTTCTTTGGGTGTTCCCCATTTTTGGGTTGTAAGTGCACTATTCATCTTCCCTACCAATTAATATAGTTTGTATTTCTTTATCTCTTGCTTTTTTAATTAGATTCACATGCTTTCTTTAGTTGCTTTCTAGTGTAGTTTTATCGCGTTTATTTACTTCTTTCCTTTACTGCGTACGTTTTTATCATCTAGGTTGTGTCGGATTGAACTTACTTTGGGTTGACATGTTGATTTGCTTTGGTAATGGAGTTTACGATTTTATTTCGATTGTGTTGTCCTAGTCATTATGCGTAGGATATTTGACGGGGTATATCATGTATGCTCCGTACTTACGACCTAGCGTGGGTAATTTTCATGGTATTTGTTGGCGCCAAAATCTTATTAGACTTTTATGCAAATTTAGGGATGTGACCATTATTGATTTAATTAATTGTCGAAACAAGACGCAATCTTAATAACTCGTGAACCCATGTAACCATTTTATACTAATTAACTCGGGATGAGGTATATTCGACGCAACCTATATTTTTATTCTCTTTGTTAATTTAGTTTAAATACACTCGCCTAGTTTAATCTTTTCCTTTTGTTAGAAATTATCTTTTATACTTTTATTTTAGGAATATTAAACCAATTAAATTCTATTAACTTGTCCTTGTGGATTCGATACCGGACTGGATGCTATACTCCCTTTAAAGAGTGTAGTCATAGTTTAGGTTTTTGTATAGACTTGGTGACCCGAATATAAAACAACCGATGCGTAGGTGATTCCCGCGCCACGGCAAAACCCAACCTATCAAATGGCGATGCTATCGGGGATGAGTTTGTTTTAGATTTTATTTGATTTAGTATTTCGTAGTATTTTATTTCTATTTGTATTTTTTGCCTAACATTTTTGTTGGACTTCTACATTTGAGCGCCAAGAACCGTTTGAATTTTTCGCGCGCGCATCTACTTTGTGAAATTCGCCACTTCGAGCCATTTTTGGGGTAAGCATGTCTTATTCCAATCCTTTCGGCAATCATTATGATAATTCTCAAAATCCTCGCAAACCTTTGACTTTTGGCCAATACTTAGAGTCCCCAAAAATTGCAAATTCAAAAATGTCTTTGGGCGAATATTACAAAAGTCAACCTTTGGAGTGCGTGTATTTTGAGGAGGATGATAACAATTTTGGGCCTCTAATTCCTTATAATAGGAATTTTGAAACAAATTGCAATAGCTTTCAAAATTATTATAACATTAAGTTTAAGAATAGTTACGATAATAATTTCCAAACTTCTGATTTCCAAGAATCCGTGCCTTAACCTATGACTTTCAGTGAGGGCTTGCGCATGCTTAAAAACGAGAAACTTGAAAATCGTTATCTGGAAGAAAATCATTTGTGTGAGCATGAATTGGATTTATTATTTGAATCCGACGATGATTTTTATTCCGAGACTTTTGAAGTCGAGGAATGTTTTGAACCAGATGAGGACTTTGTGCCTACTTTGGAATAACCAATTGTTGACTTTGCCCATGGCATAATAGATGTTGAAAGTAAGGATGAAATGGAAATAATATCCATTTGGAATGAAAGGATTTATTCTTTGGCCCCCAAAGAAGAACATTTCATCGGAAATGATCTTATTTCCTTTGAAACTCAATCTTCAAGCGATGATGACTCATCTCTTGAGTTTGAATTTCTTTCCTCCCCATTTTCATTCTCTGTTATCACACCGTCATAAGTCCCCGATGAATCAGTTCTGAACTTTAATGTATTAAACCTTTCCACCTATGAGGAGTACTTGCTCGAGTCGCCTTCCATGATCGCATCTTTGCCTTCATGTGCGCCCCCTCCCATTCTAATTTCAAAATACTTGGTAAAAAATTCAGTTTCTTTTGGACCTCTTGTGTTTTTGTCACCCGTCTTATCCAAATCCCCCATCCTCCCTCTAAATTTTTTAATTGGGTATGGTTCATTTCTTCCGCCTTACACATGCCTTCCATTGTTCAAACGAAATTCTTATTTTTTGGAGGGCATGCTTGTGAGTGAAGGTACACCGGTCACCCTCCAAAGTCAAATCATTTTCATGGTGGACCCTCAATTATTTAGACTTCTAGTGTATAGTTAGTGTGAAGCCTAAATGGTAGGTTGTATATAGTTAGCTTTTTATCATTTCTTTCTTTAGTTTTTCTTTCCTTTATAATTTAGTCTCATGTAATTAGTTAACTTTTTATTATTTGTTTTTGCTATGCTCGGTACTAACTTGTTTTATAGATTCTTTGGACTTGTTCTTATGGGGATCACCCCAAATTTGGGTAATATCGTTCTTTTCCTCTCTTTTTGTTGCGTTCTTAATGCGCATTGAGGACAATGCAACGTTTAAGTCAGGGGGTGTAGGATATTCTATCCATTTCTTTATTTAGTCCATGTTTTTGCTCACATGTTAGTTACTTAGTATGCTTTTCTTAGAAAAATTAAAAATTTCAAAAAGATTTTCCTTCTTTTTTCTCCTTTGTCGGGTATTTTGCCTTTGTTTCTGATGATAAATTTCAATAATTGCCCGATCCGATAGACAATTCAATGATGCATGTTCTCGATTTTAGAAGTTATTAGACTTTAGTCCTCAAATCATTGATATTATGAATAACTTCATGAATTAAACTTTAATCCCATGAGCACATGCTTTTTTCTTATTTTATTGATTTGGTTTAACACTTTTATAACTCGGTAATCTTTTGTAGCATTGTATATACTTACACCGAGTAAGCTTTGTACCTTTCGTCATTTGTGAGTGTTATACACTATTCTTTCCTCATTGAAAACGTTGAATTCGTTGGTAATCTCACTTTTCTTTCATTTGATCGTTCATTAATTGAGTTCATATATGAAATGTATTACTTGAGCATGATTTTCAAAGTTTGTTTTGACTCAAGAATTGCATAAACTTTAGGAAATGATTATAGGCCCTCTTTGTTATATCACCCATATTGACCTTGACCTCACCCTATATGTTTACCCTCGCCAACCCTTTGAGCCTAAATATAACCTTTCATTTCATAACCCCAAAATCCCATAACCAACTCCATATTGGAGTTATAAACCATACATATTACATTTCATACCCTTGTTTGGAATGTTACTTGGGATTGAATGATGTTATTGTCTTGTGGTTGCGATTTAGGCATGTGAGAGTGTGAAAAGTAAAGAAAAGAAAGAAGTGAAAAAGAGTGAAAAAGAGAAAGTAGAAAAGAAAAGAAAACAAAAGAAAAAGTGAGAAAAAGAAGAATATAAAAGAAAAGAAAGAGAAAGTTGTATATGTTGTATATAGTGTTCGAATAAGCTTTGATTACTCTCCAATCGTTATACCTAATGCTTAATTGTGGAACTCGCTTCCCATTTTTTGATATTGCCCGCATATTCCCATTATCCCGAGTTTTATCTCCGAACACTTTGAATCCGTACATACATATATCCTTCCTTTCATAACCTTAGCCCCAAACCTACATTATAACCCTATAAAGTCCTATGTGATCTTAAAGTGTATTTAACTTACAAGTCATAGTAGTTTTGATAATGTGTGAAAATATATTTTGCCTCCTTTAATGAGCGGTATATTTCATTAAGATTACAAATTTTCATTTTATATATAGCGCTCTTCATTTGTGACATGTGCGCGGCCTAGTTTCCATTTACATTTACTCTTTATGCCCGCATGTCCCGTGTGTTATCACCCTGTTTCGAGTGAATTCATTTGATGAGTGTAATACCCATGAGGATTGTATATATGCATGCTTTAATGTTTATTATCCAATTTATTTAAGTTTTTGCCAAATCAAACTTTGCATGTGCTCGCTCTCCTCCCACATTTTAAGGTTTCATTTCAATGAGGTGCATTCTATAATGTTAAGGATTTGGACTTTTGTTTGAATTCGTTCATTTTGATAATAATGCGTATGAAATTTTTTTCGATATTGATGGGCTTGTCACATGTTGGTTTGGGCATATTTTGAGCAAACGATATGATGTTTGTGGATTTCATCCTTGAAAAACCTCGCGAGACCACACTCGTCCACTAGGGTAACCTAGGGGTTTAACGGCTTATTGCATATGCTAAATGAAATTGTGTTCCCTACGAAAGTGGCATTTATATTTCGATGATATATACATCTTGTACTGCCTTCTGTGGACTGGTTTTGTTTGTTTCACCACTAGGGACTAGCAATGTCTAAGTTAGGGGGTGTAATTCGTATCGAATATTGCATATTTCCGCCCTATATCTTTATGCATTCCAGCACTATTACGGTCCATAATGCCTATATTTATGCTCATTGACCAGACAACCTCGTATTTGGATATATACATGCTTTGAAGGGGTTAATTGTGTTTTTTAGGTATTAGAACGCTAAAAGTGAGGATCGGTTGCATTTTGGAGAAGTTCCATCACGGGATGCTACTTAAAGGGCATTTTAGTCAATTTACATTTCATCTCTAGCTCTTGGAAATTCCACGGATGCATATTTTGATGAGTTAGTGTCGCGTGGCCACAAACAATGCGTTGTTTGGAGTCCGGATGGTGAAGATATGGCTATTTCAGTATTCAACCTTTTCCCCTCGTGTTGGATCAAACTAGGCTGGAAAACAGAGTACCAATCGACCGCGCTTTTGATGTCGATCGACCTCGCTTTTAGATTTTGCCTTGTGAAGGAACCAGTGGGCTTAGACCTATTCGATCGATCGATCAACCCTAACGATCAATCGATCGATCGATCCCTTCATATTTTTGTAATCGGTGGGTTCGATCGATAAGCCGTATTAGATATTTCCAACTTTCTTCTTTTCTTTTCTTTTCTTTTTCCTTTAATTTCTTTTTTAACTTACTATATACCCATTTTTGTTGTAATAAGAGAGATTATTAGTTTTATATAGTTTAGGTTAGGGTTTGGGGTGGAGAGCTAATTTCCTCTTCTTCTTTGGGTGTTACCCATTTTTGGGTTATAAGTGCACTATTCATCTTCCCTACCAATTAATATAGTTTGTCTTTCTTTATCTCTTGCTTTGTTAATTAGATTCACATGATTTCTTTAGTTACTTTCTAGTGTAGTTTTATCACGTTTATTTACTACTTTCCTTTATTGCTTTTTTATCATGCTTTCTAGCTAATTTAATGTAGGCTGTGTCGGATTGAACTCACTTTGGGTTAACGTGTTGCTTTGCTTTGGTGATGAAGTTTACGGGTTTATTTTGAGTGTGTTATCCTAGTCATTACACGTAAGAGATTTGATGGGATATATCATGTATGCTTCGTACTTACGACCTTGCGTGTGTAATTTTCGGGGTATTTGTTGACGCCAAAATCTTATTAGACTTTTATGCGAATTTAGGGATGTGACAACTCTTGATTCAATTAACTGTCGAAATGAGATGCAATCTTAATAATTCGTGAACCCATGTAAACATTTTATACTAATTAACACGAGGTGAGGGATATTCGACGCAACCTATAGTTTTATTCTCTTTGTTAATTTAGTTTAAATACACTCGCCTAGTTTAATCTTTTCCTTTTGTTATCCTTTCCTTTTTGTTAGAAATTATCTTTTACACTTTTATTTTAGAAATATTAAACCAATTAAATTCTAGCAACTTGTCTTTGTGGATTCGATACTCGGACTGGTTGCTATGCTCCCTTAAAAGAGTATAGTCATAGTTTAGGTTTTTGTATTGAGTTGGTGAGCCGAATATAACATGACCGGTGCGTAGGTGATTCTCGCATCGCGGCAAAACCAATCCTATCACCTTTCATTTATAATCTCTTATGCACAGTAATTTAGTAAAAATGTGCACACACACACACACACACACACACACACACACACTATTGGCAATATCTTTTATCAATTTTAGGGATCTAATCAGGGCTTTTTTCATTTATTGTTATAATTAGGGCTTTTTCTTTTATTGTTGTGATTAGGGATTTTTTAAGTTTACTGCAATCAAATAAAAAATTTAATTTTTGAGTATTAACTAATCTATATTATTTGGGGCATTATTTTAGGTTCTAATGTCAAGAAAAACTTTGTTATCATTTTTCAAACCCCAAAATGATTCACATGCGCCTTTATTGACCGATGATACTCGTTCAATCTTCCCCGAGCCACTTCATAAAATTCAAAGGGTTGAACCTATTGAAGAGGAAAACACTTTCACTTAAGATCCTGGGTTGTGTCTTCCAATATGGCAACAACCCGTTGGTGATCGGGATGAGATTCGAAATAAATACCTAAAAATGGGACCTTATCAACCCATACTTCAAGAATATCCATCCAACCAAGATGAAAAACAAATTTGCCTCTTTCAAAGTGGTTGGTTTCAAAGATACCTCTGGCTTGAGTATTCTATTGAAAAAATAGAGCATATTATTTTCATTGTTTCTTGTTTGAAAGTAATCCACTCACTCGGTCGATATTTACTATTGAAGGGTTTCATAGTTAAAAGAGGATTGGTGGCCCCATATGTTCTTTTCTAAAACACATGGATTATACCCCTTCAGTCCATATGAGTGTTGTCCATTCAGCTGAAGATTTGATGAATCCTTTTCAACACAATTGGTGGGTTTTGAATTCACAATCTAAAGAAGTTGAAAAGAATCAAATGCATCGGAAGACATCAATTGAATGTGCACGTTGGCTTGCATTTCAATCATGTGCATTTAAATCTCATGATGAATCTCCCGACACACTAAATTCTAGAAATTTCATTGAATTGACAAAACACACAGCGGATCATAATGAAAAAGTTATTGAGGTTATCTTCAAAAAAGCCTCAAGAAATGCGAACTATACCTCTCCAAAAGAAATCTTGAATATTCATAGTGATAATGTGAGAAGTAAGATCCGTAAAGAAATTGGTGATGGGAGTTATTGTATATTGGTTGATGAAGTACAAGATACCTCTATTAAAGAGAAAATGGCCATTGTCATAAGATTTTTTTATGAGGGAGGGGTGGTATGGGAGCGATTTTTTGGTATTATGAGCGTAGAAGACACCACTGCTTTGACACTCAAAAAAGAAATTGTTGGGGTACTTTTCTTGTTATGATCTTCATATTGAAAAAATTTGTGGTCAAGGGTATGATGGAGCTAGAAATATGAAAGGATCTTGGAATGGATTACAATCCCTCTTTCTTATGGAGTGTCCATATGTTTATTACATGAATTGTTTTGCCCTGAAGTTACAACTTGCATTAGTTTCGGCATCCAGAGATGTGCAAGATATATGGTTTTTCTTCTTAAAATAGAATGTTGTTGTGAATATTATTGATGCTTCTCCAAAACGTCAAAGTGAATTACAGTTGAGATAAGCTAGTGAAGTTGGAAATAAGGTGTCACTTGGTGAACTTCAAATGGGAAGAGGTGTTAATCAAATGGAGACATTAAATTATGCTATAGCCACCCGTTGGAGCTCTCACTTGATTTATGTTCGCAGTTTAATTGATTTTTTTGGCCCATCTTGTGAAATTATTGAAAATCTTTGGTTAAATGATGTTAATTATCCATCACACTCAGAGGCTAAAGGTGTTTATGATGCGATGAGCTCATTTGAATTTGTATTTATTTTACATTTATTGAATGAGATCATGGGATCACCGATATACTTTGTCAAGCACTTCAGCAAAAGTCACAAGACATTGTAAATGTTATGAAACTTGCTTCAACAACAAAAAAACTCCTTCAAAAGTTAAGGGAAAATAGTTGGAATTCCTTCTTTGATAAAGTGCAGTCGTTTTACGAAAAACATGGTATTAAAATCTCAAATAGGGATGCTTCTTATAAAGTGGGCACTCGACGTTCATGTTAGTAACGTAATAATATTACAATTTATCATCATTACCAAGATGATACCTTCAATGCTACGATTGACTTTCAAATAATGGAATTCAATTGTAGATTTTTCGAGGGCGCAATGGAAATTCTTATTCTTACCTCTGCTTTGGATCCTCATGATGCTTATAAGTTATTTAACATTGGTGATATTTGCGAGCTTGCCAAAAGAATTTATCCTCATGAATTTATTAAAGATGATGTATGGACATTGAGGCATCAATTGCAACACTATGAGCTTAATATTCCAAATCACCCTAGTTTCAAAATTTGTCTAGAAACTCATAATTGTGTAGCACATTAGTTGAAACAATGAAAAGGGATATTTATTCCTTGGTTGATAGATTCATTCATCTTATATTAACTCTTTTTTATCTCCACAACATCAACATAACGTGCCTTTTCATCAATGAAACTTGTAAAAACAACTATCTGTAACAATATGGGTGATGATTACCTAGAAGATTACATTATACTCACAATAGAAAGAGAGCTTGCTGAAGGCATTGATTTGGATTTGCTAATAGATTATTTTGATTCACGAAAGGATCGGAGGGTTCAACTTCATTAGCTCATGTGATGTATTTTTTATTCCACATGTGATTAGATAGAGCAAAAAACGCTCTTTTGTCTATTTTGAATATACAATTTTGGTATGCTATTGTCTAAATGTTTTAGTATTTGTGTTTATTTAATTGAAAAATAAAGAAAATGACATTTTCTTGTAAAACTAGTCTTAAATGTAAATGGATTTCATGAATAAAGAAATGTGTGGTTTGGGAAATTATTAATAAAGTCATTGAATAAGTTTTAATGGGTAAACATGAGAAAGTTAGTGTGTATAACTTAGTAATGTTGTAAAGAATTAATACTATGAAATTGGAAAGAAAATGATGGAATAAATATGTTTTCAATTAAGAAGAATATTAGTGTAAGGTTAAAAACGGTGTTAATGTGATAAAAATTTAAGAATTTAGTGTGGATGACTTAATAGTGTTTTGGAAAATTAACACTTGTGGAAATGGAGTAAAAGGCGATTTTGGAAACAAATGGGTAAAATGATAATTTACTTATAATTGAACATTTTTATGAAATAAAAATGTTGGAAAAGGTGTTACACAAAGTGGTCCTAAATGAAAATAATTTTTGGAATCATAATCAAGATTAAAGTGTAAAGGACATGAAATGGTAAAATTTCAAAGTGTAACACAAGTTGGGGTGTAACCACGGGTTTTGGCTTCGGTCGGGTAAAAGGAAAAAGTGGGTAATGTGGACATTTGTAAAATGTTAAAAAAAATTAAAAAGGAACTCGGATGACACCTGGATAATTAAGAAGGGTCCAGATCCCTAAGCTGAAAAATCTAAAACCGATTGCCAGAGCATATGGTGCGCTTAGCCGGCGGTGTGGAGCCCGTTTAAGTATGTGGTATTAAAAGATTCTGAGAAAAGATAAAGGAATAAGGAACATGTCAAGACATGGGTTGCGCAGTAAAATGTGTTAATACAACCTAACTTGAATGAATTAATAATTGTTCCGGTAAAGGTTAAAATGGACAAGTATATGTGAAATCGATCAATGTCCATAAAGTAAGGGAAAATGGTAATGTAAGTGGGTAAATGGGTGATTAAGTATCCTTAACGGTTAAACCCATAATTAACACGAGAATGTGTTGTAAAAGGTTCTCAAAAATTAAATGAGTATTTTCTAACATGATGTTGCGTGTGTTGAAAGGGTGGGTTTCAAAAAAAAATACTAAAGTGTGTTGGTCAAAATAAAAAGGAATGGTTTCGGGTAAATCAAATGTAGTGGTTTCAAGTGTCGAACCGTGTGGGTTAAATAAAGCGAGAAATTCTAAAATGAGAAAAACAAAGTCTTTTATAAGATTAAGGTAAATTAATCTTGATAAATAGGGTTTTCAAAAGTAAAACTATTTCATGCATTAAGTATGGTTATATGTATGTATATACATGTATAGAACATAGTTGCATGTACACGTATGCATAACGTGTTTGAGTCTCCTTTCTATCATTCATTTCCATACTTCATTTGTATATTTTCCACTGAGCATCGGCTCACATCCTCATTTTTTTACGGTAGGTTGGGATCGGTTTCGTATTTTGAGAGCGTTATACAGGGAAGTACTTTCTTTATTTTACATTAGTAGCTCTGTATGCTTAGACTTCAGGGTACTCCCCATGGATCCCTCGCGTAGTTTATTTTGAAACTGAAATCGTATGTTAAATAAGTGAAATGTTAACTAAAATAAAACTGGACAAGCAACATTATATAGGTTGTTTCATTGCACTTCACACCTAGGTCGAGTTGACTACGGGTAACCCATAAATTCGGATCGGGGTGTTACACTTTGGTCCGTAGAGTTAACCTTAAACACCGTATATCCCAACATCAATGTGGTGTGTATTCGACGGCCTTCACTTATTACAAGATCACCCATCGAAGGGCTTTATTGACACTCCATTTTAGGACCTCCCCCTAAGCATCTCCTTAGGTTCCTAGCACTTCCTCCTTCACCATAAACCCTATGTCATATTTTGAGTATTGATGTGGAGGCCACTGAGCACTCTCAGATCCCGTTTGGCTATCGATCAACTTTCCCACCTGAGAAATTGATCATTGGATCTTCAAAGGGACCTGAATCTCCCTTCCAACGGTCCACCCCATGCACGAATCGGTCATATGGTTTCGAAAGAACGACCCATTTTCTCTCGAAAATTTATCTAGAGGCCACCAGGTGCTCTTGGGCCCCGTTTGACTCCAGTCCACTCTCCAACTTGAGCGAATCTCTTTGGATCCTCAAAGGGCTCTAAATCTCATTTCTGACAGTGCACCCCGTGCACGAATCAACCTTGCGGTACGAACAAACAACCCATTTATCTAAGAAGGCTCATTGAGAGCTTCCGGGCCCGTTTCTCCTTGATCAACTCTCCAAAACGAGCTAAACCCTTTGGAACATAGAAGGTCCCTACACAAACTTTCTAACTGTTCATCCCGTGCACAAATTGGCCTTACAGTTCGGACGAACGATCTGTTTCCCTCTTGTCCAAAAGATCGACGGGCGCTCTCGAGCCCTGTTTGACCTCAGTCAACTCCCAAACCTGGGAGCAGCCAAATGGATTCTTAAAGGGATCTGAATTCCCTTTCCAATAGTTAATCCCGTGCACGATTCAGACTTACGGATTTTGTTTTACGACCATTTTTTTGGAAAATCTACAGAGGACTACCGAATGACAAATCCATTTCCCTACCTATCGACAGTGTGTCTTTAAGGTATCTGCCGATACACAAGTCCTGCTACATACCTCCCATCGTGAGTTCGGTCAAGTGGTATGATACGAGGGGACTGTTTGATATACGTCGAAGATACTAGGCCAATGGAAGGTGGGAATCATATCTCTTAGGTGAATCGCACCCTGCATTACTAACACACATTATGAAATGATCCCCTAATATGGGATAAAATTTTAGTCAAAGTGTAATGCTCATGTGATGTAGTGTGCAAGAATGGATGAATCTTAATTAACATTTTATGGAGAATTTTATTTATGCTAAGCAAGAGAAATATTACTACAGTGAGGTAGATCATATAATATACACAAGTAACATGGGATGAGGGGGATAAAAATGGAGAGTAAAACTAGCAAATATGTACATGAAGCGTGGAGCGTATACAAAGAATGATTGTATATACAAAGCGCGAGACATGTGAATATACATAAGTGAGTATAAGGTATGTTGTTGAAAGTGCGATGGTGGAGGAGGGACAACATGTGAATTAGGATTCATCGCTACATTTTGTTGCCCATAGTTAAAACCAGGATGGTTTTTCCATGTAGGGTTATAAGAATTCCCGTACAGTGCACCGAAATTACCCTTAAATCCTCCTATACCACTTACTTGCTCTTGAAGCATAACTTTATAGGCGGTTATCATCATGCATTCCTCTGTTGAATGTCCCGACTCACAAATATCACACACCCTGTCAATGGGATGGATCCAGGTGGTCCTCTTGCACATTTCTCCAGTATTTCTCGCATTCCTTTCTCAAGTAGGTCGAGTCAATTGTCCTTCATAGCATTCTTTTCTACATGAAATAAGTTGGACGCCGATGGAGTGGTGGTCTCTTGGTGAGTTCGATTATGAGCATCAGGGTCAGATGTATCCCATGCTTGGGTAGTCTCGCAGACATACCTTAGGTGAAGCTCAGCATCGTTGGCATCTAATTCAATAAAGGGACCATCACACATGGTTTCAACGAGTTGTTTGGAATTAATATTCAACCCATTATGGAAGAAGGAAATGATTTGCAGTTTATCAAGTCCATCATGGGGGCACAAAGTAATTAACTCATTAAAACGCTCGTAACATCGATCGAACAACTCATTTTCTAATTGTCAGAAAAGTTTGAATTTGAGCCTTGATGGAGTTCGTTCGATGTGTAGGAAAGAATTTCTTGAGAAATTTAGATTGCAACTCATTCCAGGATGCAATCGAGTTTGGAGGTAAAGACCATAGTCAGGTCTTAGCTTTGTCCTTTAGCGAGAATGGGAAGAGTTTGAGGAAGATCACCTTTTATGTGAAAGTTTGATCACTGAGGGTATCGCCCACATACTCAAATTCTCGGATGTGGATATATGGCTTTTTAGAGTCCATTCCATGGTTGTGGGGAAGCATCTGGATCATGCCATTCTTAAAGAGAAATTGCCCTGCATTATACGGGAGTAAAATGCATCCCGGAGTGACAGTGCGCTCGGGATATAAGATTTCTCTCAAAGGGCGATACGGGGATTCTTCCTCACCGACGGCTGCACTATCGTGTTGTGACATGTCTCTCTCTCTTAATGACTCGGTATCCTCACTAGGTATGCTCTAAGCGTGCTCTGAAGTGTGTCCTGAGAGGGAAAACGGAGTGTTATTGGCGATTGAGTGCGACGGTGTCGGAGATGGAACCCAGAATTATGGAGCGTAAGGAGTGTGAGGACTATCAGGGTCGTACTCAACTATCGGGCTTTCGTGAATGCGGGTTAGAGTGTAAGGACACAAATTTCCAATTGAGTCCATATATAGTTTTGGCTCAATTCCGGACAAAAACATTTATTCATAGGATTGTATTTAATTTTACTATTCTCAAGCCTATGAAGAGTTTGTTGAAGACGTAGCGGGAAAGAGTATAAAGCTTCATAATCATGCCGGTTTTGTGCCTCGTTTATACGTCATCAACTATAGTTCAATGCTCCCAAGGTATGAATACAATCACATATATATAGGAGCTTGGAGCTTGTTTATTGGGTGTTAGGTTTAATTAAAACTGTGTTTTATTTTCATAGAGAATTAATTAAAACTTTAAAACAAGTTTATAAAGTTTTCTGGGCGAAAATCGAATTTTCCAAACTTTCTGGAAGTTCGTTCGATATGTCGTTCGAACGAGATTGTCGTTCGAACGAGATTGCCAACGACTTCCCATTAAGGCATACTGGAACTTCGTTCGAAATGTCGTTCAAACGAGATTGTCATTCTAACGAGATTTCCAACGAGTTTTTAACGAGTTCATACTGGAACTTCGTTAGAAGACTCGTTCGAACGAGAGTTCATTCGAACGAGATGCCAGGCGGGAACAGTTTTTGGCAGTTTTAAGCAGTTTTTCTCCCACTTCCCCACTTGTTTCTTAACCAACTTTTCTCAGACTTTATTATGTACGGGAGTCACTTTTGATTGATAATCTTTTTCATATCTTACTAACTCCTAGAAAGTGTTTTGAGAGAAAAATCAAAGAGGGAAAAAGATCATGTTTTGAGTGAGTTTTTATCAAAGAGAAAAATATACACCACTCTTGTTTACACCCAAATTTGTTTCTTCCAAGTTCCCATATTCACATATCTTGCTTGGAGTTTGGCACCGGGTTCATCTCTTCCATTCAAAGAGAAGTTTCGGGTTTTCTTCTACATCCCATAAAGAAAGAAGAAGAGTTTGTTGCGGCATTACCCACTTGGAGAAAGGCTCCTTGCTCGGGTGACGGTGACCATATAAAGTCCGATCGGTGGATTCCGAGACCGCGGTGGAGCTCCAAGGTTATCCACTAGGAAGAGGTATCTATAAGAAGAAGCGTTGGGGCTTGAGAGCGATTCAGTCGTGTGTTGTAAGCCTTTCTGTCTTGTATTTGTAAATTCCGTACTTAGTGAATTTGTGGCTAGTGCCGTCCGAGGTTGTTTCCCGTCTTGCGTTTTTTCCTCGTACATCTCAGCGTAGTGTGATTGATTTATTTTTATCTTGCATAATGAATTAGAACTCATGCTTAGGGTAATTCAAGATAAAAATGGTTTTAATTGTCACACTTAATTTAATTGGGTCCTAATTAAATTTGGATAATTGCTTATTTAATTCAAGTCATTCGCTAAAATTGGTTCGGCCTAACTTTGGAATATTGATAATTATGATTTAGGCAAGTTCTAGGACTTGAATTAATTGATTTAAGTGTAATTAATATTTGTGTGTGTTTAATTAATTCTCACTTGGGTTTAATTTGAATTTGAAATAGAAAATAAATTTTTTTATTTTAGTTGAGCCATCACCTTTACGCTTCCGCATATCTGTTTCATAAAAAGGAAATATAACAATTTTAAAAGAGTTTAAAATCCGGGGATCCACATCCCTTTCATAGAGTATTATGGGGAGTTAGAGTGAGCTTAGTATTTTTCATTAACGAGCTTATGAGAGATGATGAGGAATATTTTTGCGTATTTTTAAATTTTATATGTTTTTGGAAATTTTTTGGTCAAAGTTTGAGATTGACTTGATCTAATCCTAAGTGTACCTAAATTCCTCGGCAACGGCGCCAAAAACTTGATGCGACTAAGAATGTGTCTCAGAAGTGCGCACTATCTAGGCTCAAGTGCAAGCCTGTCGCTCGAGTAATAATCCGATAAGTCAGGTATCGATCAGGGAAATAGGACGACGGTATCGTAACGACGTTTGGACAGACGAAGGAAACCTAACTTTGACTCTAAAGAAAATGAAAAAATTATTTGATTTAGGAAACAACTACAACTATACGCAATTTTTATATTATGAACGCAATTATTCTACTGTAAAATTTCGGACAACGTGATTAAAACTTTAACTATGAAAGGGAAAAAATAGGTCGAGTTACAATCCCCCACACCCTATTAAGTCACTTCGTAGGATACAAAATTCAGAATTAAAGCTTTAAATGAATCTGACTCTTTAACACTCCTAAGTATTACATATATGAGGGATCGTAGCCCGCACAGTATGTAAGCAAAGGTTGAATTAAAATTCGGTCTTTATCTCTCCTAAGTATTACACATATAAGGGATCGTGGCCCGCACAGTATGTAAGCAGAGATTGAAATAAAGTTGTATCGTATGAACTACAATACAAGTCATCGAATGTTTTAATTCCAACTCTATTTCCACTATCGTGAATTACATCGGGTGGGGTTCATGCACACCAACCATTGAAAACTTAGACTGACATATGAAAACTTGAAGAAAACGCGTTTTGAATGAAAGAAAACATTTTTACAACTGGATGAAGATGAAGAAAGATGAAATTGTTATTTGAAAAACAACTACAACAATAATTGAAACAGGAATTAGAATGTTGAAAATTGAATTGCAAACCGAAAGCAATTAGGATTTATTGCTCTTCTTCTCTAAAACTGATTACAAAGCTTCCCTAACAAATTAGAAGCCTCCCTTAATGTTTTAGGAGGAGTTACAATTTATAATCTACGAAATATAAGAGTTTGAACCAAGTAGGATTTTAATTTTTACAAGTGGATAAGTTGGGATAATCGAGAACATAACCGATCCTGTTAAGGGGTTCGATTCGGTTCTGTCTTTGACAGCTTTTACAGAGAGTTCTTCGAGCATGGGATCGGTTCTTTATTCCTCTACTTCGGTTCGGTTCCATCTTTTTAACTCTTCACAGGAAGTTTTTCAAGTGTAGGATCGGTTCATTATTTCCTCCTTTCGGTTCGGTTCTGTCTCGACAGTCTTTACAGGAACTTTCCCAGGATGGAATCGGTTATTTTTCCTTCCACTTAGGTTCGGTTCCATCTTGTCAGCCTTTACAGAAACCTTTCCTTCTTGTACTTCTTTGAAGCTTTTGGTATGGAACTTGGATTAAAACACTGAACACCTGCGAAATAGATGAAGAACATACGAAACTCGGCGTACCTATTAGAAACTTGTCAATAGAAATGATATGATATAAATCTACTCGAATTACACTTTGCGGAGCGATAAAAGCCCCTAAATTAAGGGGATAAATGAAGAGAATTTATGCCTAATTATACCTACCGGCTAGAAAATCTTGAAGGGGAGCCTTTCTCTAACCCTTCGAATGCTGACCACTTGTAGAAATATTACATATGATGTTGTAGTTATTTCTTTGTAATACATGTACCATTTTATGAAGTAGATGTTAATGAGAAGAGAATGTGTCAATACTTTGTGTCATTATGCTTAAACATCATTATATGGTGAAAATTATGAGGTGAAACATCAGTATATGGTGACCTCAGACCTTAAACATCATTAATTTGGTGGAAATTATGGGGTGAAACATCATTATATGGTGACCTCAGACCTTAAACATCATTAATTTGGTGAAAATTATGAGGTAAGCATCAAAATTTGATGACCTCGGACCTTAAACATCATTAATTTGGTGAGAATTACGAGGTAAACATCCTAATTTGATGACCTCAGACTTTAAACATCATTAATTTGATAAAAAATATGAGGTAAACATCATAATTTGATGGCCTCAAACCTTAAACATCATTAATTTGGTGAAAATTATGAGGTAAACATCATAATTTGATGACCTCAAATCTTAAACATCATTATTTTGGTAAAAATTATGAGGTAAACATCAATTGATGACCTCAGACCTTAAACATCATTAATTTGGTGAATATTATGATGTAACCATTATAATTTGATGACCTCGGACCTTACACATCATTAATTTGGTGAAAATTATGAGGTAACATCATAATTTGATGACCTCAGACCTTAAACATCATTAATGTGGTGAAAATTATGAGGTAAACATCATTTTATGGTGACCTCGGACCTTAAACATCATTAATTTGGTGAAAATTATGAGGTGAAACATCAGTATATGGTGACCTCAGACCTTAAACATCATTAATTTGGTGAAAATTACGAGGTAAACAACATAATTTGATGGCCTCAGACCTTTAACATTATTAATGGGGTGAAAATTATGAGGTAAACATCATATTATGGTGACCTCATACCTTGAACATCATTAATTTGGTGAAAATTATGAGGTGAAACATCAGTATATGGTGACCTCAAACCTTAAACATCATTAATTTGGTGAAAATTATGAGGTAACCATGATAATTTGATGACCTCAGACTTTAAACATCATTAATGTGGTGAAAATTATGCGGCAAACATCATATTATGGTGACCTCAGACCTTAAACATCATCATTTGATTACCTCAGACCTTAAACATCATTAATTTGGTGAAAATTATGAGGTAAAAATCATAATTTGATGACCTTAGACCTTAAACATCATTAATTTGATGAAAATTATGAGGTAAACATTATAATTTGATGACCTCAGACCTTAAACCATTAATTTGGTGAATATTATGAGGTAAACATCATATTATGATGACTTCAGACCTTGAACATCATTAATGTAGTGGTAAATTATGAGGTAAACATCGTATTACGATGACCTCAGACTTTAAAACAACATGTAAGAGAAGACATTCATTAAAAGAAGAAATATAATTTGAAGAAGATGGTATTACATTAAGCAGACAGAGTTACAAATACAAATCAAATGGTACTAAAGTGCCATCAGAGTTCACAAACGTTAGGTACAGACAAGAGGAAATAAAAATTACAAAAGCTGCACAAAGAAAGGCCTAGGTATCTGCAGCGGCAGTCGTCTCTCCTTGGCCGATGTTGGTCACTTTGACTGTATCATTCTGAGGATTAGACTCTTTAATTTTAGTAACCTCCAAGGGAGCAGTCTCTTCAGGACTAGCATCAGCCTCCTCAACCTCCTGCAGGGCTTAATCAAACTGGGTATTACCAAAGCCTAGACCAACGAAGTTTGAGGCAGTCAAACTCCCTAACTCCTTTTCCTTGGAGGTCGCCTATTTACCAGTGCTTTAATAGCTCTTTCAAGGTATTCAAAGATGAATCTAATGAACTTATCAGACACCTTATAATCTGTAAGGATCTTCTCTAAGGCATCCTTCAATGAAGCTTTTACTGCAGCATCCACTTTGGTCTGAAGGGCATCATATTTAGCCTTTAGGGCTGCTGCATGATCCTTCTTGAGGGTGACCATGTCCCTATTCCTCTTCTTAATCATCTTGTTAACCTCCTTTAGCTCTTCCTTTAGATGGTCAACCTCTACATTCAAAGAGGTTTGTACCTTCAGAGCTTCTTTTCCTTTCTCTATAAGGGGCATCTTCCTCAGGGTCCAATCAATAAATTAATGCATGGACAAAATACCCTGTAACAAAAATTCAGATGTATGAGCTTAAGTTGTAACTTACAAATATAGTCGAGGTTATACTTAGAAGAGCAAAATAGCCGAAATAAGTACCTGGATTGACCTGTGAATGGTGAACTCGAAAAGCAAAGGGATATTTAAGGAGCGAAGGAAACGCTTATCCTCCTCGATCATTACAGAGCTGATGGCATCAGCAGCCATTAGACCATGGCCAATCAGACTATCGCTGATCTTCAGCTGAGACAGACAAGCAGTAAGGGCATCATCTGTGGAGATAGGGATGGCACGATCCCCTTTTTCATTTTTACTCGGCCTCTGATGCTTCGAGTCCATTGCAGACTTTCTTTTCTTCGTAGCATCGGCCTTGGAAGTGCTGACATTCTGTTTAGGAGGAGGAGGGGATACATTTTGGCCCACTTTCTTCATCAACTTTTCAAGACTGATATCTCCCATAGGTCATCAGAAATACCTTTAGGACGTTCTACAAAAAGAAACATCCGAGTTAGTAAATCAGAGGTGTGAAAAGTTAGAGGTACAACTTATGGAAAATAATACTTACGAATCTCAGTCAAAGGTCTACCCCCCAAGCCAGTCTCAGAAAGGTAATAGGGGGTCATCAGATGTTCGTATTTTACTAGACGACCATGTTCCCCCTGTTCTTGAAGATCCTTAAACTTTTGAAGGCTATCCTGGATAAGCCCAGGGTCAGCTTTAGCAGCAAGGGACACCTTCCCCCACCTCAGAGGTGTCCTCGAATCTAATGATGAAGAGGTAGCACATGGACCAAATTCTAATGCCCCTGAGCCAAAGAAGTACCGAGGCTTCTAGTTGTGATTAGAGGTCTGGGTAACCAACAGGATCTTTTTATCTGACTTCCTAGCTAAGAAGTGTTAGTAGCTATGGTGGTTTTTGGCATAGGAAGGGACATAGCCTGTGAAGACCCTAATTGGAAGGTGTGAGTGGTGGACTGCCCTCTAAAAGATGATAGCCCCAATAATCACCCTCCGGGCGTTGGGAGATAATTATGAAGGGGCTAAAATTATATGGGACAATATGGCTCTGACTGAAGGATGGATAAGGAGACAAAAGCCCAACTTGAATATTTTCTCATAGACGTAAATCTCCCCATCTCGGTCATCATAGGCCCTCTCACCCCTTAAAGGTATCCTAAGCCTAATGGAAGGGCCTATTGAGTAGAGGTGCCTAAAGTCTAGGAGGTCATACTCAATCACGAAGCTCTCTATGTCGACTGCCTCAAATGTGTCAATATCGCTCTCATGCCCATCATCTTCACCCCTAGAAATATCAACATGGGCAGATTCAGGGACACCATCAAAGAACCTCTGAGCGAACTCAGCCCCGGTAGCAGTCGACAGGGGAATAACATCAATAATGGGAGGAAAGGCAACACTTGACCCTATAATCTCAACATCAAAAGAAGACTGTGAGGTGCTATAACCTCTGTGAGATGAGGAACGCCTTGGAACCTCGGCCTGATCAGGGACCTGATCCTGCCTAATAGAGTAATTCATAGCCTCTCGAAAAGAGTCTATAGACATAAGGTCTGAGGTAGACGACTCAGACTCAGACATGGGTGTTGGTTCTATTGGAACCTATGTTGACTCAGCGGGCTCATCGGGATTAGCTGGCTTAGGGTATATTACCTTCAGAGGTGGAGGAAAGATAGGTCTAAGGGGAAAGGCCTCATCCCTACGAGCTTCCTCTTGGGATAAATCTATGTGCCTAATTTTTTCAAAGGTTTTATCGCGAAGGGAAGGGAACTATTCTATGAGTTGATATAGAGGTCTGAGCATATGGAGGACAACACAACACTTGGGATCAAAACCAGAAACAAACAACTCAACTCAATCTAAATCAAATATCAAACTTAGAATTTGAAAAACTTCTAAACCAAGAACACCTAAGCACAAGCTCACCGAAAATGCAAAGAACCACCGGAAAACCCTAAAATCCTAATCGAAAAACCAAAACCTTCACGGGGAAATGCAATAACAAAAATTAAAGGCTGAAAATGGTAAAGTAAGGCGGAGATGATACCTGATTGAGTGCGAGAAGAAGGAGAAGAATAATGAAAATAAAGAAACCCCCAAAATGCAGCAACAAATCTCTTAAAGAGAGAGCGAATCACAGAGAGAAAACACAGGTGGGAAAACAGAAGAAATGAATGAAGAGGAAAGAGAGAGGAGGGTTTTAAACCCTCAATCATGTCGGTGTGCATCCCAAGGACCATCATTGCCTTGGGAACTTAAAGGCCAAATCATCATCATCACGCCTTGACAAACATGCCACCTACTTCAGCAAGTGACATTTGTCAAGAGAATGTTCGCGCACAAGAAGACTCAGCCTTGGCCTTTCAATAACCCTCAATAACCTACTCATATAAGTAACTAAGGTCTAGGGGTTATTGATATTCCTAAAGTGCACTTTCCTACTCATACACTAACCTCGGCATGTCTCACAGCCAAGGTGACAGAAGCTCATTATAACCACCATCAGTAAGGTCGTCATTCAGAAGGTCAGCCTCATACATCAACCTAGGCCCCATTCGGCATGGCAATCATCAGCCAAGGTTAGCGAGATCTAATGGGATTAAGCATACATCGATAATAACATCAGCCCCGGCCGACATTACATTTTATCATCCAGTCAGTAAATCCTTATAGGCTCCATCATCATGACATGGGGTCAGCTCAGGCCGACGTTACATCTACCTCGGTCAGTCGACCTAAAAAAAGGTCCACATGAATATTGACCTCGATTAAAGGAATATTCGGACTTCGCCAACCTCGTACTCATCCAGGTCGAGGTTGACACCAATCAAAGACAGCCAAGCATTTACAAGTACATGTATGGCTTGGAACACGTGGACAAATCTGTTATAACTGAATCATTCCCTCCACGTGAGGGAATATTAAGGTCATCATTATTTAGTTAAGATCATCCAGGTGTCATCGTTGCACTAGTTGGATCTTCATGCACATGCTCATTGCATACTATGGGGTACATTACACCCCCAAACACTATATATAGAGGTCATCCTCTATCTTGTAAAAAGATCCAGAGTTGTAACCCTAGATGAAACTCTGTTATTTTACACAATAGAGAGAGAAATCTTGAGAGATTATATCCATGGCCATTAGTGCCTACTCGCTCTCTTGCACAGTGGATGTAGGCTAGATTGGCTGAATCACTTATATACTGGTGTTCATCCTCTTCTCCTCGTCTCAATCTCTTATATTTAATATACTCTTGTGCTTCCATTGTTACATACTAGTTTGAGCTTTCAAACACCTACTTGGTGATGTTGTTTCCAGTATCATCAGTATGAATTCTTGGATGATGCATTTATTAGTTTTTCGGCTTAACCCACATTTTTTAATCTGCTTTTTGACTTAAACCCCCACTTTGATAATATCTTCGATGTAACCCCCAATATAAGGATTATCTCAAAATACTAAATAAAAATTAAGTCAAAATATTTACTTGACTTTGTCCCTATTTATAATGTCAAATTAGACGTAACCACTACATTGGGGTCAAAGTTAAAGAATTATCAAAACAATGGGTTAAGTCAAATTATGCATTAAAAACTAGAGATTAATTCAAAATGATGCCTTTTTTATTTAGATAGGCTTGAATATTTGTGATAACACCAAAAATATTCCTTAATTGGATTAAGGATCAAGTTTGAGAAAAATTTCCAGACTATTTTGAGTATTACCTTTTGAATTGTCATATTGTGTGAAGTGTTCTTATCTTGCTACCAAAAGGTATTCCAAATTACGAGGGATTCTCATATTCATATTTTTAGATAAGGATGCCACCATTTATGAGAGTGATAAATAACATATCAACATGTTTTCGAAAATCAAAGAGGTGTAATAATACCAAAGTATCAAGAACTCATGTATTAGATATGTAGATGATTTATTGGACAATGTGAGATATATTGAACCAATTATTTAATTTATTTGATCAAAGGTAAAGGACAATCGAGTTTTAACTTTCTCAACTATTTTGTTTCCAATAACTTTATTTCTTTTTAAAAACTTTAATACATTATGAAACAATATTTTCTATTATGTGTCTTTTTCGAATATTTTTAAAGTTCCTAAGATTCTTTGCTTTTATATGTTAGGACGCACAAATAGTGTTGGTAAATTATGAATTATTTCATTTCGCGAAAGTCATGTGAAATCAATTTGGTATACCAATATCTTCATTGTCTTTTCAATGTGTGTGGGGATAGTGTGACAATTTTTCATAACCTTAATCGTGTGGATGGTATCACATGTGTGCCATTTACTTCTTCACTTATATGTTGCTTCTCATAAGAGTCTTTTATGAAAATATATCTTTCTAAGGTGAGGGTGTTCATTGTGTACATGAGTATAAGTGTGAGATTTTATCAAGGTGAGATTTTACAAAAATGTGTATTCACACAAACAATTTATTTTTGGTACCTAGTCTTCATATGATTTCCCTTTTTTATTCGTCTTTGCCAAAGGTTTTTCTTCATTGGTTTATATGTAGCCTATCCCCCTCCTTTGATATATAATTTTGTCTCATCAAAATTCATATGTTCAGATACACACTTGAAAACTTTTCATTAGTAGCATAATTTTATGGAGTTATCAAGAATATCGTGCATGTTCTTTTATATTCATAATGCTAGTCATAAGTCGTATATTAAGTAACATGATTCTCACGCATATGTGATTATGTATAAATATATTCTCTAAGCATAATAAGATTGACATCACTCATATTTCTCCCAAGATTTTCAATATACCATGTGTATATATGGGAATGTCGTATATAATCTTTTTAATTCAAATGAAATGTCTTATGATGATGGTATTGCCATCATTTTTCATCTAAGCATGAATATCATGTGGGCTCTATTTTGTTCAATATTGATTGGATTGCCATCTCATTTTAGACGAAGTGACAATTTATATTTCATTGAAATATGATCTTAGAAAGGATTTACTTTTTTATCTCAAAGGTAGGATTGTCACCAAAATATTGAGTGATAGGATTTTCATTCGACATTAAAAAAGGTGGGATCGCCAACTTGATCTCATGAGTGGGATTGTTATTCCATTTTCACATTGAAGGGAATACTGCAAAATTTCATATTATATGAGCACGTCTGAAGCTTGACTTGAGTGTATATCCGGTGTCTAACAACTTTTGAGTTTTTATGAGTAAATATGTATAAATAAGCATTTTCTCGATCATATGATTTTAAATCTTTGGTGATAATTTCTTCACATAAATTCTAATTAACTAGGATAAACGTGTAATCATATTGGAGAAAATTCTTCCTTTATCATGTGGGAATATAGGTGTGAGAAACATCATATTGTTATAACATTAAGTTCATGTGAAGTGATATATTTGAGGATCATATTCAATGTATATCACTAAATGACTTTCGACAATTTTGAGGCTTTGATGCCATGGTTTGTTATTACTTCAATGGAGTCATAATAGTAATAATGGAAGAATTTATTCTAATGTATTAATGAGAAATATGATATACCTATGTAGCATGTGTCAATGATATTTCAATTGTGAGTGCAAACAAGAGGTACGTATCACAATAATGGATATTCATATTTGAAGCATGTGTGATAATGCTTATAAAATGCATTATATGGCATATCAAGATAATCATTCTTTGAATCAATTATAAGGATTCTAGTCTTCGACATGTATTGCATATCATGGTATTTAAAATCATAAGCATGGGTGAGGACATGTTTGACAAGTTAAGGGATAATATAGGGTTAAGAGTGTAAATCATCATTTTCACACGTGTTGTCTCACTTATTTGATTATTTCTATAGCAAGGGTTTATTAATTATTTTTCAAATATTATGAATCAAAATATGAGTATCAAACATATTTCAATAAACTTTTAAAAATATCTTTTATAAATTTATCCTTCCTCTTTTTATTTATCAATGTTTCTATGTCTTGATTTTCTTAGTGAGGCAATTTAGAAAAAAAAATCATTTACAAATGTTGTGTAGTTCCAGTATTTGATATTATTTTGTTTCCTTACCAACGAATCGATTATAAAGCAAACTTGTAGCATATGATTCATGAAATCCAATTTTGTTTTACTCACCTATTCACAATTTATTTTGCGGGATTTATCTGAGTTTTTCTCTTCAAGTTAATATGACTTCTACGTGTGTGGTGACAATATGACAAGTTAGTCAAAAAAAATCATTGATTTTGATATGTTCGAATGTCTAGGCCTTCACCATTCAAAAGTATAAATGTGAAATTCAATAATAAATTTCAACTACCAAGTATGGATTATTAAATGGCGCAATATTTGCTCAAAACGTGTTTGAATATGTAGGAGTTATCATGTGATCATAAATCCTCTCAAGTGTGTAAATAACATGTGTGAGATATAAACAATGTTAACAATAATCATACTAGAACAGCAAAGGCATATTTCAATATGCAAGTGAATGTGTATAGACCTTTTTAAATGAATAATTTTATAAACTAATTTGTACCCAAATCATTTTTCAAAACCAATTGTACTTTTAAAGACCCTTTCTTTGTATCAAAGGTAATTTATTTTTAAAAATCTTCTCATTCTTCTTTTGCACATTAACCTCTTAGAGCCTTTTCTTCTAACATGTCATTTTCGCTTTTAGGAGAGATTCCTATTTTTCAAGCATGCGTTTACTTTTCTATACTTGTTTTCCTTTTTTAAACAAGATCCATCATTTTCAAAAATCTAGAAAAATATTATTTTTCAAAAATCTCCTCTTTTGGATATGGTCTTTAAACTCAAAATATACATTTTTAAAACAAGTATCTAAGAATGTGGCTTCTGTACCAATTGTGGTCCTAAATTATCTCAATAAGGGGAGTGAATTAGGATAATTACATTTATCTGTGTTTTTGCAAATTAATATTTATTTCTCTTTTTCATTGTTGTCTAGCATCCACACACATTTAAATTCATATTCAACCAATAAATGTATCAAATAAATTAAAGTAAATCATGAATGTATGTATGGTAATGGAGGAGATATATTTTAAAGGAACTTTGCAAAGCGTGGTTTTCACGTGGATCAACCCTGCCTACATCCACGCTTGAGATGGCACTCGAGAAACTTCACTATATCCAATTCATTTAAGGTGGAATTAAATACTCACAAGGAAAAACACCATGCAAAATGAAACCAAGAAGAAGTTAAACTTGTTGTTTCTGAAGCGATACCCACGCAATAGCCCAAGGTTTTTAAATACCCCAACTCCTCGCAAAAATGGAACTACCGGCCAAGAAGATACAATGAAGTACAACATAACCAATAGTAACAAGAATCTTACTAAAATAATGGTGAAATTGGTTTACCTTCTCTCTCTAGAAAAGTCAACAGATAAGTTATCATAATTATGTTGCTCAAGGGGTATTTTGGGTTTGGATCTTTGTCATCGGAGAATGGTGTTTTAATCTCTAAGCACACATGATGTTTTGGGTATCTTGGTTCAAGAATGATTTAGTTTTTAAATCACTTACAAGAACAAGTAGGTTTTTTTATTTTTAACTTTTCCCCTTTGAAATGGGTATTGATTTATATTTATGGAGATCTTAATGGTTTGATGTTGGGTTTTGTTTCTTAGGAAACGTGATAGGGGATTTGAATATTTATCTCAAATGGGTAATGGTTTGGAAATTGGCTAAATATAGATTGGACCTTCAATATTTGTTTCACATGGGTTTTGGGTTTGAAGCTTTACTTCAATGGATATTTGGGTTTGAATCTCACATATATGGAAATGGGTTTAGCAACTTGGTTTCTCTTTCTAGAAAACACAACTAAAATGACATAAGATTGGGTTTAGGATTGGTGAGTTTTAATGAAGGTTTTAAGGTATATTAATAATCTTAATAAGAAACTAGCAGTTGGACGGTAGTATGGAAAAATTCTAGAGTTTAAGGGAATTCAAAATTTGTAAGCTAAACACTTTATTTTTGAGTTTTTAAATAGTTTTAGTCACCTAAATTAATAATTTAAGAGGCATATTGAGTTGGTTTGTTTTAGTTGGGTCTGTCCAAATGTTTAGTCGAGTAAACCTTGAGTTTTAGTCAACTAAAACTACTTTTGGTCAACTAAAACTAGTTTAATCGCCTAAAACCTCCTTGGTTAAGGAACTCGAAGGTTGGATTTTTCAACCATCATTTCAGTAGGTTGGGGATGGTTTTAGATAGGTACAGGGAAGTTATTTTTTAGCATATACAAGATCAAAAAAGTTTCTTTACGCTTGTACAATAGTTCCTATATATCATCAAAACATTGAATAAGATCTTCTAGTCTTTTGAACATAAATTTCTTGAGACATGAGACATTACTTTGTGATATGTTTTGGTAAACTTATTGTTGGAAATTAAAATTCGTAGGGAATTTGATGTTGAGATGATCATAAACATGTTCTTCTAAACTTGAAATTCACTTAATGTTGTAGTTCAATATTTATGGATTAACCTTCTGGTGTTTATGATATACTTTTTTGTTGATCTTCCTAAAGTTTGTTGAATGCTTTGAATCTTCATTGTATTGCTTGGTATTTTCATTGTAATGCTTGGTCATAATTTCATGGTTGGGAGGATTGTATGTTCCTTTTAACATATCCCATAATGTATTGAGTGCTTGTTTTAACCTTAAGTACAATAGAGAGAATATATTGAAGTGTGATCATATATTAATTGTGTTATCATCATACAAAATCCTTTTACTTGAAATAGATTTGGTTTCGCACCTGCCTACTTAGTTGTTCATGTTCAAGGTCTTGACAAGTGCAAATGCTTGGAAATCCATTTATGTTAAATTGGTTTACCACGTTCTCAATTATAACTATTGGATTTAACTTCCATTTGTCTATATTTTATTAGCCAGTAAATATATGTTGTAAGCACAAAAGACTTCCTCTTCTTGTTTTTCTAAACAATAAGTTTATGATGATTTAATGAACGAATATAGGGATTCTTCTCCGATACTATTTTCTTCGAATCTTAAAAGATAATTTTGTTTAGAAAAGTCCTCTACAAATAAGTTTCATACTTCATTTGATTTCGTGAACTGAGATGCCTTTTCTAAAACATCATTATTTAGAAAATAGCATAAAATATTCAAAAATTCAATATTTAGTTCATCGTTATTTTCAATACTCAATCTAGATAAAAGTATTGAGTTTTTATCACTACTTCTTTCCATAAATAATAATCAATAGATTGAATATTGAGAGATATCTAGTTCTGCATATCTTGCAATATCCTATTTGTAAAAATGGGAAGGTCATTTCTTTTTAAAATCATTTCTGAAATATTTGTCATTATTTTTTGGTCTTTATAGTAAAAAAGATCATTTACAAAAATAAATAATTAGGCGGTAGTCTGTGATGACCTCGCCACATTAAATGTATCACTTCTCCATACACCTATTGACATGCAGATAAGTGGTATTTAGTTGTGACACGTGATCATTTCTTCGTTCTTTTTGAAAAGAATGGAGTTCTTAATCAATTTTACATAAACCGGGAAAAAAAGGTGTAAGTTTCCTTAGAGACCTGGAGATGGCAAGTGATCTACGTGTTTAACAAGAAAGTCAATGGCCCGGGGAGTGGGTTACTAATTAGAAATGCGTTAGGAACCTTCTCGACCCATTTGGTCTTAAATTTAGATCATCATCATCATCATGATGATCATCATCCTTTCTTTAATCCCATCACATGGGGTCGGCCCACATGGATTATCCTTTTCCATTCTAATCTATTATAATCAATATTATCATTCAAGTTTAATTCCTTAAGATCTCCCCTAATAATTTTCTCCCATGATAGCTTAGGGTGGACCCTTTCTTTTTTTCCCTCTATTTATGATAATCTTCCTCTTGTTATACGTGCATCTACTGGTCTACGCAAAACTTGTCTATACCATCCAAGTCTACTTTCTCTTAATTTATTGCTAATGAGAGCTACTCCTAACTTTTCTTTCACATAATGGTCTTTAATCTTTCCTTTCTAGTAATTACTATAATCCATGGGAGCATCCTTATCTCACTAACATGGAGAATTTTTCATGTTTTTTCTTTAAAGCCCACCACTCCACTCCATAGAGGGTCGCTGGCCTAACAACTATTCTATAAAATTTTCCTTTTAATTTGTTAGTTATCCTCTAATCGCATAACACCCCACTGGCTTGTCTCCATTTCATCCAACTAATTGATATTTTACGTGTAACTATCACTTTTTCTTCAATCTTTAACATTATTCTATTAGACGCCTCAATATTAAATTTACATTCCATAAATTCAGCTTTATTTCTACTAATTTTTATCCCCTTAGACTCTCTCCAAGCATCTACACCATCGCTAAGGGCTCCTCTGAATTATCTACTAAAACTATATCATCCACAAACAACATACACCATCGCAAAATTTCTTGTATGTCCTTAGTAATCTAATCCAATACTACGACAAATAAGTAAGTACTTAAAGTAGATCCTTGATGTAGACCCACTTTAATCGTAAAATTATTAGTTTCTCCACAAATAGTTCTTACTCTAGTGTAACACCCCGTATTTTTTAGGATAAAGAATTTTATTTAATTTGGTGAATTAGAATTAAATTAAATTGATGATTTGGAGAAATTATTTAATTTGGAGAATTCAATTTATTTGGAGAAGTAAGATTTAAATCAATTCGGGTTATTTCTTTTAAGAATACATATGTCATAATTTGAGGTGGAAATTGGAGATTTTAGTTAAGTAACTCGGATGATGATTATGAGTGCACGGTTGGTTCCGAATAGTTCGAGATAGTCAAAAAAGAGTACCCAGGAGTAATAATTAGGTCTCGTGGAATTTTTAGGATTAACTGGGCCCACACGAGGGTGTTTGGGTCATTTTCATTTGCCCCATAGGCTTAATTTTGGGATTCACCTAATAAAACCTAAGTGAGAGACACCGTGGCAGCTATAACTCATTAAAAAAAACTAGTTCTAGAAGAGAAAAGAGAGATCAAGTGGGAGAGCTTTTGGGAGCCAAACCAAGAAGGGATTGATGTGTTCTTCGTCAAATCTTATCTACAACAAATGAATTAGACACTAAGAAATTATCTAGGCAATTAAACCATAGACATTTTTGGGTGAATTAACCATCTTGATTAATATGGATTGATGATTAGTACAAAATATATATTATGTAAAGATATATAACACAATTACCTTGCTGGAAATTAAAGTCAGATTCGTTAATTGAGAATTATCGAATCGAATTTAAGAGAATGATTGGATAAAAGTTGTAAAACCCAATTCGTGAAATCGTGAGTGATAATCGAAACCATTGAAGTTTAGATATTGATACGATGATTAGAACCTATTATTATGTATAATAAATATTTTCTATGATTGGGATGAGTCTAAAGAAGAAACTATGAAGGTTTGATGTGTAAAATGGAGGAAAAACGAGTTGGCGAAGAAGGAGGTTCGTTGTTCAGCAGCAACGAACCGGTCCGGTTTTGAGGCTGAACTTTTTTTATTTAACTATTTGTCAAAAATGAAATTTGTAGATCTTTTCGTTACGATCGCGTGGGTACCAACCTTGTATTTTTTTGGGTTTTTTTAATTAGTTATGATTTTTCTACGGAAGGGTGTCTCAGACCAAAATCCTTTATGAGAAATAAAATATGAATTATTTAGGAATGTTCGTATATGAGTGTAGGACTATGGGAAATATTAAGGAACATTATTTTTAACTTGAAATTGGATGGGAATGAATTCGAGGTATGGATTTAGAGAGTTTAGGATAAACAACCCTCGAAAATATATGAACGGATTCGTATGGAAATTTCGGGTGAAATTAAGATATAGACTAGATTGAGATGTGCTTAGTATATTGTAATAAAAATATGAATGTAAGTTAATAATTATAGAATTAAGAGTCGGGGTCGTGACTCGGATATTTTTAGGCTAGTGTGACGGGTGTTAGGCACATAGTAGCCTATTTAATTCATTATAGATGTATATAATAAATTATCGAATATTGAATTTATAAAGGGTGTTTTACCTAATAGTGGGACTTGATGTAATCCATTCTAAAGGGTGAAGATACGTACCAAGTGAGTAAGTCGGAGTATTGTAGTTGGGTGACACTACTTTAATAAATTAATTAATGTGAAATTGATTAGATTAATCGGTGTGATTTGAAATGTATCGAATTCGGAGGATGAAAATGAGTCATGGTTAAGGTGAGCGTGCCTATATCTTAGACCAGTAAGGAATGAGTAAATTACTTATTGAAATACGCTAAAGAATAATTAGTACACTTTGATTAGTGGGGGATACTCGGAAGCATATGATGAGATGTCTAATCGAAATTTAATAATGCGTAGAATATTCGAAAGGTGTATATACTACGTATATGATATATAATATAGATCGTGTGTGTACCTATACTGCTGATATAAATATATGGGTTATGTGAATACATATTTTATGATTTATTATGTGTATTGACATACCTATGCTACTTTCTATCACGGGAAGTTTCGAGTCGTGGACTGTCTTACCCTGACGAGCCCATTGGGAGGATTTTAGACTTGTACCCACAACATAAGACATTGGACACGTGCTATCTGAGAGTATGATAGTTTCGACGGTTGAATGGGAGAGTAGGTATGTGCATGACCCATTTGGCTGGGGACTATATTCGCCTCCAATATGTGTGATTTATGATGATGGTTAGAGAGAGATACTGAACAAATAGTCCTTTAAACAGTGTGTGATGTACCGAGACTTGAAAGTAGAGTATGCATGCACCGCAGGTCTTAGTCTAGGAGAGTTGTATTGTATATATATAATTAGAATAATAAATATATATACTTGGGTTTTATTCTACTGTGTATGGTTGGTAAACGATGCATCGGGACATGATAGCATATTATACATGCACCGTAGCTCAACCTAGGGGTGTCGTCTTAGTATATATGTATAAAAGTGATAAATATACTGATGATGCTTGGATTCAGCACCACCAGATAAATGATGATGAGCTCAAACAGTAGTAACCATGGCATCCATAGAGATATGTATGTATAAGTATATAGAAGTAGGTGAGTATAAGAGGGATAAGACAATGATGTATAGTGGTTCAGCCAATTTGGCCTACATCCTCCACTAAGTATGGGCACTAATGGCCTTGGATACAATGCACATAAGCTCACTTTATCTCTCTATTGTGTATACAAGCAGAGTTTCAGCTAGGGTTTTCAATTATCGATCGATACCCTTGTAGGCTTGTAGGTAACAAGTATATATAGGTCTTGGGGGGTGTAGTGTAACCCCCAAGTATGCATGGTGCATGTGAATAATGATCTAGCCAATCCCCTGTTGACACCTGTAGATGCCACCTATGACTAATGATGACAAAATATTACCTCACGTGAGGGGGTGATATTGTCATAACGGTCTTCCATGTGCCATGTGAGCCTCACGCGCACTGTTCCACGCGTCTCCCAAACCACACGCTATGATGATGTCACTCTCGGCCTATGATATGAGGCCGAGGGTAAAGTTCCCTTTGGCAGAGTCTCGCCTAATTTAGGCCTCGTACTATCGTACCCTCGGAGGGTCGTCTGAACTTGATGAGGGGTCGGCCCCTTGGAGGGTCTTCTGGGCCTGATGAGGGGTCTGCCCCTTGAAGGTTCGTCTGGGCCTGATGAGGGGTCGGCCCCTTGGAGGGTCATTTGTGCCTGATGAGGGGTCAGCCCCTTAAAGGGTCGTCTAGACCATGATGAGGGGTCGGCCCCTTGAAGGGTCATATGAACCATGATGAGGGGTCGGCCCCTTGAAGGGTCATCTGGGCCTGATGAGAGGTTGGCCCCTTAAAGGGTCGTCTGGGCCTTATGAGGGGTTAGCCCCTTGAAGGGTCGTTCGGACCATGATGAGGGTTCGTCCCCTTGAAGGGTCGTTTGGGCCTGATGAGGGGTTATCCTGGCCTCACCCAAGTGGATTACGCCCTCGGCCTGGACGAGGGTATATATAGGTATATCAATCACCCCCCAGCCCTTAGCCATAGATGATGCTGAGATGGATGAGGGATAGTGTTGCTTTTGAGACAAGTGTATGGTTTGTTTGATAAGTGACACCTATCAAACTGATGTGGCACTTGGGCAGATACTCATTGTTGTTCCAATTTCTAATGTGTGGTTGCTGCACACCTGACCTGGGACTTTGTGACCTAATGATGCCCTCCTCGTGGGCCTTGTTTTATCTTGGTTAGTGGGCCCATTCATCAGCAAGGTATTTAAATAACTTTTAAAATCATTTCTTTTCTTCTTCTTCGCGCCTGAATTCTCTCTCTCTAGCTTCTCAGCTTCTTAACACCTCTATAGCCATTTTTGCGATTTCTGTATCAGGCCTCACTGTTCTTTCTCAGGTAATCCCTCTGAGCTAGTGCCCCCTTTTTATTCCATTGCTATTTACACTTCGACTGCTTTAGGTCTGTAGGACTAGGATTTTCTTTAGCTGTCTCATAATTTTCTGGCATTCTTCTCTGGTGGCTTGTTCTTGAATGTTCTTGATAAAAACCCTTTAATTCTTTGGTTTTGATCGAAAAGTCCAACCTAGTCAACTGTGAGATTGTTTGTAGTTGGCTTAGCCAAATTCTTCTAAGTGTAGGAACTTCCCCTTAATGCTTAGGACGCTTTATAATTTACCTGAGGATTTTCCATCCTTGAGAGAGAAGTTCTTCGTAGAGATAAGACGAATAGAGGAAGAGGAGGAGAGAGGACGAGGGGACGACCCAAATTAGGTACGAACCATTTTTCCCATTCCTCTAGCCACAGTAAGATCGTCTGAGTCTTGTGGGTCGTCCTTTCATCCAGCCGAGAGTCAATTGTGCGAGGGAGAGATGGATGAGAGAGCATCGTCCCCAATAGGTGTTGGGCCTTCTGGGAGGAGAGAAACGTCTGATCTTAGCACAGGCCGACAGGTCGAGGGTGTGGTCCCTTCTGAGGCTGTTCCTGTGACTACTTTATCCCCCCACGCCTTCCAGATGGCTTTTCCTCATGGGCCTCTGATAGGTGATGAGGCCGAGAGAGAGGGGACTGGGGATGATGGTGAGGACTCAGACGCTGACCCGGTTGACACTTCCCATGCCTCGTCCAATGTTTCCTCAGTCAGGGATCGTGACCTCCTACTATAGAGGCATGCATTTGGTGTTCCCCCCAACATAAGTATGAGGGTCCCCTCTGAGGATGAGAGGGTCTTTGAGGGTGAAGAGGGAGAGATCGCAGTATATGAACAGATGTTCAAGGTCGGTGTTAGGTTCCCTCTGCACCCTGCCATTGTGAATATCTAGTCAGCCCTCGGCGTTGCCCCCTCTCAACTTCCTCCTAACTCCTGGAGGACGATCCTCGGCTACGTCTCCCTATGGAAGAATGCCTTTACTGATGATCCTTCAGCCGATCTGTTCTTGGCTTGTTATAATATCACTTCCTCATCCAAGCAGCCTGGGTACTATCATCTAGGGGCAAGGAAGTCTGATAAAAAACTTCTCCACATGGCATGAACCTCCAACCAAGTTGGAATAAGAGATTCTTCTTCGTCTCTGGAGAATGGGAATTTGTCGTCGAGGCCCAACCTTTGGCCGATGGTCCGAGGGTTCCAAGAAGATGGTCTAACCCCTCGATAAAGGCTAGGTCAGACCCCGAACTTAGTCTGGATGAGAAGGACATAGTCAAGTATCTGAGAGAACGAGGAAAGGGGGGTGAACTTGCAAAGTTTGATGATCTGATGACCCCTCGGTTCCTCAAAGAAGCTGGTCTAAGGGTAGGCCCCCTAACAGAGCTATGTGAGTTATTATTATTTTTGCTCAATCTTTGCTTTTTTAAGTTCCATCCTTGCCTCTGCATTTTTCTGATGTGTCGTCTTCTTTTCAGGTCGTCCTGTAGGTATATTTGACCATCTTTGGGAAATGACTACCCCAAGCTTACTATCTGGTTTGGGCAAGAAGAAAGGCAAGGATCCTCAGCAAGCTCCGAGTAAGACGAAGACCATGGGACCGACACATATTGATCCGACCATCGATAGGTAAAAGAAGAAAGATCCAGAAGTCCCTGTTGACCCTCGGCCAGATTCTAGGACGAGGGCGAGGGTGGAGTCGTCTGAGGGGACTTCCTTCTCTTCCAGTATGGGGGCCTTCTGGTCCCAAAACTTAGCATTTTTGAAGGCCGAGCCATCTTCTTTGATTGCCAACCTGAGGGCGGCTAAGGCATCTATATTTTCTGCCCCCTCGGCTACCGACTATGAATTCTTGTCCAAGATGCCCCCGACGAAGGTGTATGACTATCGTCTGCACACTCTGGCTCAGGTACTTGTTCTTAATTCATTTCCTTAGTTAAATTCTTTCACAAACTATTTCCTCGACCTCTTAACAAGTTTCTTTTCCTTATGCAGTCTGTCTGTGCCTTTACCTTGGCCACTAAGTGGATGGTTGAGAACCAACAAAAATTCCATGAAGCTGAGAGGGCTATTCATTACAAGGCTGATCTGTAATCAGATCTTGAGACTGCAAGGGTTGAATTGGAGAATGCCAGGACTGAGCATGCAAGGGTCCTGGACGAGCTGACGAAGCAGCATGATGCAGACCTGGAGGCCAAGGACTTGCTTCTTAAAGAGAAGGATGAGGCCTTGACCAACCTGGGGCCTCAATTCAAGGCTGAGCTATCCGAGGCCGTGAAGAAGGCAAAGGCCCATGCTGTGGAGGCCTACAAACTCTCAGATGAGTTTCAAGGCTTCGATATCGAATACTTAGAGAGGGGGATCAGGACAGCCTATCGGTGGGTCGTCCTCAAGTTTGGTGATGTCGTCTCTTCAGTCCGTCCCTCTCTTGAGGCAGTTCAATTGGATGACCCATTAATTGCTGAGGCCTTAGCCCACGTGGAGTCCCAAGTGCACGTCTAGGGTATTGACACGTCTGAGGATCAGCTTGTCTTGGTCGTTGAGAAGACTTTTCTTATCTATGTTGAGGCCCTGCCCTCTGATGCTACTCAATAGGGTGGCTATTTGTAGCTAATACCCTCTTTATGTACCCCATCTTTGTACCTTATTTTTGTAGAGCAAAAATCCTTTTGTATTACTTCATTTATAATATCATCTCTCTTGTTGTCTTCCATACTCGTCTCTTGTGCGATTTGTATTGTGAATTTTTTATATTAACACTATCAGTGGCCCCCTCCCTCGTCTTTCTTGAGGGTAAAGGAGGGGTCGTCCCCGCCCTTGACCCTCATTATAGCCGAGCGTGGTTTCATACCAACTAAATGATGTTTTAAATTAAGCCCCCCCCCCCCCCTCTCATCTTTCTTGAGGATAAAGGAGGGGTCGTCCCCGCCCTTAATCCTCATTATAGTCGAGGATAGTTATCACCAATTTTAATTGATGTTTAATAAAGTCCTCCCTCGTCTTTCTTGAGGGCAAAGGTGGGGTCGTCCCCACCATTGTCCCTCATTATAGCCGAGGGTTGTTTTTACCAAATTAATGGTTTTCAAGTCCTCCCTCGTCTCTCTTGAGGGCAAAGGTGGGGTCGTCGCCACCATTGGCCCTCGTTATATCGAGGGTTATTTTTACCAAATTAATGGTTTTCAAGTCCTCCCTCGTCTTTCTTGAGGACAAAGGTGGGGTCATCCCCACCATTGGACCTCATTATAGTCGAGGGTTGTTTTTACCAAATTAATGATTTTCAGGTCCTCCCTCGTCTTTCTTGAGGGCAAAGGTGGGGTCGTCCCCACCATTGGCCCTCATTATAGCCGAGGGTTATTTTTACCAATTTAATGGTTTTCAAGTCCTCCCTCGTCTTTCTTGAGGGAAAAGGTGGGGTCATCCCCACCATTGACCCTCATTATAGCCGAGGGTTATTTTTACCAGTTTAATGGTTTTTAATCAAGCCCTCCCTCGTCTTTCTTGAGAACAAAGGCGGGGTCATCCCCACCATTTACCCTCATTATAGCCGAGGGTGGCTATCCAAAGATGATCCCAACCTTACTAGAACTAACAAATGAAAGATGAGGGGAAATACTGATATTTCTCATTTCTCATTATCATTCCAAGTGCTCTGTTGGAGCAACACCCATAAAAATTATGGTCCGATAGGACATTACAACACTATTGATGGTATCTCTTCAAATGATCTACATTCCAGTGGTTGGAAAAGGGTTCCCCCTCTAGGTTTTCTAGCCTATAGGTCCCAGGGACAACTTCATCGATGACCCTATACGGGCCATGCCAATTTGGATGGAGCTTCTTAGGCTTCTGCCAAGCCTTTTTGAGGACTAAGTCCCCCACTGCAATTGGTCTCTGCTTCACCCTCTGACTGTAAAACCTTGCAGTCTTCTGCTGGTAGGCGGCTTGCCTTATCTCGGCTTATTCCCTCATTTACTCAATTAGGTCTAAGTCAAGTCTCCTATCTTCCATATTTCTCTGGGGGTCGTACATTTGGACCCTATGAGTAGGAAACCCAATCTCAGTGGGGATGACGGCTTCTGAGCCATAAGCCAGCATGAACGGGGTTTCTCCAGTATAGGTCTTTGCCGTCATCCTGTAGGCCCACAGTACATCATATAACTCCTTAACCCATCTTCCTTTTGCCTCTTCAAATCTCTTCTTAATCCTGCCTAGGATCGTCCTGTTTGTAACTTATGTTTGCCCATTAGCCTGAGGTCGGCCTGGGGTAGAGAAGAATTATTTGATACTCACCCTTTCATAGTACTTATCTAGAGATGTATTCATGAATTGAGTCCCGTTATCCAAGATGAGGGTGTTGGGGAGACCATATCTGCATATAATATTTTTCCAGATGAACTGGAAGATCTTCTACTCGGTAATCATGACCATCGGCTCTGCCTCCACCCATTTTGAAAAATAGTCAATGGCCACGATGAGGAAGCGGTAGTTATTGATGGCCCTAGGCAAGGGGCCTACTAGGTCGATCCCCCAAACTATAAATGGCCATGGGGATGTAATGGAGGTAAGAGACTGATCGGGCTAGTGTGGGATGGTGGCAAATCTTTGACATTTATCACACTTTTTTACATATGATGTGGCATCTTTCCCCAAGGTCGGCCACCAGTACCCCTGGGTGGCCACCCTCTTTGCCAGAGACCTACCTCCAATATGGCTTGAACATGATCCTTTGTGCACGTATTGCAAAATGGATGGGACTTCAGATGGGTGCACACACCTAAGTAAGGGGAGAAAAACCCCTTTTTGTATAAGGTGTCCCTAATGACAATGAACTTTGCAGCTCTGTATCTCAACTTCTTCCTTTCTTGCCTTTCTTCTGGCATCTCCCCCTCTTTAATGTATCTGATCAGAGGGTCCATCCATGAAGCTTCTTTAGAAATATTCAGGAAAGTGATAAGTGTTCCCTCAGTGTCTTCAATAGTTGGTCAAAGTAAAATTTCCACTGGGACTGTCCTCCTGATATCTATCCTAGTTACCGAGGCCAGTCTAGGGCATCAGCTCGACCATTGTTGAGCCTAGGTATCCACATAAATTTTACTTCTCTGAAGCTCTTCAATAGAGCCCTCACTTTTTCAAGGTACTTGGCCATCCGCTCATCTTTGGCCTCATAGGCCCCTAGTATCAGATTTACTACTAGCCTTGAATCACTATGGACAAAAATCTGGTCGACACTAAGAGACTTGGCTAAGGAGAGTCCATCTATAAGGGCCTCATATTCGGATTCGTTATTGGAGTCTTTGAAGTTGAACCTCAGGGCGTATTCAATGTCTGTGCCATCAGGTGCTGATACTATCAGTCCAGCCCCACTGCCGCTATCGCAGGAGGACCCGTCAATGAAGAGGCTCCACACAGTCTTCTCTTTTGAGAAACTTCCCTCGGTGAGGGTCCTTTGTCTAAAGAGATATCTTCCCTCTTCGTTTTTAACCACTTTTTTCTAGCGGTGCTGGGCTCAGCCCTATCTACAGGTGTGTTGATGAGTCTGCCTTGTAGGGTATCCATCTTCCCTCGGCTCTCATCTTCAGCTTCATCATCTTCCCAAGTAAATTCAACTACAAAATCTGCCAATGCTTGCCCCTTGATGGCCTTCCTAGGTTGATACACAATGTCAAACTCTCCCAATTCTATGGCCCAGGCTATCAGCCTCCCTGATTGTTCTGGCTTGTGTAAGACCTTCTTAAGAGGATAGTCAGTGAGGATGACCATTATATGGGACTGGAAGTATGGCTTCATCTTTCTCGATGCATGGATCAAGGCATAGGCTAACTTTTCCATCCTTGGGTGTCTTTTCTCTGCTACCTGTAGTGCCTTACCGTTGAAGTACACAGGCTTCTGTACCCCGTCTTCATCTCTCACAATGGCTGCGCTAATGGATGATTCTGAGACAGCTAAGTACACATATAGTTGTTCGCCCTGCACTGGTCGGGACAACATCAAGGGAGACCCTAAGTATGACTTTAAATCCTTGAAAGCCTCATCACACTCTTCACCCCATTCGAATGCCTTCGTGAGAATTTTGAAAAATGGTAAACACTTGTCTTTGGCTCTGGATACGAACCTATTAAAAGCAGCCACTCACCCCGTGAGCCTCTAAACGTCTTTAATGGTCTTGGGGGTCTTCATCTCTAGGAGGGCCTTTATTTTCTCAGGGTTGGCCTCAATGCCTCTTTGATTTATGATAAACCCTAAGAATTTCCCTGCTCCAACCCCGAAGACACATTTGGCCGGGTTGAGCTTCATTCGGTACTTTTCCATCGTGTTAAAGGTCCTCTCAAGGTCAGCCACATGATCCTCTGCCTTCAAACTCTTAGTCATCAAGTCATCTACATAGACCTCCATAGACTTCCTAATTTGGTCTTCAAACATTTTATTTACAAGGCGCTGATACGTTGCGCCTGCATTCTTCAGGCCAAAGGGCATGACCGTATAACAGTATGTCCCCTTGTTGGTAATGAAGGTTGTTTTCTCCGAGTCTTTAGGGTCCATGAAGATCTAGTTATACCCTGAATAGGCATCCATGAAGCTCATGAGCTCATGGCCTGCGATAGCGTCTACCATCTGGTCAAAGTGTGGGATAGGGAAGATGTCTTTGGGACAATGCTTGTTGAGGTCGGTGAAGTCCACACACATTCTCCACTTCTCGTTGGCCTTTGGGATAATGACTGCATTGGACAACCATTCAGGGTAGATGACCTCTCTGATAAACTCAGCATCTTCTAATTTTTTGACCTCATCCCTTATGACCTCATACTTTTCTCTAGAGTAAATTCTCATATTCTTCTTTACCGGCCTTGCTCCCTCTACCACGTTGAGGTTGTGGCACATGATTTCAGGGTCGATCCCCGGCATATCTGCATGATTCCATACAAATACGCTATGTCTTCTCCTCAACAGTTTAATGAGGTCTTCCTTGATATTTGGCTTCAGAGACTTGCCGACTTGGATGGTTTTTTCTGGGTCATCCTCATTGAGGATGATGGATTCTACCTCTTCCGTGAGCGCTCCTTTCTTCTGCTTCGTCTCGTCTCTGGGGTCTAGGGTTTCAATATTGTAAGTGGTTGTAGCCTTCTTGTGTTCCTCTCTTTCTTTAGCGGAGTTGTAATAACATTCACGTGCCGTCGTCTGGTCTCCCTGAACTTCCCCCCACCCACCCCGTAAGGGGTTGGAAATTTAATCATCTGATGGACCGTAGACGGCACAGCTTCGAACCCCTTGAGGGCTACTCGCCCCAGTATAATATTGTAGGACAAAAAGACATGTCCATCCATCATAAAGAAGCTGACCTTCTTCGTAAGCCATCTCCGCCACTTGTACCCCATCCTGATATCGACCTCATACACTCCAAGGGGATGAACCTTTTCCCCACTGAACCCAATTAATGGGTGATGGTATGGGATGAGTCTAGCATGGCTGAGACCTAATGCTTTGAAGCATGGACAAAACATCACATCTGCAGAGCTACCCCCATCGACCAGGATCCTCGGCACCTCACACCTGTGTATCCTGGTAGTTATGACGAGAGGGTCATCATGTGAGGCTAAAAGGCCTTTGAAATCCATCCTTGAGAACCCCACTATCAGGGTATCCATATCGACCTTCTTCCTCTTTTCTGACTTTGCCTCCAGGGAGGTTGAGTGTACAACTTTTGTTACTGCCTTGGCTTCAACTACATGGGCCTTCCTGGCGGCGACCTCTGACCCTCCTCCTGCTAGGCCCTCGGAGATCATTCCCACACCAAGCGAGATCATATTAAGTCTCTTGACAGGGTCGTGGTCGTCTCTCGGTAGGAAGTCAGGGTCGTCCTCATCGTCAGAAGGGTCGTCCCCTCTTTTTTGAGGACCTTCTCTACATGCATCACCTCGCTTTTTTCTAGGGTCGTCCCCTCGGCCCCTCTTGAAGGCACCTTTGTCAACGTACTTCCTGAGCTTCCCTTCTTTCAGCATCTTCTCAATCTCATCTTTCAGAGCAAAGCATTTGTCTGTCACGCGGACATGGTCTTGGTGAAATTCACACCACAGGATTTTATTCCTCTTATTGGGGGCTGCCCTCAACTTCTCAGGCCACTTCAGGGACCGGTAACTCTTTATCTCGTTGAGAATATATTCACAGCTGACCGTTAGAGGGGTATAACCAACGAACTTGTTGTCCGTAGACCTCTTCTTCCCCTCTTTGTTCTTCTTAGGGTACTTACCCCCACTGGGGCCTCCTTTTTCATCTTCATATTTTGTGGCCATCGCCTCTTCGGTGTTCATCACCTTTCCTGCTGTTGACAGCAGTGCAGCCATCGTCCTTGGAGGGTCTTTTGGAAGTTTCCATAACAGCTTCCCCTTTTGGAGTCCTCCAATCAGGGATGTCATGGCTATGCTCTCCTCATAGTCTTCCACCTCTAACTTTTCTTTGTTGAATCTGGCTATTAAGTCTCTTAGACTCTCATTATTCCCCTGCTTAACATAGAGCAGGTGGGTGGTATTCTTCTGTGGCCTCACCCCAAAGCAAAAGTTATGGATAAATCGGTTTGCCAACTGCTTAAAGCTTTCAATGGAATTTTGTGGAAGAGACATATACTAGACATGTGCAGCCCCCGTTAGAGTGCCAAAAAATGCACGACACCTCATCTCATCTGAGATAGAGTATATGTCCTCCGTTGATTGATACATCTCAATATGATGGATAGGTTTAGTACTCCGATCATACCTTGGGTTGACCACAGGTGGCTTAAACTTTGATGGAGTAGGAAAGTTGACTATCTTCGCCACAAAGGGAGAGCCTATGGAGTATCCTCTCTGAAGAGGGTCCTGATAATACGCGAATATTACGTATTTCATCCATCGAACCTACGCATTTTAGCCCCCTCGTGTGCCTTAATCTCTATATTTAAGCTCGTTAACCAGACAACCTCGGTTTATACTGTTAACATGCTATATGAGGTATAATTGGGCTTATGTAGGTATTTAGCCCCCTCGGGTGCCTTAATCTCTAATGCTTATCTGGACATCATTTGTCCACTTTTGATATTGCCCATTTTTTCCCATTATTCCGAGTTTCATCCCCAAACACTTTGAATCCTTATATACATCCCTTTCATTTCGTGCCTTAACCTAGACTACATTACAACCCTATTAAAGTCCTATGTGATCTTAAGTTGATGTAATTCAAATTTTAAATAGTGTTGATAATCTGTGAAAATGCATTTCGCCTCTTTTATATGTGCGGCATCCTTTCACTGAGATTGCAATTTTTATTTCCTATATAGCGTTCTTCAATTGTGACATGTGCGCGGCCTAGTTTCCCTTTACATTTACTCCTTATGCCGGCATGTCCCGTGTGTTACCTCCCTATTTCAAGTGATTTCATTTGATGACTGTAATGCCCGTGAGGATTAACTTTTATGCATGCTTTGATATTTAGTATCCGAGTTATTTAAGTTTGTTGCCAAATCATACTTTGCATATGCTCACTCCCCTCCCACATGTTAGAGTTTCAATTCATTGAGGTGCATTCGATAATGTTAATAACTACGGACTTTTCACGCGAATTCATTTGCTATGTTAATAACATGTTGAAATCTTGTTCGCATTGATGAGTTTGTCTTACTTGATTGGGCATATTTTGAGGAAACTTTATGATGTTTGTGGGTACCATCACTGAAAACTCTCACGAGACGACACTCATCCACTAGGGTAACCTAGAGGTTTAACGGCTTATTGCATATGCTAAATGCAATCGAATCGCCCGCGAAAGTGACCTTATATTTTTATTGCTTTTATACCATACTTTTGTACTATCTCCTGTTTTGGTTTACTTGTTCTTCTTGTTGCATCCTATTTCATTGCTAGGGACTAGCAATGTGTAAGTTGGGGGTGTGATAATACGCGAATATTGCGTATTTCATCCGTCGAACCTACGCACTTTAGCCCCCTCGGGTGCCTTAATCTCTATATTTAAGCCCGTTAACCAGACAACCTCGGTTTATACTGTTAACATTCAATATGAGGTATAATTGGGCTTTTGTAGGTATTTAGGTACCAAGCATGGGATTTGGACGCATTCCGCGCAATTTTCACAACCACACGTTCAAGGGCAATCCGATCATTTCACAGATTGGTCACCTGGCCCGACATCTACACGGAAGTTGTATCTCTCCTCGCTAGCTTTGCGTGGCCATGAACGGTGCGTGATTCCGATTCTGTATGACAAAGTTACGACGAATTGAGAGGCGATGGAAAGCATGCCAAAACAAGGGATTCTGCAGGCTGCCCTGCTTGATCGATCGATCGAGCCTTCTTATTTTTTCCACGATTTTCACTGTCGATCGATCGACCACAGGGGTCGATCGATCGATCCCCTTTTTTTCCCTGCAGATATTTTCTCTACTTTTCTTTCTTCTTTTCTTTTATTCTAACTTACTACTTAAGCCAATTTTGGTTGTAATAAGACATACACACTCTCATATTCTGATATAGATAGTTTTAGTTAGGGTTTGGTTTGGAGAGTTCTTTTTCTGTTCTTCTTGGATTGACAACCCATGTGGTTTTGTAAGATTGAACTATTCACTTCCATTTCCATTAATATAGCTTTGTTCTTCATTCTTTCTTTGCTTTGTAATTTAGTTTCCATGCTTTGGTTTACTTGCTTTGTAGTATAGTTTTATCGCGTTTATTCCCGCTTTCCATTTACCGCGTTTTTAACATGCTTTCTAGGTAATTTAAATTAGGTTGTGCTTGAATTGAACTCACTCGAGTTGACACGTTGCTTTGCTTTGGTGATGGTGTTTACGGGTCTTTTTCGGGTGCGTTGTCCTAGTTATTACGCCTAGGAGATTTGACGGGCATATCATGTATGTCCCGTGCTTAAGACCTTTCGCGCGTAATTTCTGGTATATTTGTTGACGCCAAAATCTTATTAGGCTTTTATGATGATTTAGGGCGTGACAACCCTTGATTTAATTAACTGTCGAAACGAGACGCACGTGTAATAACCCGTCGACCCATGTAACCATTTTATACAAATTAACTCGGGTGAGGGATATTCGACGCAACCTATAGTTTTACTCGCTTTCATAATCTAGTTTTAATACACTCGCCTAGATTACTATTTCCCTTTTATGCATCTTTCCCTTTTTAGTTTCTAAACACCTTTTACACTTTTATTCCTGAATTAATAATCTGTTGCGATCTATCGAACATTCCCTGTGGATTAGATACCCGACTTACCGCTGTACTCACCAGTTGAGTGTAGTCGTAATTTAGGTTTTTGTATAGTTCAGGTGAGTCGAATATAAAATGACCAGCGCGTAGGTGACTCTCGCGCCGCGACGAAACCCTGTCCATCAAATGGCGATGTTGCCGGGGACTTGTTTTGTTATAGATTGTAATTGTATTATTAGTTCGTAGTATTCTTTTCTTTGTATTTGTATTCTTTCTTTTAACCCTTTTTTGCAAGACTTCTACATTTGAGCGCCTAGGAACGCTTGAATTCATCGCCGCACATCTTTCTTGTGGAAGCCGTCCTCTTGAGCCTTCGTTGGGGTAAGCATGTCTTATTCTAACTTTTTTGGTAATCCTAATGATAATTCTCAAAATTTCGGTAAACCTGTGACTTTTGGTCAATACTTGCAATCCCAAAAAGTTGCAACATCTAAAATGACATTGGGTGAGTATTACGAAAGTTAAAGTTTGGATTACAGCAATTTTGTGCATGATCATTCTGATTTTGGGTCGCAAGATCCTTATGATAAGAATTTTGAATCCAATTGTAATCATTTTCAAAATTCTTATGTTAATGATTTTGAGTGTAGTCCCGAGAATAATTTCCAAACCTCCCCTTTCCAAGCATCCACTCCTCGCCCGATGACATTCGGTGAGGGATTGCGTATGCTTGAAAATGAGAGGATTGAAGAACGTTAACGGGAAGAAAATCGTTGTTGGGAACACGAGTTGGATTTACTATTTGAATCTGACGACGACTTTTCTTCGGAGACTGCCGAAGTCGAGGACTGTTTTGAACCAAATGAGGACTTCGTTCCTACTTTGGAACAAATCATCCTTGACTTGACCCACGATATAGTAGAGAATGAAAATGAGGATGAAAAAGGCATAGTATCTATTTGCAATGAATTTGTTTCTTCTTTGATTTTCAAAGAAGAAAGTTTCATTGTAAACGATACTATTTCTTTCGAAATTCAATTTTCAAGTGATGATCACTCATCGCCAGAGATTGAATTCCTTTCCTCCCCATCTTCATTATATACTGTCGTACCAATTCGAGTACCCGATGAATCGGTTCAAAACTTTTTAGTTCCAAACCTTTTCACCGGCGAGGAGTACTCGCTCGAGCCGCTTTCCATAATGGCATCTTTGCCCTCATGTGCGCCGCCTCCCGTTCCAACTTAAAAATACTCGGGAGTTGATTCATGTTTTCTCGGCCCGCATGTGTATTTGTTGCCCGTCTTATCCAAATCCCCCATCCTCCCTCCCAAAGTTTCAATTGGGGATGGATCACTTTTACCGCCTTACCCATGCCTTCCGTCGTTCGAACGGAATTCCTATTTTTCGGGAGGCATGCATGTTTGGGAGGGTCCACCGTTGATCCGCCAAATTCAAATTGTGTTTTGGTTGGACCCTCAAAAGTTTCAACTTTTAGTATATAGTTAATTACGCATCTTAAATGTAGGTTGTATATACTAACTTCTTCATTTTTGTTTTTCTTAAGATTAGCCTAGTGTAATTATTTAATCTATTTTTATTTCTTTTTGTGTGCTTGATTCTAACTCTTTTGTAGGTTCGACGCACTTGAATTTGCGGAGACTATGCATCCCGGCACACATTTCTTAAGAAAATGATAAAAAAAGCCCCAAAAACATTTTTCCTTTGTTTTTCACACATGCATCCTCACGCATTTGCATTTGTTTTTCTTTTTTATTTTATTGTATTTTTCATTTTTGTCGTGAATATGCGTGTGTGTTGCTCATTGTACATATTTTTATTTTTTGGGTTCACTTAGGCCTATTTTTGTGTATATTTAAGCCTATGTATATATAATTTTATTTTTATTTTTATTTTTATTTTTATTTTTATTTTTATTTTTATTTTTATTTTTATTTTTATTTTAATATTTTTATTTCATATTTAAAAAAAAATATATATATATATATATATATATACTTATATATACTATATAAATATATAATTTATATTTAAACCCCCCTAATATCCCTGAATTGCAATCCCGGCCATTTAAAAAAACAAAGCAGTGTGCCTCGACCTGCTTGATCGATCGATCGAGCAGTTAAAGGACGAATCTGCCTACTTTTTTCCCCTTTCTCCTCATTCCTCTCTCCTCTTCTTTACACTCTTTCGTGCCCTAGGATCCCCCCAATGCATTTCTTCATTTTTTTTCATCCAATTTCTACACTACAAAGGTATATCATTCCTACTTTACATTGTTTTTGTAGATTTTGCTGCTTTTCTGTCATGTATTCTATGTTTTATCCCTATTTTGACATTTGTGAATGTGTTGGCTATTCCCCCTGATTTATGTTGTTCCAACCGATTTTTCTCATGATTCTTGTTGAATATCCATTCATGAAAACATGATTATTGCTGCATTGTTGTTTTGTTCATGAGTGAGGCGATTTTGTTGGTTCAATGTGGTATTTTTCAACCTTGACGCACATTGCGCACGCCAAGTGTTCGTCAAAATGCCTAAAACAGTTTTCAATCCAATTTTTGGCGCACACTTGGGTGTTTTTCATTCCATGTCGCATTCCGACATTTTTTATTGCATTGTTGCAATTTTTCACCTCGATTTTGCGCACTTGCACCTCCATTTCAACTTGTACACTAACTAACCATTAATTGTGATTACAATTTTTTTTTGTATTACCTAATTCTTGTTTTGTAGGTTGAAATGGCACCGAAGAAATATGGTTTTACTAGGTGTATGCCCGCCGGGGGCGTTGATGGTTTTCGTTGCGATCAAGAGCAGGATTGGTACCATCCCCAATTTCATACATCCAAGCGTCCGCTTGGATATCATTTTACGTGGGTCATTGAGGATATACCGAGGGAGGCGCGTGTTCTTTTCCGTCGTCAAGGTTGGGAGCCCTTTCTCGCTACTAACGGTCGTATCAATGAAGAGCTAGTCCGGATTTTTTATGCGATGTTAGTTAAGGTAAAGGGCAGTGAGCCGACTACATACGAGGCGATGGTCCGTGGGGTGGGGATACCCTTCAGCATTTCAAATTTGGCAGATTATATAGGTGTTCCACACCCCGCGTACTCGGTCAGTTTTTTGGATGGGACCATCTTCAGCAGGGGGACATTGATAGAGGTTCTTGCACCGGGTGAGGCGTGGAAAAATGGTGCTTTTCGCTCGGCTACAATGAAGGACTTACCAGATTATTTCACTACATTAATGTCCACTCTTTCATGGTGGCAAACAACCGGTCAGAGGTTCATCACAAGCATGTCGCATTGATCTACACGATGATTAATGGTTTGGGCAATATCAGCTTGCCAAGTATCTTTCTAAACATGATGTGCGCGACAGCTAAAGAGATTGCTTGGAGGTTTTCCCTTCCCTTTCCTGCCCTCATTACGAGGATATGTGTATCACACGATTGCCTTGAGTTGGACGCTGATCGTAAGCATGAGCCACTCGGGCTTCTCTCCAATGACAATATTTCAAAAATGCTAAAGAACGAGTGGGGGCAACCAGGCGGTAAGAGATAGAGGGCGGAGGTGGCTGATGAGCCGGACGATGAGAGGCCGAGATCCGAGAGATGGAGACTGGTGAGGGTTCTCACGCGCCACACACCGATGATAATTCCCGCTTTGTGGCATTCCAAGCCATGCAGGACCAGCGCTGGGAGGAGACCCAGCTCAGGTGGGCTATGTGGGAGTCTCGTCTGGACCAGCTGCAGGTCGAGTAGCGACAGCAGTGGGCACAACAGCAGGCTCAGCAGGAGCAGTTTCATGCCAAGCAGCGGCAGGAGTGGGCCATGCAGAGGCAGGCGAGGGCACAACACATATAGGACTATCGGATGATGCAGCGGATGATGAGAGATCTTTATCTGCAGCGCAGTGATTCCGACACACCACTGCCTCTGATGAGTGCATTATTTTGTATGAATTATGCCCAAATCTAGGCCTTGTTAGACCCATTGTATCTTAAATAATGAGTTTTTAGAGTCGTTTTCGAAAAATAAAAGAAAAATGCAGGTTTGAATAAAATCCGAGTTAAAAAATACAATTTTAATAACTCCGGGGGTAAAATTGTAATTTCAAAAACTTAATGGGCCTGAAAATAATTTTTAAATGTTTATCTAGGCAAAATAAAGTTCCCTCTGAAATTTGGTTGAATTTGGAGTTAAAATGAAAAAGTTATGAATTCCGGGGTTAAAAATATAAATAAGGGTAAATTCATAATTTTCAAAACTTTCTGGGGCTGAAATTGAATTAATATAAGTTATTTTATATTTTTGCAGGTACCCCTGAAGTTTGGTGAAGATCCGAGGTGATTTAGTGAAGATATGAAGATTGTGGGAATAATTTAAAGAAGTACAAAGTTAAGGGGCCAAAGTGGAAGAGTGCAATTTCTGGAAATGGGAATGGGTTATATATTACTGAAGCAGCTATTATTACAAGAACGCTGCTTGGTTCAGTGGTCTCGCGCGCGCGTGGAAGGAGAAGGTCAGGGGTTCGATTCTTCCCCCTGACCTTAATTTTTCGGTAAAAAATTCACAAGCCCAAATTGCACCCAAACGCAGCCTTAAAGAGATAAGGTTTGACAGCTTCTTAGTCCGAAAATCAAGGGATTTGGAGCTGACCATTACGTGATTTTCAAGATATTCCGTGGAATCTTTTTTTTTGGTTGATTTTTAGGAATTTATAATTCATATAAATCAATTAAAAGGGTGTTTTACACCAACCTATAAATAGGACCCTTGGGTTCATTATTTTAGGGGGATAGAGAGAGCTTTAGAGAGGGCCAATAATTATTTTGTGGGTGGAATTTTTGTCAAGATTATTTGTGACACATCAATTGTAAGTTTGTTTATTTAATGAAATTGAGTATTCATTCTTGCAATTTTATTATGTCTACAATTATGCTAGCTTAATTTCCTCACTAGGACTAGGTGAAATTTATCATGTGTGATTAATATTGTGTGTGATTTAATTTCGTCTTTATTTCCCGATATGTGCTAAAAGTTTTAAAAATTCGGTATTCATTTAAAACGACACGAGAGTGCGTTTTAAACCTTCGGCATTATTTGAAAAAAAAATCATTTTTATATTTTAAGTATGAGTACTTTTTGATGGGTTATACTTTTATTAAATTGATTGATAGCCCATGCTTAAAGACTATATTTTAAAATTTAAAAGTGAACTTTTTAAGGGAATAGGGATTTTAGGCGTCTAAATTTAGAGACGTTAAATTTTATTTTGGACTTCTCACGTATTATTTTTCCGAATTAAATACGACGAGAGCCGGTTTAATTTGAGTTATAAAATCGGGAATGACGAATTTAAATTATTGCACAGTGTTAGTTTAACGTGATAAATGGATCCAATGTCCTAGTTTTCACGCTACCTTGATTATATCTCTCGTACTCCTATTTCTTGTTTGTGTTGCTTAGTTTATTAACACATCTCATCTCCAACCCAATTTAGTCTAGTTGGACAGTCACAATTAATTTTAAAGAAAAAAATTGATAAATCTCTGTGGGTTCGACCCGTACTTACACTCGCTATTCTATAATAGCCCGTGCACTTGCAGTATTTTATAAATTGACAACAAGTTTTTCGCATCTTTGTTAGTAAAAATTCATTAAAAAAAAAAAAAGTAAAAATTTCTGGAAAAAAAAAAAAAAATTGTTTCCTAAGTTTTTTTTTTCTTGTTAAATACACCACTAGTGCGTGTGTCTTTTTTTTTTCCCCCTCTCTTTTCCTAATTTTTTTTTTTTTTTTTTGCATGTGTCGCATTTTACGTTTGGTGTAGTTTTTTTTTTTTTTTTTCAGGAGCATATAAAAAAAAAAAGTGACGAAAAATCCGAAAAAGTGTCCAACGGTGCGCGAACGCGAAGAAAAAAATTGTGCAATCTTGCCACGGGCACAAGGAACTCTCGGGGACAACTGAAACATAGGCGGCGTTTCCCTCCGATCGACGTCAAGTTAAACTTCGGCCCGGCGTAAACAAGTGACTGTAAAAAGTCTACGCCGGAGGTACGTTTTTTTTGGGGTGCTCCTACGTGGTTTAATTTCGCATTTAATTTAGCACGTTGCATAAATTGACTTAAGGGCAAAACCCGTGTGAAAGATAAGGTGGGGATCTCATCACCTCTCCTTGGCCCAAAAATCACTAATTATCCAAGCATTTGCATATCCCGAGCCATCACATTTAATTTAAAATCAATTAGACATTGGCCTTAGGATATCACATAGCTCATAGGAAACCTCTTAACAAGGCTAGAGTTAAAAGCTACTCCAACGCGAACTTGTCAAATCAATTCCGTTTCACCTTGTCTAGGATTGGTGGTTTTTAATGTGTCTTCGTACCGACCACCTACCTGGAGGAAAAAACGGGTTTTGAGGCGATAACCGTAGTTGGTCGTCTTTTAAATTCTCCCTTGTCAAAGAGTAGGAGCTGTCTAATTAGGGAGATTAATTTGGAGACCCTTGTTGTCGTCGATTAATCTCGGGAAAACTAGATTTTAAAATTGAAATTCCCCTCACCTAAATTAGATAATTCAATTTGCTGTGTGTTAGCTAGGAATTACGTGGTTTGAGTCAAATATTATTTTTCATCACATAAAAAAAAAAAAAAAAAAAAAATCAAGTGAGCTGAGTGCATGCGAAGTTGGTTTCGAAATCATACCGGTCGTTTGTCAAGTGTGGAGTCTAGCATTCCCGATACCTACGTAGGTAGATTTTCGATATTCACCGAGATGGGAGACGAGTTAGCACCACGTGCCCTTAAAGACTACCTTTATCCAACTAGGTCTAGTCAGCGTTCATGCATACTTCTCCCCGATCACAATGCAAATAATTTTCAATTCCATTCGGGAACAATCCAACTGTTGCCCGTGTTTCGGGGTACTGAAAAAGAGGATACGTACCTTCACGTGCGTGAATTCGAGGAGATATGTGGGACCATTAAGTACCAACAACTCTCCGATGAGATTGTTAAGCTTAAATTGTTCCCGTTCTCGTTGAAAGACAAAGCTAAGAGTTGGTTTAACTCGTTAAAACCTGAATCCATCACCACTTGGAACCAAATGAGTGTCACCTTCCTACAACAATTCTTTCCTAACCAAAAGACGGCGTTGATACGTCACGCCATCAACACATTTAGCCAAAAGGAGGGAGAAGCATTGTGGATGTATTTGGAGCGATTCAAGGACTTGCTGCTGCAATGTCCGCACCATGGGATTGAGATGGGACGCCAAGTCCAAATTTTATATGAGGGGTTCGATTGTAACACCCGAACTATGCTCGAGTCACTATGTAATGGTGATTTTACCGAGAAGAGTGAGGTCGATGCGTGGGTATTTCTAGAAGCCATAGCCAAAAAGTCCCAGCGATGGGCACCCAATAGAGTATCTAGATCCATCACCTCGAATGAGGGGTTCGCTCACCAAGTTGAACAAAGTTATGATTTAAATGCCAAAGTGGCCACATTGGCCCGACGTTTAGAAGCTTTAGAGACAAGCAATGAGGGAAATCGAACCACATCTGCGGCCGTTCAACATGTAGGTTCCCCTATGTGTATACTTTGTGATGCATTCGACCACTTAGTCGAGAATTGCCCTGCCCTTCCGGCCCACAAGGCACTCACCGAGCAAGCCAATGCCCTCTACCAAAATAGGCCAAAGTATGACCCATATTCCAATACATACAATTCGGGATGGCGAGACCACCCCAATCTTTCATGGTCTAAGGGTCAATACCAAGGAAGTGGAGGTCAATCTTCCGATAACCCACCCCCGGGTTTCCCAAAGAATGCCACTGCACTCTCGAATCCCTCATCCCAAAAGATTCAATCTTTAGAGGATTCGATGAACCTTCTTGCCCAAAGTACCCTTCAATTCCAGCAAACCACGCAAAATGTCCTCCAATCTACCCAGCAAAGCATGCACGCGAATACGCAAGCCATTACCAAACTCGAGGTCCAAATGAGCCAACTAGCTAATGCATTGAGTGAGAGGAATAAGGGAACATTCCCAAGTCAGCCCGAACCCAATCCAAAGGGTAACATGCCAAGGGGTCAATTTCTTATTCAAGGCGACACGAGCGCATCACACCCCCAAGAGCATGCAAAAGCCATCATCACGCTTAGGTCTGGCAAGGAAGTAGAGACAAATATTTCACCACCTACCGAGAGTGACTCCGAGAAAGGTAAGGCGAAGGAAGATCCACCCGTGTCTCCAACTTCATCCTCACCTTTACCTTCCGAGCCATCTGTAGAGACCTATGTACCAAAAGCTCCATTTCCACAACGTTTGGTGCCACAAAAGAAAAAGGCGCAAGTTGATAAGATGTTGGAAGTATTCAAGCAAGTACAAATCAATATCCCACTGCTTGATGCTATTCAACAAGTCCCATCCTATGCGAAATTTCTAAAGGACCTTTGTACCTTCAAGAGAAGCACCAACGTACCCAAGAAAGCTTTTCTCGCCGAGCAAGCAAGCTCGATCATTTCATATCGAACTCCCATCAAGTATAAGGATCCCAGTACTCCGACGATCTCTATAAAGATAGGGGAGTACCTCATCGAGAAGGCACTTCTAGATTTAGGAGCAAGCGTGAATCTTCTGCCGTACACCGTATACGAGAAACTAGGTTTGGGGGAGTTGAAACCGACTAGGATTACCTTATCCTTAGCCGATTGTTCTGTGAAAATCCCGAGAGGTATTGTTGAGGACGTCCTAATTAAAGTGGGTGACTTTATATTTCCTGTCGACTTTGTTGTCTTGGACACCCAACAAGTGCAAAATCCTATTGCACAAATCCCTGTTATTTTGGGTCGTCCTTTCCTCGCCACATCTGATGCCGTCATTAGGTGTCGGAGCGGCCAATTGAACCTATCCTTTGGGAACATGACTATGGACCTTAACGTGTTCAATTTGGCCAAACAACCACCTGATGATGATGAACCCGTGGATGTCGACATGATTGATAGTATTGTCCAAGAGACTTTCAAGCAAACTTATAATGACGACCCTTTAGCTTCTTGTCTTGCCTTTTTTGGGTCTGAATTTGATGTCGAACAGTCCATCGAAGAAGTCAATGCCCTCCTCGACTCTGCCCCTATCATGGAAGTAGGAAATTGGAAGTCTAAACCCGAGCCCCTCTCACTTTCCTCATCACATATTCCACCCTCGATTGAGAAAGCTCCCGAGCTTGAATTGAAGCCATTACCTGAAACGCTCAAGTATAGGTTCTTAGGACCTTCTGAATCCTTACCTGTTATCATCGCGTCTGACTTAGACAAAGAACAGGAAGATAAACTGTTGCGTGTTCTCAACGAACACAAGGAAGCCATAGGATGGACCATAGCCGACATTAAGGGGATAAGTCCCTCGGTGTGCATGCATAGGATACACTTAGAAGACAATGCTAAAAATTCCCGTGAAGCACAACGTAGACTTAATCCCAATATGAAAGAGGTCGTCCGAGCCGAGGTGCTAAAATTGCTCGAAGCGGGTATCATTTACCCCATCTCTGATAGCCAATGGGTCAGTCCCGTTCAAGTGGTCCCTAAGAAATCCGGTGTTACGGTGGTGAAAAATAACGATGATGAGTTAGTCCCCGCTAGGATTCAAACCGGTTGGCGGGTGTGTATTGATTATAGGAAGTTGAACGCTGTTACAAGGAAGGATCACTTTCCCCTTCCTTTCATAGACCAAATGCTAGAGAGATTATCCGGCTATCCATATTACTGTTTTCTCGACGGTTACTCCGGATACAATCAAATTCCTATCGCTCCCGAGGATCAAGAGAAAACCACCTTCACTTGTCCATTTGGTACTTTTGCCTACCGACGCATGCCCTTTGGGTTATGCAATGCACCCGCCACCTTTCAGCGGTGCATGATGAGTATCTTTTCGGATATGGTGGAGCGGTTTCTCGAAGTCTTTATGGATGATTTTTCTGTATTTGGGTCTAGTTTTGATGAGTGCCTCCATCACCTCATCCTCGTTCTGAAGAGGTGCAAGGAAAAGAACCTTGTGCTTAATTGGGAGAAATGTCACTTTATGGTCAAACAAGGCATAGTGCTAGGTCACATCATTTCTGAAAAGGGTATCGAGGTTGATAAAGCTAAAATAGATCTCATTGCTAATCTCCCACCCCCTAAAACTGTGCGTGAAGTTCGATCATTCTTAGGACACGCCGGTTTTTATCGGAGATTTATTAAGGATTTTAGCAAAATCTCTCGACCCTTGTGCAATCTTCTTGCCAAGGACACACCCTTCGATTTCACTAACGAATGCGTTCATGCCTTTGAAAGGCTAAAGACGGAATTGACCTCTGCACCTATTATGAGACCTCCCGACTGGAATCTGCCGTTTGAGATCATGTGTGACGCTTCCGACTATGCCATAGGTGCGGTTCTAGGTCAGCGTAATGAGAAACTTCCTCACGTCATCTATTATGCCAGTAGAACTCTTAATAATGCCCAATTGAACTATTCCACGACTGAAAAAGAGTTCCTCGCTGTTGTTTTTGCTCTTGAGAAGTTTAGGTCTTACTTGATAGGATCCAAAGTTGTCATTTTCACCGATCACTCAGCCCTGCGATACCTTTTGTCTAAAAAGGATGCCAAGGCTCGTCTCATTAGGTGGGTCCTATTACTGCAAGAGTTTGACCTTGAAATTCGGGATAAGAAAGGGTGTGAGAATGTAGTGGCGGATCATTTGTCTAGGTTAACCATTGACTCTTTCGATAACCTGCTGCCACTAAATGAGTCCTTTCCCGATGAGCAACTGATGCTTGTTTCTCAGCTTCCATGGTTCGCCGATATTGTGAACTATCTTGTGACAAGTGAAATGCCACTGCATTGGTCTAAGCAAGATTGTTCCAAATTTTTAAAGGAAGTCAAACATTTCTTTTGGGATGACCCATATCTTTTCAAGTATTGTCCCGATCAAATCATTCGAAAGTGTGTCCCCGATCACGAGATTCAAAGCGTAATCTCTTTCTGCCATGACCAAGCCTGTGGAGGTCATTTCAGTGCTAAAAAGACCGCTGCAAAAATCTTGCAGTGTGGATTCTATTGGCCCACCATTTTTCGTGACTCGAATGATTACAGTAGGAGTTGTGACCGTTGCCAACGGTTAGGGAAGATCACACGTAGGAATATGATGCCCTTAAATCCCATTCTGATTATCGAGGTTTTTGACTGCTGGGGCATTGATTTTATGGGTCCATTCCCAAATTCCTACGGAAATCTCTACATTCTTTTGGCAGTTGATTATGTGTCTAAATGGGTAGAAGCCATACCGTGTAGGACGAATGATCGCCACGTGGTGGTCAAATTCATTCGAGAAAATATTTTCTCCCGTTTCGGCACGCCACGAGCCATCATTAGCGATCAGGGAACCCATTTCTGTAATCGATCCTTCGAGAGTCTTATGAAAAAGTACTCGGTCACGCACAAAGTAGGATGTTCTTATCACCCTCAAACCAGTGGTCAAGTTGAAGTTTCCAATAGGCAAATCAAGCAAATCATCGAGAAGATAGTGAATCCAAACCGAAAGGATTGGTCCTTAAGGTTATTGGATGCATTGTGGGCTTATCGCACTGCCTACAAAACACCACTTGGTATGTTCCGTATAGGCTTGTCTATGGAAAAGCCTGTCACCTTCCGGTAGAGTTAGAACACAAGGCCTATTGGGCCATTAAGACCTTCAATTTCAATTTACCTGCTGCGGGAGAGGTCCGAAAACTACAACTTAATGAGTTGGAAGAGATTAGGAATGATGCGTACGAAAATGCAAAATTGTATAAAGAGAAAATGAAAATGTTCCATGACAAGTCCATCCTACGGAAGTCATTTGAGCCTGGACAGAAAGTTCTCTTATACAATTCTAGGTTGCATCTCTTTCCCGGTAAGTTGAGGTCTAGATGGTCCGGTCCCTTTATTGTTAGGACAGTCTACCCACATGGGGCGGTTGAGATAGAGAATCCTAAAAATGGTGAAATTTTCAAAGTTAATGGTCAAAGGTTGAAGCCATATCTGGAATTGCGAGATCAAAAAGTGGAGGATATTCTCCTCCAAGACCCTGTATACCACGAGTGAACATGAAATTGGGTCATTGTTGTTGTATCATACTTTTTGTTTTACAGGAATTGTGCGTTGGAAAAAGTCCCTCATTATGGTAAGATCTTTCATATCTTGCCCACCTTTTAAATCTTTCATATCAAAAATCCAAAAAGATTTTCAATATAATTGAGTTTTGAAACAATTTCTTAATATAGAATTAATTCATGGATCTCTCATCTTATGAAATTTTTACACATTAGCCATTAATATGATTGACAATGGATATTGAGGCGAAAGTTAATATGCTTAACGAATAAATGTGGAGATTTTAACCCGATGAGATTTTGTGTCATTCATCGTTTTCGAGAGATTTAAATCAATCCGAGTTAAAATTACTCAATCTTTCCTTCAGTGATAAATTCGTTGATGATCTCAAATTCTTTGTTTTGTTCGATTACTGAAAATAAAAAGTCAAAATGTGAATCTTAAGCACTAGAAGTCGTAGTAAGTCGTCTTAAGACACAAATCAGATTAACGAAACTTGAGAAATGAGACTAGGCCATCGTTTGAAAGCCCAAAAATAAGCTTAAACTCCAACCTTTTTACAATATTTCGTTGCAAACCCATTTGAGCCAAAAAAGAAAATAAGCCTTTTGTTGAAAACCCATTACCCTACCCAGCTCCAACTGGGAGTTTAAAGCCTATAAAAACAAGCCATACCTATTTTCTGAGAATACTAGGGTAAAATTACGGTAGGAAAAAGACCAAAAGAAAATGAGGTTGCAAGAATGTGAGTTTGAAAAAAAAAATGTGAGCTTGAAAAGAAAAAGCGAAAAGACAAATTGAGGTTAGAAGAAAAAGTGCTTAAAGTCAAAATACCGAAAAACCTCTATATTCTCAGAAATTTTGAACTCCAAAAACACCCATTCTTTCTAGCCAAAAATTCGAGCCTACAATACAACCAAAGAAAGTCCTAATCGATCTCAAGTGAAGTTAGTTAAAGTGTGGAGAGAAGATGAATAGGATCTATAGTGTGATTCAATGTTTTCAACAAGTAATCGATTTTCAGTCATGAGGTCATATTCATCCATTGTATAAAAATCCATTTTTGATTATGTATATGTGAAATTTGTTCATATAAATTTACTCTTTTATTCACATATACCGAGAGAAAATGACCCATTTCTGAGTGTTCGATTGTGAGTGCATTCTGTGAGATTTTGAAATCAAAACGAACTTTCGGATAAGAAATGCAACGATCAAATCTTTTGAAATTGACGGTTATATTGGCTATGCACACACAGACACAATAAGTTGAGATTGAGAAATGAAGTTCTACTATATTTATGAAGTTTGCATTCAAACTCGATTATATTACTTTTGTGTCTTTTGTATTGAGTCGAGTTTTTGAATTTTGTGGGTATATTCACTGCAAACCCTCACGAGACAAAACTCGTCCACTAGGGTAACCTAGAGGTTTAACGGCTTGTTGCACATGCTAAGTGCAATCGTGATTCCTACGAAAGTGAGTTAGATTTTAAAATTTTAGTTTTGCTCGAGGACTAGCAAAGTTTAGGTTTGGGGGTATTTGATGAGTGCATTATTTTGTATGAATTATGCCCAAATCTAGGCCTTGTTAGACCCATTGTATCTTAAATAATGAGTTTTTAGAGTCGTTTTCGAAAAATAAAAGAAAAATGCAGGTTTGAATAAAATCCGAGTTAAAAAATACAATTTTAATAACTTCGGGGGTAAAATTGTAATTTCAAAAACTTAATGGGCCTGAAAATAATTTTTAAATGTTTATCTAGGCAAAATAAAGTTCCCTCTGAAATTTGGTTGAATTTGGAGTTAAAATGAAAAAGTTATGAATTCCGGGGTTAAAAATATAAATAAGGGTAAATTCATAATTTTCTAAACTTTCTGGGGCTGAAATTGAATTAATATAAGTTATTTTATATTTTTGCAGGTACCCCTGAAGTTTGGTGAAGATCTGAGGTGATTTAGTGAAGATATGAAGATTGTGGGAATAATTTAAAGAAGTACAAAGTTAAGGGGCCAAAGTGGAAGAGTGCAATTTCTGGAAATGGGAATGGGTTATATATTACTGAAGCAGCTATTATTACAAGAACGCTGCTTGGTTCAGTGGTCTCGCGCGCGCGTGGAAGGAGAAGGTCAGGGGTTCGATTCTTCCCCCTGACCTTAATTTTTCGGTAAAAAATTCACAAGCCCAAATTGCACCCAAACGCAGCCTTAAAGAGATAAGGTTTGACAGCTTCTTAGTCCGAAAATCAAGGGATTTGGAGCTGACCATTACGTGATTTTCAAGATATTCCATGGAATCTTTTTTTTTGGTTGATTTTTAGGAATTTATAATTCATATAAATCAATTAAAAGGGTGTTTTACACCAACTCAAATACCCTAATTCTAAGCCTATAAATAGGACCCTTGGGTTCATTATTTTAGGAGGATAGAGAGAGCTTTAGAGAGGGCCAATAATTATTTTGTGGGTGGAATTTTTGTCAAGATTATTTGTGACACATCAATTGTAAGTTTGTTTATTTAATGAAATTGAGTATTCATTCTTGCAATTTTATTATGTCTACAATTATGCTAGCTTAATTTCCTCACTAGGACTAGGTGAAATTTATCATGTGTGATTAATATTGTGTGTGATTTAATTTCGTCTTTATTTCCCGATATGTGCTAAAAGTTTTAAAAATTCGGTATTCATTTAAAACGACACGAGAATGCGTTTTAAACCTTTGGCATTATTTGAAAAAAAAATCATTTTTATATTTTAAGTATGAGTACTTTTTGATGGGTTATACTTTTATTAAATTGATTGATAGCCCATGCTTAAAGACTATATTTTAAAATTTAAAAGTGAACTTTTTAAGGGAATAGGGATTTTAGGCGTCTAAATTTAGAGACGTTAAATTTTATTTTGGACTTCTCACGTATTATTTTTCCGAATTAAATACGACGAGAGCCGGTTTAATTTGAGTTATAAAATCGGGAATGACGAATTTAAATTATTGCACAGTGTTAGTTTAACGTGATAAATGGATCCAATGTCCTAGTTTTCACGCTACCTTGATTATATCTCTCGTACTCCTATTTCTTGTTTGTGTTGCTTAGTTTATTAACACATCTCATCTCCAACACAATTTAGTCTAGTTGGACAGTCACAATTAATTTTAAAGAAAAAAATTGATAAATCTCTGTGGGTTCGACCCGTACTTACACTCGCTATTCTATAATAGCCCGTGCACTTGCGGTATTTTATAAATTGACAACAGCCTCCTCATTTTCAGGACCCCTCTGATCCTGGTGGTTCTGGCCACTAGGCTACTGCTGTACTGCGTTATTTTTGTATTCTGGGATCGGATAGTATATTATACTTTATATTTTTATTTGTATGTGTATTTCTTCTATTTCACTAGTTGTAATGTATTAAGTGATTTTGTATTGAACTTATGAAATGGGACATGAAAATGTAGTTTGTGGTTGTTTATTGGATTTTGATGTGTGTGGCCTTCCATTTTATAAAATCAAAAAGTTCACCATCAATTTATCTAGTATTTGCACTTCAGCCCCTCTATATTATTGTGACTTGTGACATAAATTCTCTTAACTTAATACATCGGTACATATTCTTCACATGCTTTGTACTAACTTGTTTTGCAGCTTCATTTGGACTTGTACTTATGGAGATCGCTCCACATATGGGTAATATCATTCTTTTCCTAGCTTTGTGTTGTGTTCTTTAATGGACGCATTGGGGACAATGCAACATTTAAGTTAGGGGGTGTAGGATATTCTATCAATTGCATGTTTAGTCCTTGAATTGGATTACAATTTAGTTACAAAGCATGTTTTTGTTAAAAATTTGAAAATTTTCAAAAATATTTTCTTTTTTTTCTCCTTTTTTGGGCATTTTGCCCTTGTTTCCGATGATAAATTTCACTAATTGCCCGATTAAATAGACAATTCAACGATGCATGTTCTCGATTTTAGAAGTTACTAAACTTTAGTACCTAAATCATTAATATTGTGAATAACTTCATGAATTGAACTTTATCTCGTGAGCACATGCACCATTCTTGTTATATTGATGTGGTTTAAGATTTTTATAACTCGGTATGCTTTTGTTGCATTGCATATACTTACACCGGGTGAGATTAGAGACTTATCTTCATTTGTGAGTTTATACACCTTTCTTTCCTCTTTGAAAACGTTACAGTCGTTGTTAATCTCTTTATTCTTTCATTGACCGTTCATTAATTGAGTTCATACTGAAAATGTGTTACTTGAGCATGATTTTCATTTATTGTTTTGACTCGAGAATTGTGTAAACTTTTTGAAATGATCATAGGCCATCTTTGTATGTCACCCATATGACCTTTACCTCACCCTTTATATGTTCCCCAGTCATACCACTTGAGCCTAAATACTAGTCTTTCTTTTCATTACCCAAAATCCCATAACCAACTCCAAATTGGAGTTTTATACCATACATATTACCTTACATTCCCTTGTTTGGACTGATGCTTGGGATTGAATGTTATTATTTTGTATTGTGGTTGCAATTTGAGTATGAAAAGAGTAAGAAGTGAAAAGAAAAAGAGTGAAAAAGAGAAAGTTAAAAACAAAAGAAAACAAAAGAGAAAAAGTGAGAAAAAGGAAGAAAAGAAAAAGAAAGAGAAAGTTGTTTATATTGTTTGTAGTGTTTCAATAATCCTTGTTACTCTCTTGATTGTTATATCTAATGCTTATTTGGACATCATTTGTCCACTTTTGATATTGCCCACTTTTCCCATTATTCCGAGTTTCATCCCCAAACACTTTGAATCCTTATATACATCCCTTTCATTTTGTGCCTTAACCTAGCCTACATTACAACCCTATTAAATTCCTATGTGACCTTAAGTTGATGTACTTCAAATGTTTAAATAGTGTTGATAATCTATGAAAATGCATTTCGCCCCTTTTATATGTGCGTTATCCTTTCACTGAGATTGCAATTTTTATTTCCTATATAGCGTTCTTCAATTGTGACATGTGCGTGACCTAGTTTCCCTTTACATTTACTCCTTATGCCCGCATGTCCCGTGTGTTACCTCCCGATTTCAAGTGATTTCATTTGATGAGTGTAATGTCCGTGAGGATTGACTTTTATGCATGCTTTGATATTTAGTATCCGAGTTATTTAAGTTTGTTGCCAAATCATACTTTGCATATGCTCACTCCCCTCCCACATGTTAGAGTTTCAATTCATTGAGGTGCATTCGATAATGTTAATAACTACGGACTTTTCATGCGAATTCATTTGTTATGTTAATAACATGTTGAAATCTTGTTCGCATTGATGAGTTTGTCTTACTTGATTGGGCATATTTTGAGGAAACTTTATGATGTTTGTGGGTATCATCACTGAAAACCCTCACGAGACGAAACTCGTCCACTAGGGTAACCTAGGGGTTTAACGACTTATTGCATATGCTAAATGCAATCGAATCGCCCGCGAAAGTGGCCTTATCTTTTTATTGCTTTTATACCATACTTTTTTACTATCTCCTGTTTTGGTTTACTTGTTCTTCTTATTGCATCCTATTTCATTGCTAGGGATTAGCAATGTGTAAGTTAGGGGGTGTGATAATACGCGAATATTGCGTATTTCATCCGTCGAACCTACGCACTTTAGCCCCCTCAGGTGCCTTAATCTCTATATTTAAGCCCGTTAACCAGAGAACCTCGGCTTAGACAGTTAACATGCTATATGAAGTATAATTGGGCTTTTGTAAGTATTTAGGTACCAAGTATGGGATTCAGACGCATTCAGCGTAATTTTCGTACACAATCGCACATTCAAGGGCAATCCGGTCATTTCACAAATTAGGCACCTAGCCCGATATCTACACGGAAGTTGTAGATCTCCTCGCTAGCTTCTCGTGGCCGAGAACGGTGCATGATTCCGATTCCGTATGACAAAGTTACGGCGAATTGAGCGGCGATGGAAAGCATGCCAAAACAGGGGATTCTGCAGGCTGCCCTGCTTGATCGATCGATCGAGCCTTCTTATTTTTTCCACGATTTTCACCGGTCGATGGAACGATCCCCTGTTTTTCCCTGCAGATATTTTCACTACTTTTCTATCTTCTTTTATTTTATTCTAACTTACTACTTAAGCCAATTTTGGTTGTAATAAGATATACACACTCTCATATTCCGATATAGATTGTTTTAGTTAGGGTTTGGTTTGGAGAGTTCTTTTTATTTTCTTCTTGGATTGACAACCCATGTGGTTTTGTAAGATTGAACTATTCACTTCCATTTCCATTAATATAGCTTTGTTCTTCATTCTTTCTTTGCTTTGTAATTTAGTTTCCATGCTTTTTAACTAGTTTACATGATTTATTCACATGCTTTGATTTACTTGCTTTGTAGTATAGTTTATCGCGTTTATTCTCGCTTTCCATTCACCGCGTTTTTAACATGCTTTCTAGGTAATTTAAATTAGGTTGTGCTTGAATTGAACTCAATCGAGTTGACACGTTGCTTTGCTTTGGTGATGGTGTTTACGGGTCTTTTTCAGGTGCGTTGTCCTCGTTATTATGCCTAGGAGATTTGACGGGGAATATCATGTATGTCCCGTGCTTACGACCTTTCCCACGTATTTTTTGGGATATTTGTTGACGCCAAAATCTTATTAGGCTTTTATGATGATTTAGGGCGTGACAACCCTTGATTTAATTAACTATCGAAACGAGACGCACGTGTAATAACCCGTCGACCCATGTAACCATTTTATACAAATTAACTCGGGTGAGGGATATTCAACGCAACCTATAGTTTTACTCGCTTTCATAATCTAGTTTCAATACACTCGCCTAGATTACTATTTCCCTTTTATGCATCTTTCCCTTTTTAGTTTCTAAACACATTTTACACTTTCATTCCTGAATTAATAATCTGTTGTGATCTATCGAACATTCCTTGTGGATTCGATACCCGACTTAACGCTGTACTCACCAGTTGAGTGTACTCGTAATTTAGGTTTTTGTATAGTTCAGGTGAGTCAAATATAAAAAAACGGCGCATAGGTGACTCTCACACCGCTGCCAAACCTTATCCATCAGGTCCCGACTCTTCAGAATATCATCGATCTTGTCCTCCAGTCGCTGGATTGAATCATTCCAGGGCCTCGTAGGGTCGTCTTGGCCGATGTTATCCCCCGCCGCCTCTTTGAGGTGAACGGAGGGGTCTGCAGCGGCAGGCCTGCATCGACTATTTACTTCCCCCTAACCGTCGTGGGGTCAACCATCTTCTGCCTCCCATCTGGGCCTCACTGCACTCCTTGATCTGGACAACTTTTCCCGCAGGTCATTTATTGGGCCCAGCCTCTCAAAGGCCGACCCCCTGCTCAGGCGATCGAAAGCAGAGCCTCTCATGCGATTGTCAGGATTTTGCCTTCCACACTTCCCTCTACTCCCTTGGAGAGGTCATACAGTATTGTTGGAGACCTCATATGGCTCCCAGCATTCTATGGGGGGCTCCTCCCCCTCCAGATCATCATACCGGTCCTCAGGGCAAGGGTTTCCTTTCCTCCATAGTCATAGGCACCGGGGGTCAGCAACATCCCTCCATCGCTGAGGGGGTGGCAGGTCTTTGCGTGTTGCCTGGGGTGGTCCCCTGGCCTCATGCTGCCCTGGAGCTACTGCGGGAGTAATCATCTGAGGTGATACCCCTGGTGGTCTTAGTATGTTCTGGCTTAGAGCTGTGAACTGCTCCTACATTATTCACTGGTTTGCCCCAGATACTTCAAGGCTACTACCACATCAGCCATCTCAGACTGAGGTGGTGGCTGACTGGAACGGGGTCCTACCCCACTATCTGGTGGAGGAATTGGTGGCGGTGGCATCTCCGGTGCTACGTGCTTGAGCTATGAAAAGCTGAACTGAAGAAAAGACTGATGAGCTTGAGAATCTTAATAGGTCTCTTTCAATGGTGAAACATCTCCACATAGGGAGATAACTGGCTCACCACCCGAGTGCCCAGTGAGGTCAAGTTGTATAAAGGAAGAGATGTCTTCTCGTTCCCACAGACGGCGCCAAACTGATGACGCTTGGATTCAGCACCACCAGATAAGTGACGATGAGCTCAAACAGTAGTAACCATGGCAGCCATAGAGATATGTATGTATAAGTATATAGAAGGAGGTGATTATAAGAGGGATAAGACAATGATGTATAGTGGTTCATCCAATTTGGCCTACGTCCACTGTGAGTGTGTGATCCACTAAGTATGGGCACTAATGTCCTTGGATATAATGCACATAAGCTCACTTTCTCTCTCCACTATGTATACAAGCAGAGTTTTAACTAATGTTTCTAATTATCAATCGGTCCCCTTGTAGGGTTGTAGGTGACAAGTATATATAGGTCTTGGGGGTGTAGTGTAACCCCCAATTATGCATGGTGCATGTTAATAATGATCTAGCCAATCCCCTGTTGACACCTATAGATGCCACCTGTGACTAATGATGACATAATATTCCCTAATGTGAGGGGGTGATATTTTTATAACGGTCTTTTACGTGCCACGTGAGCCTCACGTGCACCGTTCCACGCGTCTCCTAAACCACACGCTGTGATGATGCCACTCTCGGCCTATGATATGAGGCCGATGGAAAAGTTCCCTCTGGCAGTGTCTGCCCTAATTTAGGCCTATTATTGTCGTACCCTCGAAGGGTCGTCTGGGCCTGATGAGGGGTCGACCCCTCGGAGGGTCGTCTGGGCCTGATGAGGGGTCTGCCCCTTAAAGAGTCATATGTGCTTGATGAGGGGTCGGCCCCTTGAAGGGTCATCTGGACCATGATGAGGGGTCGACCCCTTGAAGGGTCATCTGGGCCTGATGAGGGGTCGGCCCCTTAAAGGGTCGTCTGGGCCTGATGAGGGGTTAGCCCCTTGAAGGGTCGTCCGGACCATGATGAGGGGTCGGCCCCTTGAAGGGTCATCTGGTCCTGATGAGGGGTCATCCTAGCCTCGCCCTAGTGGATTACGTCCTCGGCCTGGCCGAGGGTATATATAGGTATATCATATACACTTATGATTTATTCTATGGTGTGTAATTAGTAGATAATAAAGATAGTGACATCTACAATAACCTTAGTGGGTGGAGGATTAAACATATAATGAGAAATTCATAATTGGTTAATAGAGATAAAGAATCTTGTGACGTATTGCAGCATAACGAGTTAGTATGTAGAAAGAGACTTAATACGCCTATTTAGGTGGGGTAGATTAACTAGAAAAGGTTTGCAGGCAAACCTTAGGTATGCACATTAGATGAGGGATGAGTTATACCTCAAGAGAGTGCGACACTTGCTTAAATAAGAAAAGTGTGGATGCATATTTAATTATTGCAATTTAACTGCTTGCTAAATATTTTTCAAAATGTTTTACTTGGACTCTGACCCGTGTCAAAAATCGTTTTCAATGCCTTTTAGATGTCCAGCTAGAGGGATGCCCAGTTTGAGGATTCTATCTAGGGATGCGCAACTGCAGCTCATGTGGAAGTTGCAGTAGTTCGTTATAGACGCTTCATTTATTCATTCCTAGTGTAGAATCTTTACTCCATTACTCATTTGGGCATGTCGCCCTCCGTTTTAGTATTCAGTTATTTATATGATCTTGTGTATCCAGGTTTCTGGTTTTGTTTGCTATCATATTTTATTGTTGCACCGATAGTTGATTCGATTACTTTTATTTATATTATTCATTTTTGTTGAATTTATTTATCTATTTGTGATTGATGGTTTAATTATTATTTACCTTTACATGTTGTTAATTAATGAAAGATAAAATTTGGCACTAGTCTAATTAAATTATTAGGTGGTTAGTAACTTTAAAAAGTTTTCGATAGTGATTCTAAGAATGAGCCATATGAGACCAACATTTTATTTTGATCATGGACTAGCCACCCAGTATTTTAGTAGGCGGGGTGTCACAGTTGGTATCAGAGTATCAGTATCTAGAGTCCTTAGGATCTGTGTGGCTTATTACATTTCAGTGTAGCGTACTTTGATATAGAGCCTTATTATAGGATTATTGTATTCCTTCACGTATGTGACTTACGTCCTCCTGCCATAAAGTATAGTTGATGTGATTCATATACGAGTTTAGTTGGGCTTAGTACACCAAAAAAATTTGGACTACCGATAAGGACCATTAGAAGGACTTTAGGGGGAGAGGCTCAGTAGAAGCTATGGAATATTTTGGGAACGGTGACCGCGATAGACGTTACCATGATTATTGTTCAGATAGATAGCGGTGACATAATCACCAGGGTGAAGTAGCTTCCCTAAGCATTGTCGTAGAAAGCAGTGGTGCAAATTTCAGACTCAACCAACGTAATCGGTAAAGAAGGAGGGGGAGTCGGAGGAACTCTTTCGAAGGGACATCCATAACCCAAAGGCAATTGAGTAGGGTAGAGTGCAGTTACACTCAGAATTAAATTTCAGGAAAAATATTGCTCATAGGAGTGATGTTGTAGTGATGGGAGTCAGTCACCATAACTATGGAGAGATACCATGAATAACGAGGAAGTTGGGGTGAGGTTTGACCGCAAATCCTCTCATCAACTATTCAAAGAGATAGGCAAAAGGGTATTTGGAAACTTGTTGCAAAAGGGCCATAAAGTGGTTGGTCATGAAGGAGAGTTGACGTGTTTAGTGAACTTCATACCCAATGAGGTGGATTCGGAAAATCATAAATGTTCGTAAGTTAGTGATGAACTCATGGGTAGACTATAAAATCATGTATGGAGAAATTCGTCTAGTATGACTGGTACCATTGTTGTCAATGTCGTACGTTAATAACTTGATATCAAGGCTTCCGTAAGAAGGGAGATGAGAGAGTTGGAGAACCTAATCGAAGGGTAAAACTGGATTTAACAGTGCTAGTGAGGCATCATGGGAGGATATACCCAGTAGAGGACCCATTTTAATAATTAAGATCAATAGAATCCCTAATAGGTGACAGTGGATTGAGTTAGGGCCATCAAGGCCAGCAATGAGTTCTATAGGGCCAACTGAGCCAAAGGGATGACAGGGGTAGCAAATAAGGTCAAGTCTATTAGGTCCGTGAGAAGGACAACCTCGAAATGGACAGTGGGGCCAGGAAAAGGGGGATGACACAGAGAGGTGTCTTATGTGTAAAAAGTAGGAACACATGCGTGGATCTTGTCCAGAGAGAACTGGGGGACAAGGACGGGATGCCCAGTAGGGGTACCAGTTATAAGAACTTTTGGTTGGGATGAGGGTGTTATGTCCAGGAACCATTTGAACCACAAGTGCTATTGGAAATTTAAAGTATGAGTTTTATCCCATGGTGATTGGGATCTATTTTGTGTGACACGAGCAAGTCATGGTAGTACTAGATTCCCATGTGAAACGGTATTAATAGTCGTATCGTTAATACCATTATAGTGTGTGATTTTTCACAGTTAAGCTAACTGAGCTCTCTTTAGTTCCTTCTATAGGGGAAAGGGTGGGGACACTGAGAGGAGATATATTTTATTAGGATAACTCATTTTGAAGGGTGATATTGAAGGTATGGTTTTCTCCTGGGTACGGACTGCTAAGTAATGGTGGCTGGTTAGAAGAAAATTATCGTGTTCCCTATTCCGGAGTTGGATGTATATTTTTACGATGTCTCATTTGAAAGAGGGTCAAGCTCGCGGTGATATTTTTATAAGTAGACTTCATTGAGTACAATTGTCTAGCTATATTGGATCCCGGTGCGTAGGGACTTTTACTGATGTGATTCAAGGTATATCGGGTTTACCGTTGAGCGGAGAGATTTAGCTCATGGTTTTTTACGTACTGAGAACTTAGTGATAGTGAGAGCATCGTATTGTGTGATGCTTTGAGAAACATGGGCATAGACGATTTGATTGATGTGTGGGGAAATAGAACTTGTGATATCTTAGTTATCTGCTTTGGACCCACGAAGTTCGATGGCTGCCAATGCTAGGTGATAGTACATTTGGGAAAGTTCTAGTGCATCATTTTTAAATGTTAAATTATTAAACGTGTAGAGGAAATGCTTAAAGCTGGGAGCTATTGAGATATATGGTCAGTGGAGCCGGGGAGTGATGTGAAGGAACACTAAGAAAACTTATGTACCACAAGTTACTGGGTGGGGTAGTATTAAGAAGAATTATATGCAAATTGGTGGGGTAATCGAGAATACCCGTATGATATAGCCACACCGAGAGAGTGCATAAATGAACTTGAGATAAGTGCGTTATGTACGATACGTTAGTGACATATATGTCGGGATGTTTGGGCTATAGTATATAGTATGGTAAGACTTTGTGATCGTTGTTTCGAGATGTAATTTACTTGTGCTAGATTATCACCTGAAAGAGGATCTAGTCTATATATAAGTGTATGTATGTTATTTTGTGTTGCATAATAGACTTATGAGAAAATGTTGTATTCATATATTTGACCCCGGGGAGTAGGGACATTGTGTTGATGGGATTCAGGGTGGATAGTTTTATTGCCGAGCGAGAAGATATAACTTGTGATTAGTTCGCGGTAAGAAACTAGTGATAGTAAGGGGGCAATATTTTATGACGTCTTTTATAACATGAGAGTGTACGACTATACTTTTATGTTAGGAGTTGGGAATTTGGTGGTACGTGCTATGGACTGAGGGCCTAACGGATCTCAACGATCAATAATGTTAGCTAGTAGTGTATCGGGGGGTTCCCTATTTGGATTTCGCTTTACGAGACGTCTCACGCATGAAACTTAACGTAACGTTAGAAGTGGGGAGATGTGTGGTCGTTAGGACATGGGTTTGGTGCCTCGATTATATTTTATATTTTATATATATATATATATATATATATATATATATATATATATATATATATATGTATGTATGTATATGTGTGTGGTTATAACTGTGAGTTGAAAGTTGTATTACGATTTAAGGATAGTAGAGCCGAGTGACTTTCGTGCGGATAAACACGGGTATAGGGTGTATTGGCGCTCTGGGTAAATAATTTAATTCTACTATAATTCGCAATTACAAGGGGTAGAGATGTGGGTAGCGATCTTAAGGGAATGTGAGTAGGGAAGTATTCGAGGCTTTGAGTACTAGACTCGTCTGAATTTCGAGGACGAAATTCCTTTGTAAGGGGGAAGTATGTAACACCTCGTATTTTTTAGGATAAAGAATTTTATTTAATTTGGTGAATTATAATTTAAACTAAATTGATGATTTGGAGAAATTATTTAATTAGGGGAATTTATTTAATTTAGAAGATTCAATTTATTTGGAGAATTAAGATTTAAATCAATTCGGGTTATTTCTTTTAAAAATACATATGTCGTAATTTGAGGTGGAAATTATAGATTTTATGTAAGTAACTCGGATGATAATTCTGAGTGTACGGTTGGTTCTGAATAGGTCGATATAGTCGAAAAAGAGTACCTGGGGGTAGTAATTGGGTCTCGGGATATTTTTAGGCATAATTGGGCCCACATGTGGGTGTTTGGGTCATTTTAATTTGTCCCATAGGCTTAATTTAAGGATTCAAACACACCCGTGTGATAGGGTGTGGCATCCATAACTCATTTAAGAAAACCCCAGTTGCAGAGGAGGAAAGAGAGATCAAGTGGGAGAGCTTTTGGGAGCCAAACCAGGAAGAGATTGATGTGTTCTTCGTCAAATCTTACATAAAACAAAGGAATCGGACACTACAAAATTATCCAGGCAAGTAGTGAAAATTACTTTCATGTACTTTGGGGTATTGCGATTCATAACATGGTGGGTGTAAACCATAGTCATTTTTGGGTGAATTATATCATTAAAATGGGTTTTGGGTGAATTAGACATTTCTATTGATATAGATTGATAATTAGTACGAAATAGAAATCATATAAAGATATATAACACAACTAAAGTCAGATTTGTTAATTGAGAATTGTAGAATCTAATTTAAGAGAATTATTGAATAAAAGTTGTAAAACCCAATTCGTGAAATCGTGAGTGATAATCGAAACCATTGAAGTTTAAAGATTGATATGATGATTAGAACCTGTTTAGTATGTGTAATAACATTAATTATGATTGGTATGAGTCTTGAGAAGAAAATATAAAGGTTTGATGTGTAAAAATGGAGGAAAATGAGTTGGAGAATGTAACACCCCGTGTTTTTATTAATTAATTTAATTAATTCGTTGGAATACTCAAGAAAAATAAAAATAAATATGTTGATTGTGATTTTAGAAGAATATAACTTCAAGCGGAATCGAAGTCGGATTTAAAATGAAGTTTTAATGAGAGTTTTAAGTTTAGCCTTAAAAAAAGGGGAAAACATTTGTCACGGATTTAGTCCGTGACTAATAAAAAATTTGACTTTTAGTTAAATGGTATTAAATGAAGGAGAATGGCAGTGGCCGCGTACCTATTCGATCGATCGATCGTCCTAGGGATTCGATCAATCGACGATGCCAGATTTGAGACGGTTCGCTGATTTTGTTTGTAGTGTTAGAGTGGGATTAGGATTCCTAATTAGTATATAAGACTATTAATCCATAGGGAGACTTCTCATAATCACTTTTTCCCATGTTTTTCACCAGAAAACTCTTCCAAAAGTTTTTCCTCTCCACCATAATCATCAACCTCCAACATAATCAAGTTTTTGTCACAAGTTTTGGGAGGCTTGATTGTGGTTTAATCAACTTTGTTTAAGAACACTCATTTGCTCATTTTTCGAGAGGTATCCAACCGTGCTACCAGTTTTTCTTTAACTTAATCTCAGGCATGAATACTCTATTCGTTTCCTTTAGTATTATGCATTTTAAGTTTCGCGTAAACACTTAATTACATGTTTTCTTAAAAGAAAGTAGTGACTTAATTAGAAAAAGTGGACACTAATTATGGGGTTGTTTTTATTAAATCTTTTAATCTGAATAATATTCATAACCCTTGGGTATGTAGGATTGATGAGTGGATTTTGGGTTTTATTGGTGTAGGTTGCATGTAGAAAAACCCTAGTTTTAAAATAAATGGTTTTTGGGTGCGTATAACTCACGTAATTTATGTAGAGATAATGAAATTGAAATTTTGTTGTATTAATGATGAAATAACGGTATATTTAAGTTAAAATAATTAAATGGGATTAATTGAGTATTTTGTCATTATGATAATTAAATTGACTTATTATGCATATTGGTGTGACTTGTTGGTATTATTAAATTTCATTGTGATGACGGGTTGTTGGGTATTATTGCTCTCCCTATATTTTATAATGCCTTCTAGGAATGGGACTAGCGAGGGTAAAATTATCACGATTTTATCATATCGGGGGTGGGCTGATTTTATTAATTTATCATCATTAAGCTAGTCTAGGTATGAGACTAGGTCGAGATTTTTGTTAGAAAATCCTCGTATACATAGGTTAGGACGCATTGATAACTTGGGGGCCTTAGTTATGGGACTAAGGGGTATTTTGAGGATCTCACATCGATAAAAGGGTGGTGTAATTTGAAATTGTGAATTGAGAAAATTGAGGATTAATACCTAAGATAATAAGACGAGTATTAAAATATATTGGCGACATAATCAGCGAGGGCCGGCAATTTAAACGGGCCAGCCGGCATTTTATTTTGTGTCGTGTGTGGAACCTCGTCAATCTGCGAGGGCAGACGGTTTAAACGGGCCAACCGGCGTTTTGACTAGGGGATGTGTATTTTGGTGGAGAAATCACCTGAGGCGGGAGGACCGCCATAATAAATTGAGGATATAAGAAAAGTTCGTTAATTTAATTAAATTTACATCGTGGGACTTGGGAATTAAAAATCATATTGGTGTGCCTTTTTTTTTAATGGGGATTCCTTTAGGTAGTTAGTGATTTATATTTATCACATTTAATTATCACGTATAATTTAAAATATTCTATTGTGATATTTATTGCGTATAATTCTACTGTCTGGATTCACGAATCCTATTTGAGGGGAGTAGTGTATATTCTTGCTCGGAGCTTTGGCTCTGACCCATGCATTGACTAATCTTTTTCAGGATTAGAATTGGAGAAGTTGCATAAGTTTATCGGAGTTGTCATTTGTAGGTGCAGCTAGAGTTATTCTTTTTATGGCATAGTTTAGCTAGACTTTGCTTTTTAGTCGTATTTAATTATGAGACTTCATTCGAGTTTTATTGGGACATTCGATTCCAAAGTTTTTTAGAGGATTTCTTTTGGGATTATTCAGATTTTATTTAATCATTATTGGAGAATGGATTTTTCGGAGTTAGCATGTGATGGATCTTTTATCGCTTAGTTGTTTTTGATCATTTGAGATTGATTCAATTAGTTATCCTATGGACTGATTTATTTATGTCTCATATCTGTCTCATCCTAAGAATGGTATTTATTTAGCTCACACCTGGCATAGTCCGGCAGCGGTGGCAGGCCACCCCGTCTGTCGAATTTTGCGGGGTGTGACAGAGAAGAAGGAGGTTTGTTGTTCAGCAGCAGCGAACCGATCCGTTTTTTAGGCCGAACCGATCCTATTTAACTATTTATCAAAAATGAAATTTGTAGATCTTTTCGTTACAATTGTGGGGGCACGGACCTCATATTTTTCTGATTTGTTTTTAATTAGTTATGTTTATTCTATGGAATGGTGTCTGAAATCGAAATCCTTTATGAAAAATAAAATCTGGATTATTTAGGGATGTCCATAGATGAGTGTAGGACTCTGGAAAATATTAAGGAACATTATTTTTTTACCTTGAAATTGGATGGGAATGAATTGAGGTATGGATTTAGAGTGTTTTGGATGAACAACCCTCGAAAATATATGAACGGATTCGTATGGAAATTTCGGGTGAAATTAGGATACAGACTAGATTGAGATGTGCTCAGTATCTTGAAATAAAAATATGAATGTGAGTTAATACTTATAGAATTAAGAGTTGGGGTTATGACTCAGATATTTTTAGGCTAGTGCGACGGGAGTTAGGCACATAGTAGATGGTTTAATTTATTATGAAAGTATATAATAAATTATCGAATATTGAATTTAATAAAAGGGTGTTTTACCTTATAGTGGGACTTGGCGTAATCCATTCTAAAGGGCGGAGATACAGACGGAATGAGTGAGTAGGGTTATTGTAGTTGGGTGACACTACTTTAGTAAATTAATTTATGTGAAATTGATTAGATTAATCGGTGTGTTTTGAAATGTAACGAATTCGAAGGATGAGAATAAGACGCAGTTAAAATGAGCGTGCCTATATCTTAGACCAGTAAGGAATTAGTAAATTACTTATTGAAATACGTTAAAGAATAATTGGTACACTTCAAGTAGTGAGGGGTACTCGGAAGGATACGATGAGAAGTATAATCGAAATTTAATAATACGTAAAAATTTTGGGAGGTATATATACTACGTATAGGATATATAATATAGGTCATTTCTATAGCTATACTAATGATATAAATATATGTGTTGTGTGAATAACTATTGTATGATTTATTAAATATTTACATACCTACGCTATTTGCTATCACGGGAGGTGTCGCGTTGTGGACGATCATATCCTGGCGAGCCCATTGGGGATTTTAGACTTGTCCCAGAACATAAGACCTTGTACACGTCCTATCTGAGAGTATGATAGTTTTGACAGTTGAAAGGGAGCGTTGGTATGTGCGTGAAACATTTGGCTGGGGACTATGTTGATCTCCAATATATGTGATTTTTTATGATGGTTCGAGAGTGATACTGAACCAATAGTGCTTTATACAGTGCGTGATGTACCGGGACTTTATAGCAGAGTATGCATGCACCGTAGGTCTCAGCCTAGGGGTGATGTATTGTATATATATAATTATAATATTCAATATATATACTTGTGTTTTATTCTACTATGTGTGCTTGGTAGATGATGTATCGGGACATGATAGCATAGTATACATGCACCACAGCTCAGCCTAGGGGTTCTGTCTTAGTATATATGTATCGAAGTGATAAATGTATGCTTATGATTTATTCTACGGTGTGTAATTAGTAGATGAGAGAGATAGTGACATCTAAAATAACCCTAATGGGTGGAGGATTAAACATATAATGAGACATTCATAATTGGCTAATTGAGATAAAGAATCCAGTGAAGTATTATGGCATAGTGAGTTAGTATGTAGAAAGAGACTTAATACGGCTAGTTAGGTGGGGTAGCTTAACTAGAAACGGTTAGCAGGCAAACGTTAGGTGTGCACATTAGATGAGAGGTGAGTTATACCTCAAGAGAGTGCGACACCAGCTTAAATATGAAAAGTGTGCATGCATATTTAATTAATACAATTTAAATGGTTGCTAAATATTTTTTAAAATATTTTACTTGGGCTCTGCCTCGTGTCGAAAATATTTTTCAAAACCTTTTAGGTGTCCAGTCATAGGGATGCCCAATTTGAGGATTCTATCCAGGAATGCGCAACTGCAGCTCATGTGGAAGTTGCAGGACTTTGTTATAGACGCTTTATTTATTCATTCCTAGTGTAGAATCTTTACTCCATCACTCATTTGGGCATATTGCCCTCAGTTTTAGTATTAAGTTATTTATATGGTCTTGTGTATCCCGGCTACTATTTCTGTTTACTGTCATATTTTATTATTGCACCGATAGTTGATTCGGTTATTTTTATTTATATTATTCATCTGTGTTGGATTTATTTATCAGTTTGTGATTGATGGTTTAATTATTATTTACCTCTGCATGTTGTTAATTAATTAAAGAAAAAATTTGGCACCAGTCTAATTAAATTACATGGTGGGTAGTAACTTTAAAAAGTTTTCGATGGTGATGCTAAGAATGAGCCATATGAGACCAACATTTTATTTTGATCACAGGTTGGCCACCCGGTATTTTAGTTGGTGGGGTGTCACATCTAGTCTTTGCATTATCATATTGTTGATGTAAAAAAGTAGATTATATCTAATTAATCAATCACAGATAAAAATGAAATAAATAAGACAAAGGATTTTTAAAGTGGTTCAGCCTTGTGAAAATGGCCTACGTCCACTGTTTCGTATTGCTGACTATTTTCATTGAATCTTGATAATAAGGTTTCGAATCCTCTGCTTATGAGGAAGTTACAATGTATTTATAGACTTGAGGCTGTACATATGAAATGATAATGCATTGTTATCTAGCAGACATATACATCTGTACGATAATAATGCACATTTAATGCATAGTTGTCTTTTGGTTTTATTGATGTGTACGCTAGGTTGCTCGAATCGCCTAGGTTGCTCAGACCGCCTAAGTTGCTCGCACCTCTTAAGTTGCTCGGCATGCTTAAGTTGCTCGGTAGCCCGGAGCGCTCAAGTATACTGCTCATCGAAAGTAGTCATATTTGACATGTAAATTGCCATGTGTCTTTGTATGATTGGTCTATGTCAGCAGATTAAATTTAGTATCAATAGAAGCCCCCAATGTTTCAAAGTTCGATGTTGAGGAGGAGTGTGGAATATTTTGCTAGAAAACTGCTCGGATTACTGGCTTTCATAAATTTTAGGAGAATACTTTAATTTCTATTTGGCGCACAATATTAAACTTCATAAATATTTTGAATTTCCACGATCACTTTGATATTTGTGCCCTTTTTCCCTTTTAGCCGTCGGAAATGCAAAAATCTTTCCTGGTAATCATTGTTTTTCTCCATTCCCGAGGTAAAGTATTTAAACGCGATAGAAATCTAGTCGTCTTCTACTTTTCAAATCTGTATTTCTGAACTCTTGTGTTTTCTCTCTCTCTTATGCCTTCGTTCCTTCCATCCTTCATTATCAACTGATTTCTCTTTCTTTTGTAAGATCTTCTTCCCTTTTTCTATTTATTTTATTCACCATGGTTTATCTTGTTGAATCATTGGATAAATTTTGGTCTGAGTTTTCAATCCCTTCATGGGTTATTTTGGAAGAACTCTCTGGTCCTTCTGATTTATTTTCTTTGGCAGAGGGACACTGGTTCCTAAGTCTTTTTGTAGTCAAGTGTGGCTTTTCTTTCCCGCCAAATCCCTTGTGTTTGGAGTTTTGCCAATATTTTGATATTGTACCTGCAAAAGTAGCTCCAAATACATGGAGGGTAGTTAATAGCGTACATAAGTTGAATCAACTTCATGGAACACGTTTAGGGATTCCAAAAATTATGTATTGCTATAGATGGGTCACCAGTGATGCTACTTTCCATTTAAAAACTAGATTTTTTAATAGAGCTTTAGTTGTCAATCTTCCCGATACCAATAAAGACTATTTTGATCATGGGGTAATGATGAAAAATTGGCAACACCCCCCATTAGAGGGAAATGATGTGTACCAAGGTCCCAAGTGTCCACCTTATGCCAATGGGATAGGTTGTTTTTATTTTTTGAAATCTTGTTTTCTTTGTGTTCGATGAAAAGTATCACTGACATTAATTTTGTTTGTTACAGTTGACAGTAAAAGGAAACCCCCAAAGGATATTGACGTTAACATAAAAGATTTAAAACTTATCTGGGATTTGCATCAATCAGTTGCTAGAGAGCACATTAGATCTGCTTCATATTTATTACGATATAGAAGCTACACTTCATCTTTCATTGCTCGTCCTATGATGGTTGATCTTGACCAGATACCGACCTCAGAAACCAGTATGGAAGGTTCTTTTTCTGACTTAGGTACTCCTATCACTGATCTAATGAAGAAGAGGAAAGCTCCTGCATTTTTTTATAAGTTTGCCCTTGCTGCTGAAGAGGCAAAGAAAAGTAAGCAAGATGTCCCAGATGTGGGGACAAAGAATATAGAAGTACCTCTACTGCTGCTAAAGAAGTTGACAAGAAGCCCCTTGTGCCTGCCAAAGAGGTATCTCCTTTGAAAGAAACTATTGTTATCTCATTAGGAGAGACGGAACCCTTAATTGAAGGTGCTCATGCTCCTCTGAGGAGATTGAAAAAGAGTTCTTCTGTGAGACCTGTTGACCATATCTCTTAACCTTCAAATGTTGAAGGTAATGTTTTCGATCTTGTTGCTCCGAGCTCTGCTGTGGGCTTGATAAGATCTTGGACTGTTTTAGAATCCTAAGGTGTTGAAGACACCTTCTCTCATAAAAGACTTACTACATTGTCTTCTCAACACCTTAGTTCAGTAAGTATCTTTAGTCTGGCTCCTTTATTTTCTAGTACTATATTCATATATTAACTCAAAATTCTTCCTTTTTTCAACTCGTGATGTGATTTAATAGTATTTTGAAGAAAGATGAAGCCATCAAGGCTTCCAGCTCCTCTGATGGGGTAGTGGAAGCTTTTGCTGGATTAACTCGATCCCTGAAGGAATCTCGTCCGAAGTACGAGGAAGACAAAAGTGCTTTGGAGAAATAATTCAAGTCTGTTGAACTAAATAGAGATCAAGATGTGGCTTCCTCCAAAGAGTTGGAGAAAAACTTAAAGGATGCCGAACAACGTGAAAAAGAGCTTGAGGTCAAGCTTAAATATACTGAGGAGAACGTTTCCAAGCTTCAAGATATTGAGCAACAAAAGACAGTGGTAGAAGAAAAGCTGAAGTATGCCAAAGAGCTCCTTAAGGAAAGGACCTCCTTGAAAAGAGAAAAAAAGAAAGCTGCAGTTAAAAAGTCCTTTAGTGCTGGTTGGGACAAGGGTTAGAATGAAGGCGTGGCTATTATGACTTCTCAAATGGATTATGCCAGTGTTAAATACTTTAGGGATGGATGGGTAGCAGCTTTAAAGAAGTTGAAAGTTGTTGAAGATCCTGAGTTGTTCCAAGAATATACTCATAACCCTCCTCCCTCTCCCGAAGAAGAAGAAGAAGAAGAAGAAGAAGAAGAAGAAGATAAGGCTGCATAAGATGAGTCTTCCATGATAGGAGAGAAAGTCCCTGTTGTTTCTACCATTCAACCAGTCGAGCAAGTAGAACGAGAAAGAGCACCTGCTGAGCAAGTAGAATGAGTAAATGCACCTGTCGAGCAACAGCCATCACTGTCTGAGCAACCAACCTCTTCCTCCAAACCGTCCGAAGAAATCATAGGAAATAAAGAGAAGGTTTAAAGTTACTCGGTTCTTTTATTTTGTTGTCTTTTTTGATGTAACCCTAAACTATGTTTTCCCTTTATCGTGATGAATAAAAATGAACCTTTGTTGGTTGTCTGGAATTTCTCTCTTACTTTCCCTGTTTGAATGATTGTTGATTTTATTTTTCATCTTCTCTTTGCTAGTTTGTATCCAGGATGGAACTATTATCATCTAACGATACAGATTTCATGAAGAAATGCAATGACTATTTCAAAGCTGGTCATGCAAACTTGATTAAGACCCAAATAATTGACATCCTTGGATCAGATGCTTCTGAACGAGCAACTGACGCTTATCAGTACTTAAAGTGCTTACTTGACCGTGCTATAGTCAACAACGTAGCTTATTATGAAATGATTAAAGAGCTTCAAGATACAATTGAAGATCTTTAACGGCAGTATAAAGAATCCACCAAACTCTTGCATCAAGGTTATGAGAAAAAGTACCAACAACTGAGTGCTGACAAGGGATATAATAAGTGCATTTCAGCTCATGAGAAAAAGGAAAATGTGTTAAAGCTTAAGGTTGAAGAGCACAGACATATTGCAAAGCTGTTAGAGCAAGAGAACATCATTTTGCAGGAGGAAATAAAACAGCTCAAATTTGCTGCCTCTTCTTCTTCGAGAGCCTTGGTCCCAATTAATGATGATGGTTTTTCCTTTTTAAAAGTAGAAAATGCTAACTTGCATGATGAGTTAGAAACTTTGAAACGAGTTGGACCTTCCACATCTGCTCGTGGCAGAGAAAGATCTTCTTCTCGTGGACGAGCAAGTGCTGGTCGGGTTACTATTGATGAAATGAGGACTCAGCTGGCCTTAGAGAATCAAGTCATTCAATTGATGGAGAAGAATCAGGATCTGGCAGATATGTCTAAGATGATTCTGAGTTTTACTGGCCAACTCTCTAATCAAAGTTCTGCTTTAGAAAGTAAATAAATTCTAGTGAAAAATATCCACGAGCAACTCGAGAGACTGACTTATCAATTCCATAAGCAGCGCAGGGAATTTTGGATGGTTGGATATAACGAAGCTCTGTATCATCTTGATGCTCATTTGTACCAATCGAACAATGAAGGATATAAGCAAGGGTGGTTGAATGCTTTATGTGTTCTACAACTAGAGCAAGGTCATTTTTTGTGGGATTATTATGAACCTGGAGTTCTTGATTTACCTGTGCCTCCTTTCAAACTTGACCTTAGTTGGATTCCAGCTCATGCCATTCCTCGTGTTTCGATCTCCAAGTATCTTGGTGACTATAGTCTTCATTCAAACTTTGAGATATGTCGCCCAGAGCACCTACTTGATCGACCATCCATTATTAATGTTAGAATGTTGCGAGATATAAACTTTATCAACTCTACTTATGCATTAGATGATCCTCCATCTGGGATGGAACCTGTGTCAAAAGCAGAGGGGAAGAAACCCATAGAATAGGATATTTTTATGTAACTAACTCAATTCATATGTAATCTGTTTTGGTTTTAATGAAGAAATGTTTAGTCTTTTTCCATTTCATTTTCTTGGAAATATTTTGTAAAATATCTCTGTTATTTGCTGGTGAATATGTATATATATATCTGTAGAAGTACGAAATGTCCTTCTTGGTTATTGGATTGCCGACCAACCGGAGTTTGTGGTTATAGTGACTTGTCACTCTTTGGGCCTAAGCAATGGAATAATTTTCATCCCATGTTCCTACTTAGTTGTTGTAATCCCATTAAAATTACCTTGTTTTTGAGACAGTGGATTCCCTGGGAGATCATCCATCTTTTTGCCTAGTTTGTTACCAACCAACCGGAGTTGGTGATTATTGAATTCCCGACCAACTGGAGTTGGTGGTATTTGAATTATCGACCAATCGGAGTTGGTGGTAATTGAATTGCCAACCAACCGGAGTTGGTGGTTACTAAATTGCCGACCAACCAAAGTTGGTTGTTATTGAATTACTGACCAACCAGAGTTGGTGGTTGCTGAACTGCCGACCAACCGGAGTTGGTGGTAATTGAATTGCTGACTAACCGGAGTTGGTGGTCGTTGAATTGCCGACCAACCAGAGTTGGTGGTTATTGAATTGTCGATCAACCGGAGTTGGTGGTTGCTGAATTACCGACCAACCGGAGTTGGTGGTTACTGAATTGCCGACCAACCGGAGTTAGTGGTTACTGCACTTATGTTTTGCATAGTGTGTAGCACTAATATTAAAAAAAACTTCAACAAAAAAGGAAATAGGAGCGAAACATCACTTTATTCATATTGAAATAAATGTGTTACATATGGATTTCAATTACTGATAGTACTTGTGCAGATGCTCTGCATTCCATGCATTCTTGAATTCTTCCCCTTCTAAAGTTTCAATTATGTATGTCCTAGGACGAACAACTTCAGTTACTCTGTAAGGTCCATGCCAGTTAGCTTCCAGTTTGTTATGCTTTTGGATCACTTTCTTCAACACATAATCCCCTTCTTTCAAATCACATTTCTTCACCCTTTTGTTGTAGAAAAAGGTTATTCGTTGTTGATATGTTTCATTCCTGATTGTTGCTTCCTCTGTAACTTCTTCGAGCAAATCCAAGTCTAATCGCCTCATCAGGTCACTTACAGGAGAATTGAAATTAAGCACCCTTTGTGTGGGTAGGCCTAATTCAGCAGGTATGACAGCTTCACTACTAAATGTCAACATGTATGGAGACTCCCTAGTTACTGTTCATGGTGTAGTGAGATAAGCCCACAACACAGACTGTAGCTCATTAATTTAATTTACCTTTGCATCATTCAGCCTCTTTTTCAGACCATTAATTAGTGTTCTATTTGTTACTTCAATTTTCCCATTGCTCTAGGGATGGCCTGGCGCGGAGTGGATCTTCAGTACATTGGATTGATGACAATATGCGGCAAAATTCCTCGTTGTCAAATTGGGCTCCATGGTCAGTGATGAATGCATGTGGGATACCATATCTGCAAATTATACTCTTCCAAATAAACTGATAGACTTTTTCATATGTCATATCAGTGAGAGCTTCATCTTCCACCCATTTGGTAAAATAATCCACAGCAACCACGAGGTATTTGAATCTTCCTTTGGTCGTTGGAAGTGGCCCGACCAAGTCTATTCCCCACATGGCGAATGGCCAAGGAGACGTAATGGGCGTTAATAATTCTTGGGTAGTTATTTGGATGGAAGAGAAACGTTGGCATTTATCGCACTTTTTAGCATAAGCTGCGCAATTAGCTCGCATCATTGGCCAGTAATATCCTTGTGCTGTTATTCTTCGTAAAAGCGTCCGACCTGCTATATGGTCTCTGCAAAACCCTTCATGAACCTCTTCAATCAGATCTTTAACTTCATAGGGATGGACACATCTCTGTAATCCTTCTATAACTCCTCTTCTGTATAAAATGCCATCAGTTAATACCTAATGAGCAACTTTAAACTTCAGCTTCTTAGCTGCGAGTTTATGGGGTGGCACAATCCCTTCTTCGATATAGGCCCTTATGGAGTCCATCCAGGAGGGTCCCAAGTTGAGAGAAATGAAGTTCATCATCAAGTCTTCGTCTATGCTCCGATTTACTAGAATTTCTATTGGGATTATTCTTCGTAGCTCGATACGTGTTGCTGATGCCAGACGAGCTAGGGCATCGACTCTTGCATTCTCCAATCTCGGTATTCTAATCAACTGAACTGCGCTGAAAGTAGAGACAACCTCCATAGATTTTGCATGATATTTGACCATTATTTCTCCCTTCGCTGCATAGAACCTGAGAATTTGATTTACGATTAACTGTGAATCACTGAATACAACGACCTGCTCTGCCTTCATGGTTTTGGCCAGACTCAAATCCACGATTATATCCTCGTATTCAGCCTCATTATTAGATGCTTTAAATTGAAAACGGAGAGCATAATCTATATCAATCTCATCTGGACTATTTAGAACAATTCCTGCTCCATTGCTTGTGGCACACGAAGAACCATCCACATACAGATTCCATACAGGTACTTCATTATCAAACTCTTGATCAGACAGAATTCCTCGGTGGAATATTTAATGCTTCTTTTTATCTTCCCCCAAGACTTCTCGTTGCTCGTTGATTATCTTCTTTTGATTGTCCACGGATGCAAGTTGGTCGGGGGTTAAATTAATTGATCCCGTAACATCCACGGGTTGGTCTGTATTAAACTCCTGCTCTTTGGAAATATCAAAGTGAGTAAACTCTATGATAAAATCTGCTACTACTTGCCCCTTCAGTGAAGATCTAGGCTCATAAACTATGTCATATTCACCAAGTTCTACTGCCTAGTATATTAATCTTCCTGATTTCTCCGATTTGTGAAGAGCTTATCTTAATGGCATATCAGTATACACCACTATAGTATGGGCTTGGAAGTATAGCCTCATCCTTCTGCTCGCCTCGATTAGTGCCAGTGCTAACTTCTCCAGTCTTGGATATCTAATCTCTGCTCATCAAAAGGCCTTGATAGTGTAATAAATTGGTTTATGCACTCCATTCTCTACTCTTATCAATGCTGAGCTAATTGCATTCTCTGAAACTTCCAGATACAAGTATAGTCTTTGTCCTATCACTGGCCTAGATAATAATGGAGGCGTCCCCAAATATTTCTTTAATTCTTGAAAGGCCTCCTCGCATTCATCATTCCACTCAAAAGTTTTTCGAAGTGTTTTGAAGGATGGGAGGCATTTGTCTGTTGCTCGTGATATAAATCTATTAAGTGCTGCAGCTCACCCTGTGAGACTTTGCACCTCCTTCTTCGTAGTTGGAGATCGTAGCTCTAATAGAGCCTTGATCTTTTCAGTATTTGCCTCGATACCTCGTTTATTAACAATACATCTGAGAAACATACCTTCTCGTACTCCGAATATGAATTTGGTGGGATTCAACTTCATTTGATATTTCTCTAGTTGATCAAATGTCTGACCTAAGTCTGCCAAATAATCAGGAGCTTTCTTGCTCTTCGTTATCATATCGTCGACATAAACCTCCATGTTATGACTAATTTGCTCTGCAAACACCTTATTCATCAGCCGCTGATATGTTGCACCTGCATTTATAAGTCCGAAAGGCATAACATTATAGCAATAAGTTCCCCTTGGGGTTATAAAAAAGGTACTTTCCCTGTCCTCATGCTTCATTTTGATCTGATTGTAACCAGAGTAAGCATCCATGAAACTCACCAATTCATGCCCCGAGGTAACATCCACCAGCTGATCGATTTTAGGCAAAGGAAAATGGTCCTTTGGGCAGGCTTTATTAAGATCAGTGAAGTCAACACACATCCTCCACTTATTCTTCTTCTTCTTTACCATCACCACATTTTCTAGCCAATCAGGATACTTGACATCCTTAATAAAAAAAGGCTTTTTGTAGTTTCTCTACCTCTTCCTGTATAGCTTGATTCTTTTCAGGACTAAACACCCTTCTTTTCTGCTTCACTGACTTGACCTCCTTGTTCATGTTGAGCTCCTGACATAGTAAACTCGGGTATATCCTTAGCATGTCTTCATGTCTCCATGCAAAATTCTATTTCCTGCATCTTAGAAATGCTATCAGTTCCTGTTTTATCGATTTATCTAATGACACACCAATTTGGGTTGTTCGTTCTAGGTGTTCATCGTCCAGAATGATATTCTCAGTGGCTTCCATAACCTGGCCTTTCACGAGTTGAGACTCGTCTCTAGGGTCTAATATTTCAATATCTGCATCTTCTATTTCATCCACTTGATAGGTAGTAGTCTTCTTCCTGGATCCTTCTCGTTCCTCCAATTCGGCAGATGGATAGTAGCATTCCCGAACTACTTTTTGGTCGTCCTTCACCACTCCCACTCCAAAAGTAGTTGGGAATTTTAAACATTGATGTACAGAAGATGGTACTGCTTCGAACTTCTTTAGACCTACCCTTCCCGTGATGATAATGTAAGCTAATTGGACATTTTTATCCATTATAAAAAAGCGTACCCTTTCTATTCGATAAGCAGGCCGTGTACCAATAAACATATCCAACTTGATCGTTCCAAGTTGAAAAACCTTTTCTCTAGTAAAACCGAGGAGGGGCCTATGATAGGGCTCTAACTGGGCTAACTTCAAATTCACATTGTCTAAGCATGGGTAGAATATGATATCTACAGAGCTACCATTGTCCACCAATACCTGTGAAATCACCACTTCCTTCATTCTCATCTTGATCACCAATGGGTCATTATGAGGATATAGTACACCTTCCAGGTCGTTCTTAGAGAAACTAATGACCAGTTTATCCTTATTCACCTTCCTCGGGCGATCATCTTCAGCTAGGTTTATGCACTGTATGTAAGAGCAAGCTTGGGCCTCATTGAGCTAAGCTTTCATCTCTACAGTAAGATATTTGCCTCCTGCATCTCTACCTGTAATGACATTACATTCAAATGACCCAAAATGTATTGAGAATACCTCGCGTTCTGGCTGTCTTGGTCTTTTGGGGAGGTCGGGGTCATCTTGGTCATCTTCTGGATCTTCTTCGTAACTTCTCTTCTTGTCTTCTTTTGCTTGGCAAGGAGATTTATATCTTTGGCTTCCTTTGTTACTGACTTTTCCACCATTTTGGCGATCAACATATTTAGTTAGTCTCCCTCGCTTAATGAGTGCTTCAATCTCATTCTGAAGAGCTATACAACGTTTGGTCGTGTGGCCATGATTTTTGTGGAATTTGCAATATTTAGACTTATCCCTTTTATCAGGATCTTCCTTCATTTTCTCTGGCCAGGTTAACTCCTCGCTGTTCTTGATCTCTTCCAGAATGTGATTTATATCTACCTTCAAAGGAGTATAATTTCCAAATTTCCTCATCTGCTCCAATGCTTGCTTTCCTTTCGATTGACTATTGCCACCATTGCTCTTCTGATCCTTCTTCTCTATTTTATCGGCCTCAACCTTGGTCTCCTTAGTGTATGCATTCTTCTTTGTAGCCATGGCTTCCTCGGCGTTCATGATTTTGGCTACTTTTGCCATCAGTTCTGCCATGGTCCTAGGCGGATCTTTGGCCAAAGTATAGTACAACATATCTGGCAACAGTCCACTCATCAGAGCAGTAATTACTATCTTCTCCTTGTAATCAATGACTTCAAGTTTTTCATTATTAAAATGAGTAATATAGTCCCTGGTGCTTTCACATGCCTTATGTCTAACACTCAGCAAGTGTGCTACTCGTTTGACTGGTTTCACTCCAAAACAGAAGTTCCCTATAAAGAGCTCTACTAGTTGAAGGAAAATCACAATCATCCCCCGAGGAAGGTTGTTGTATCATATTTGGGCTGACCCGGCTAGAGTTCTTGAAAACGCCATACATCTCATCTCATCTGGAACCGCATAGATATCGACAGCATCTTGGTATTGTTCTATATGAAGGACAGTGTCAGTTTTTACATCATATTTAGGCGTCACCATAAGAGCTTTGAATTTTGATGGTGTGGGAAAATCCATAATTGCCTGTACGAACGGTGTCCCTTGGACAAAAGTTCTTTGTAGGGGATTCTTAGCCTTAATAATTTCCCCTAATCTGTCCTCCAACCTTTGAATAGAGCCTTTCCATGCATCGTTTCCCACCTCGGGCCTATTTGTTCGAGCAACTGATCACGTTGAGTTTTCCTCTTGGGATCATTCATTATGGGTTGTTGGTCTTGATTGGGTAGAGCCTTCCCTTAGGTCGGATGGTCGTTGGGAGTTCCTCGATGCAATCCTAGGAGGACTTCTATTCCTCCTAGGGCCCAATCGATCAAAAGGGGATACCCTACTCAACCTTTCTAGAGCGCTAGTCCTCTCTAGCGTTAGAGTAATGTTCCGTTGAGAGTCTATAGCTCGTACTGATGAGGTTCGGCCAGGCTGATACGAAGGATCACTAGATCTCTCAGTACGATATGAGCCAGTATGTCTAGATTGAGAGATCTCCGGGAATAGCGTTTGCCTAGTTCTTGAATATGCAAATGGGTATTTCTCTGAACACTTCGTTGTCTTGATTGGGCCGACACTCCACCATGAACAGCATGTATAAGTTGACGCATGGTTTCCTGCATGGTCGTTTGGCCTTGGGCTAAATTATCCATTATGCCAGTCAGATCTTGAAAATTTGGGGGAGTAGAAGGGTTTGGAGGGACCCCAGTATTTTGATTACTGGATTCCAGATTCTCATCCATATATGATGAATTGTTTTAGTGAAAAACGCTAAGTACTGTCGTTTCCCACAGACGGCGCCAATCTATTGATGTAAAAAACTAGATTATATCTAATTAATAAATCACAGATAAAAATGAAATAAATACGATAAAGGATTTTTAAAGTGGTTCAGCCTTGTGAAAATGTCCTATGTCCACTGTTTTGTATTGCTGACTGTTTGCCTTGAATCTTGATAATAAAGTTTAACAAGAAATTTTGAATCCTCTGCTTATGAGGAGGTTACAATGTATTTATATCCTTGAGGATATACATATGAAAGGATAATGCGCTGTTATCTAACATACATATACATCTGTACGATAATAATGCACATTTAATGCGTAGTTGCCTTTTTATTTTCTTGATGTGTACGCTAGGTTGCTCGGACCGCCTAAGTTGTTCGCACCGCTTAAGTTGCTCAGCATGCTTAAGTTGCTCGGTAGCCCTGAGCGCTCAAGTATATTGCTCGTCGAAAGTTTTCATAGTTGACATGTAAATTGTCACGTGTCTTTGTATGATTGGTCTATGTCAGCAGATTAAATTTGGTATCAACACATTACATATGTTCAATAACTTTAATATAACTCATAGGGATTATTTTCCTCCTTAAAGTCCACCAAATGATTTCCCTAGGTATTTTATCATATGCTTTTTCTAAGTCTATAAAGACCATGTGTAAATTTTCTCTCCTACTTCTACATTTCTTCATTAATTGTTTTAATTAGTAAATAGCTTCCGTGGTGGATCGCCCTGGCATAAATCCAAATTGATTGTCCGAAATAGTTGACTCGTTTGTTAACTTTTGTTCTCTAACATTTTCCCATAATTTTATGGTGTGATTCACCAGTTTAATTCCTCAATAATTACCGATGTTTTGTATACCCCCTTTATTTTTATACAAAGGTATTAAGGTGCTTTTACTCCACTCATCTGGTATGTTTCCTTCCTTTAAAACTTTATTAAATAAACATGTTAACCATTCTACCCCTAGACTTCCAAGGGTTCTCCACACCTCTCTGGGTATTTTATCAAGGCTAACCACTTTATTCCTTCCCATTTTTCTTATTAATATATCTACTTCTTTTTCAATTATCGGGCATACCATTCCTATATTCGGTTATGTGTTTACGACATCTTTTTTATGATATTCTTCATTCAATAATCCTAGAAAATAATCTTCCTAGAATTTCTTTATCATTAATTAATACATTTTGATCTATATCTTTAATACACTTAACTGGACCCATATCCCTTGTCAATCTATCTCTATTCTTTCCCAATTTATATATCATCTTTTCACCTTCATTGGTAACTAATTTACTATAAATATTGTCTAGTGTATTTTTTGCGTAGTTCTAATAATATTTTTTACTTCACTTTTAAATTTTTTATACTTTCTAAGTCTTCTTGATTTTTACTATTTTTCCACTCTTTAAAAATTTTATTGATTATTTTTCTTTATCTGTTGCACTTCCTCATTCCACCAACAAGTATAATTTTTAATGAATCTTTTTCCTTTATTCTCATCTAAAATTTGCTTACCTATTTTCTCAATATCATTCTTTGTTCTTGAACAAATGTTGTTAACATTGTCAAACTAATTCCACTTCATGTTTAACACGAACTTCTTCCTAAGTTCTATCTCTTTGCATCCTTTTAAATCCTTCCATTTTATATATCGATAACCTACATTCTCTTTTCGATAATTAAATCCTTTAATGGCTAAATCTATTACTAATAGGCGATGTTGGTTTGTTAGGCTTTCACCTGGTAAAACTTTACAGTCTTTGCATGTGTTAAAGTCTCTTCTTCTAAGTAAGCAATAATCTATTTGAGTTTTATTCTCTTCTCTTTTAAATGTTATTAAATTTTCTTCCTTTTTAAAAAAAATGTGTCTGTTAACACTAGATCGTAGGCCTCAGAAAATTCTAAGATAATTTTCCTTTCTTCATTTCTCTTATCAAAATCACAATCTCCGTGTATCCTTAGATAATCATCTTGTTCTACTTTTACACGTCAATTCAAGTCACATCCTAAAAATATGTTTTCATGCATAAGAATTTGTTGTAATATTTCATCCAATAATTCCCAAAATACTTTCTTTACATTTTCATCTAAAGCTCCTTGGGGCACGTAAGCACTTATTATATTCATTATTATTTTATCTAAGACAATCTTTATGTTCATTAATCTATCTCCCCATCTTTCAACATCCACTACTTTATCTTTCATATAGTGATTAACAACAATACCTACCCCATTTCGAAGAATATATCTCCCTTCAGAATAAAATAATGTATAACCTTCACCTATCTCTCTAGCCTTTTCATCCTTCCATTTAGTTTCTTAGAAATAGGGTAGGTATTGTTGTTGATCATCCACTAATTTATGAAAAGGCTATACTTTCGAGTTAGTGTTCCCAAATTCCACGTACACAAACTAATTTTATATATGTTATTTGTATTTATGTTTTTTATTTTAACTAGACAATCCATCATTAAGATTTGACATAAATTTTATAGTCGTTTGTCAACTTGACACTAACCCACCTCATTTCACATCCAGACTTGGGCACAAGCATTGGTATAGCCGAAAATAATAATTAATTAATAAGTTAATTAACTAAATTCTCTAACAAATTAGTTCACTAAATAAATACACTATATAGTGTAGTGTGGGAAGTGTGTGTGTGTGTGTATAGATAATATAAATAAGGATAAATATGTAAAAAGTTAGATTTCTTCACTTGGACTATTGTCTAGGTGAGCTTACGTACTCACACAATGTGATTAAAAGTCCACTTAGTTTGCAAAAGGAAATAGATCTATGATACCTCTTATAAAGGCTCAACGGAAGATATCTTAAGTCTCTTTGATTTCTGAAACTATTTTTAGAGTGAAACAAGACTAGATCTAAAAATATAAAGAATTTTATGTTCATGAAAGATGCGTGGATTAAATGGGTTCACTAATAAAACACTTTCATGGAGAAAGAGTGTTGAGACCTCCAACACTAAGAACAAATAATAGGTAAAATCACTAGATCTAGTGATCATCTAACCTATATTTATATATTTCATGGTTTTTAAGTTTTTATATACGGTTTATTGATATTTGTTGAAATAAAGGGTGGAAACATATTAATATTTACATCTGACATGAACTTTATGAGTGGTCCCCATATTACGCTTATGTATCCGTTGTAGAAGAATCAAAGTCAACATAATTTTGGTTTAGCCTTTAGAGAAAAATGATAAAAAAAAATGAAAAAGATGAATAACAAGATGGCAATGGGTGGTTTTTACCATGATCATAAGGTATAAACTTTCAAAATAAAATATTTAGAAAGAGCGTACCTGTGATGTTACACGTACACCTTTTCATTTCGACAGTGTTTTGGCCTGAAGTCAACCTTTTGGAAGTTGGATCGAAGACCTCTTTAGAAATAAATTATTTCTATAGGATGAAAAGAAAACGAAAGGAAAATATGTTTTGGATTTTTTTTCGATCTATGTGAGAAGAAAACAAAGTTGCAACCTTTAGGTGAAAAGTTGAGATTTTGGTTGTGAATGTGTTTACAATGTAAGAGGAGAGAACTTTTGAGGCTTTTCTATAGAGAAAGCGCAACATAATGGAAATTCCGCATTTAAGAGGAGGTGTTAAGTGTGCATTAAGTGGTTGGTTAGGGATTCTTTTCTAGGAAAACTATCGGGGGTTTAGGACTGATGGGTCATCTAACAAGACCGATCGATTGTGGTTTGATTCCCAAGGGACCGGTTGGCCATGAGCACATTTTTAATATGGGTCTATTTTGAGTGTATTTTGGATTATTCATTAATCTCTTTACACTTTCGAGTTAGTGTTCCCAAATTCCACGTACCAAATCTAATTTTATGTATGTTATTTTTTTGCCTTTTAACTAGAGAATCCATCATTAAGATTTGACATAAATTTTACAGTCGGCTGTCATCCTGACACTAACCCAGCTCATTTCACATCCGGGCTTGGGCACCGATAATGGTAGAGCCAAAAAAAATAATTAATTAATTAATAAGTTAATTAACTAAATGCTCTAACAAATTAATTCACTAAATAAATACACTATACAGTGTAGTGTGGGAAGTGTGTGTATAGATAATATAAATAAGGATAAATAGATAAAAAGTTAGATTTTTTCACTTGGATAACTATCTAGGTGAGCTTACGTACTCTCACAATGCGATTAAAAGTCCACTTAGTTCGCAAAAGGAAATAGAACTATGATAGCTCTTATAAAGGCTCAATGTAAGATATCTTAAGTCTCTTTGATTTCTCAAAGTGTTTTTAGAGTGAAACAAGACTAGATCTAAAAATATAAAGAATTTTATGCTCATGAAAGATGCGTGGATTAAATGGGTTCACTAATAAAACACGTTGATGGAGAAAGAGTGTTGAGACTTCCAACACTAAGAACAAATAATAGGTAAAATCCCTGGATCTAGTGATCATCTAACCTGTATTTATATGTTTCATGGATTTTAAGGTTTTGTATATGGTTTATTGATATTTGTTAAAATAAAGGGTGGAAACATATAAATATTTACAAGATTTGTCATGAACTTTATAGGTCGCCCCCCTATTACACATATGTATCCGTTGTAGAAGAATTAAAATCAACATAATTTCGGTTTAACCTTTAGAGAAAAATGATTAAAAAAAATGAAAAAGATGCATAACAAGATGGCAATGGGTGGTGTTGACCATCCTCATAGGGTATAAGCTTTCATAATAAAATATTTAGAAAGAGCGTACCTGTGATGTTCCACGTGCACCTTTTCATTTTGATAGTGTTTCGGTCTGAAATCAACCTTTTGGAAGTTGGATCGAAGACTTCTTTAGAAAGAAATTATTTCTATAGGATGAAAGGAAAACAAAAGGAAAATGTGTTTTTTGATTTTTTTTTTCCAATCTATGTGAGAAAAAAACAAAGTTGAAAACTTTAGGTGAAAAGTTGAGATTTTGGTTGTAAAGGTGTTTACAATGTAAAAGGAGAGAGCTTTGAGGCTATTTTATAGAGAAAGAGAAACATAATAGAAATGCCTCATTTAAGAGGAGGAGTTAAATGTGCCAAAAGTGGTTGGTGAGGGCTTCTTTTCTAGGCAAACTATTGGGGTTTAGGACTGATGGGTCCTCTAACAAGACCGATCGATCGTGGTTTGATTACCAAGGGACGGGTTGGTCATGAGCACATTTTTTATATGGGTATGTTTTGTGTGTATTTTGGATTCTTCATTAGGCTCTCAAAGTTTTAGGCTTTATTTCAGACATTTTTGGCTTATTCCTTGAGTTTCCAAGACCTTAGGTCTCTGTTTGAGTTTCGAAGGATGATAGATTATGTCAAGTTTTGAGGGAATTTTTAGGTAGAGGAATAAGTTGTGTAGAGATCCCTTTAACAACGAAGTTCTTTTTTTGAGTGAAAATTATTTTCAAAATAGATGCCCGTTCTATGACCATTTCTATCCATCAACTAGTGGCTTTGTAGTCCTGCTACTTGTGTATCCTTTAAGGGCACTACCCGTGGTTAGAGACTCACTTTGGTGAGTCGAGTCAATGTGAAAGGGTATTATCTCATTGGAAGATCAGTTTTAGTGAGTTGAGTCCTTTTACAGGAGCACAAAATCATAGGGAAAGGATGAGACTCGCTTCGGATCACAATGCAAGGGTACAATTTTGTGGGAAACATGTCAGACTTCTTTTAGTGAGTGGGGTCATCATTAAAGAGAACAAAATTTGTAGAAATAATGAAGGACTCATTTGTAATTAGTAGAATCATTGTGTAAGATCATGGAATTGTATAGGAAAGGAAATAACTGATTTGTGATGAGCCGAGTCATCGTGCAGGAGCACGAAATCGTAGAAACATTTGAAAGACTAATTTGAGATGAGTTCGGTCAGCATGCAAGAGCAAGAAATCAAAGAAGATTTTAAATTAACCATTTTATAATTATTCAAGTCATTATGTAAGAGAATAAAACCGTAGAAACATTTGAAAATGCATCTCTGATGAGTCTAGTCATTGTGTAAGATCACGGAACTGTAGAAAAAAGAAAATGACTCATTTGTGAGGATTCAGGTCATCATGTAAGAGCACCAAAGTATGGAAACATTTGAAAGACTCATTTGTAATTAATCAGGCCATCGTTTAAGATCACACAATCATAGAAGAAAGAAAATCACTCATTTATATTGAGTCAGGTTATCGTGTAAGAGCATGAAATTATAAAATAGAGGAAATGACTCATTTATGATGAGTCGGGTCATCGTGAAAGAGTGTGGGATCTAATAAATGTGATAAGCACTCATTTTGGATGAGTAGGTTTGAATATGAGTGAGAAATTAGTAAGGAGAAGATTTTTTATTCATTTGGAGGAGAACTTAGGTTGAGTATCAAGCGTGCACATGACTGGTTGGTCATACACACGCATGACCAATCAGTCACGGAACATAGACATATACAAAAATGGTTTTTCCCCATCATTTAGTTCATTCCAACTTTCACATTCTCTATATGTATATTTCCTAGTTCGAAATTTTTCAAGTCTTCTCGAGTTTTTCTCTTGATATTTTTAGTGATGGCACATAGGGATGCTGAGGAGATTTTGGAGATGCTATTGTGCGACCTCTCAGGGGTGTATCCAGTTCCCAAGGATGGATAGCCAAATGATTGGGTAAACATAGAGGTGTTGATTGAGGCCCAATTTAGGGATGATGTCATGCGACACCACATCCCTGTTGCTGGTGATCAGGATGACCTTATGCGAGAGAAAAACAACCACATTTGCAATGTTATTCGTAGCAGTGAGGTATGTATTTATGATTTGAATTTTTTATTACCAAGATATGTTTATTCATGCTCGATGATGTTTTGAGATTCAATATTTTATGAAAATTTACATTTATTCGTGTTCTTATTTATTGTATGTTAGTGCGTATACATTTCCTTGTAGCACCTCTACATGGGTCTTAGTTCACACATTATTCTTAGAGGTTTCCTGAAGTGAGTGTGGGTTTTGTGGACCGATAAGTCCTTCCCTAAGAGTGTCAAGGGTGTGTTATTGGATTAGTCTTCAGGCTATTGGTGGAGTCCTTATTGGTAGTTTTGTCAACATATGTGGTGTCAATTCTTACTGAGAGGTAGTGGGATACTACATAGAATGCCATCTACCTATTTGTGAGATGAAACTCACATCTCTTGATCTCAATGTACTGATTAGTTTTCCATCAAGGGAATAACCAGTGATAATTCCTCTCCATTCCGAATTTTTAGACATGGCTATCAAGGGTACATTGGGCTTTGTGCCCACTGTTTGCTCAGTAGCGACTTTGTCTTTCCCTTTTTCTCAAGGCATGCATGTAGGGTCATATGAGATGTTTAGGGGATAATGGCATTCATATCCGTTAGTTAACCCAAATTTTATTACCTTAACTCCTAGGTAAGACTATTTATGCATCCCATGATGATAGGATCCATGATATCCTTCTCTTTTCCCTTAGATACTTTAGCTACATTAGTCAATATGAGTGACGTAACTTTGCTCTAGACTTTATTTATTATAAAATGGGTGCTCTTTTTAGGAGGTTGACTCAGAGTCCCATGGCTTACCACATGATCTGGGATGTATGACTTTAATTTATTTCATTTTCTTGTCGATGTGTTATTTTATTTTTATGTCGATGTCGTTTTGCACTTTCCATGCACAGTTATGGGAATTTGAGGTCTTTAATCTTCATATGGGGTCATTGAGAGAGGAGGAGGAGAACAAGTAGCCTCATCATAGGTGATGGATATAGGGAAATTGCAGGCTAAGATCTTTCACTTACTTCTAGAGGGAGATATGTATCTAATTGAGTAGCCTGACCGATGAGATAATATGTGTTCCTTTTTTTGTAATTTTATTCATCATACATGTTTTCTTTTATTTTTAGTCTTTATTTTTCTTACTTGGCTGGAGGTCACGTTCTTTCCTTAGGATATATCCCAAGAGAATTGGTCCGCGGATATGATCATCATTAAAACTTCTTCATACATGCTACTTCATATAGATGGTGTTACAATACTCATCTGGTAGTGGTCGCACCGTATGAGAATGGATCCTCTAGTATTTTATCGATACGGTATGAGCAAGTTGCATTCTATTTCTCCAGAGGACCTGGTTGTGTATACCAGAGGCATTTTGGTGGTTATTTTTTATTTTGATTATACCATTTCATACTTCGTGTTCATCATTGAAAAATAAATGTTAGCCACCCCGATAGCTTGAGAGGGTCATGGTTCAAAAGAGACACATCCATTAGCTGGTTCAGTCCCACCAAGTTATGGTCCTTCCATAAATGGTTCCATAACATCGAGTAGGTCTTCAGCCCAACCCCTGGTGATACGGGTGTTGGGATTGTCCCTGCATTATATAGGGGATGACGGAGTCTAGTATAAGGCCTCCATTCCTTCTTCGTAACCATATTTTTCTATGCCCGAGGGGGTCGAGGTATCTAGAATTTTCCCTTTATAATTTTCATTTCTCTTAATTCCTTTTGGAATGATTTTTTGATGCAATTATTCTTATCGCATACTTTTATTGTACCTCTATAATTTTTTATCAGTTTTCCCGGATCATAGGCTCATACTTTCCTTTCATCCGTAGAAAGATGAGGGACTTGAGTATAGGCCACCCGTTGATTGAGGACTCTTCAGAGTCTTTAACCTAGGGTACTTTTGGTCATTCGACTCGAAAAATTCGTACAATGAATATACCAGAGTCCTCTTGGAGGGTGCATCCACGATAGAGGGGTCCCTTAACTCCTATGGTTGCCAGGAGTGGTTCCATGATTCATGAGGGTGAAGGGTTGCTAATGTAAGAATCTGATTCTAGTGATGATAATGGCGACGGTTAGGATTCATCCTTCATAGTACACAAAGGATCGTACTTTCAAGGCGGGAGGTCTTAGAGGAATATTTTTTATTTTTATTCGTTTATGAATTTTTTTTATTTTGATGATTTAAAGGGGTTTGTCCTCTATTTCCTAAAAATGTTTTGTATACAAATGAAGAAGAGAAAAATTTTATTTGAAAAATGCATTTTGAGTTATTGTTCTTTTTAAAATTCTTAGCATGTCATTTTTATTTGAATCACATGTCAATGTGGACACCCCGATATATAATCGGGCTTGCCTCTATCATCCATCGACACCAAGAGAAGCCAAAAAGAAGTGTGTGCAAATATCACACAAGCTAAAGTGGTCAAAATAAAGATACAAACATATGTACCATCAATGTTTGGAGTGAAAAAAGGGAATTTCCAAATATTAAAACAAACACCCAAAAGTTAGATGGTTTAAGTCATCAACCGAATGGTTGATGGTCATGATCAACTGCAGGGTTAAAAATCTAAGGTAATAATTATTGGATCAAATAATAAACCATGAGATTAATCATTTAAGACAATTATTCACCCCAACCAAATCATTCCAGTCATACACGTGTCCCTCTGAAGTCATTCCGCCATATACTTGCCCTCTATGATCAGCCATACGGCTGATTAATCCATCAAGCATACGGTTGATGACCTCGACCTAACAGCTATAAAATGAGGTCCCTACCAACTTAAAAGAGCACCCCAAAACCTAATATTGATTTAGTTTTCTAACTTTCTTCAACCTCAAGTTTCTCTGAATCTCGAATTCTATTAAAAAGTCCGAACAAAGTCTTGACTTTCTGAAAAGTCACTTCCTTTGAAATACAAAGTCAAACCTCTACACATAACCCATAAAATTCATCTCTTCGAAATGAAGTTATTACTGAATGATGCCACCTCATAGGGGACACTCCCCTGGGAAAATATCGATCCACACTAGAAGGGTAAAGAAACTTTGAAAATAATTCGGAAAAATATCATAAATACAAACTGTGATATAGAACTGTACTTATCTATCTATCTATCTATCTATCTCTCTCTCTCTCTCTCTCTCTCTCTCTCTCTCTCTCTATCTCTCTATCTATCTATCTATCTATCTATATATATATATATATATATATATATATATATATATATATACTAATTTGTCCCCCGTTAGGGGATCGAGTGTTATAACTTTTATATTTTTAAGATCGTTTCTTTACCCAACAACTCTGTCCATTGAGCTAGATGAACATACTCACATGTTTAATAAATGATAATCAAAGTTGGTATAACTAAGTACTACGCGAATACATACTTTTTAAAATCGATCTCCGAAAAGTGCTCGTGAACCGAGTTACTCTGAAAATTTGAAAAAAATAATGTCTAAAATTGGAATAGTCCTCATCACTTCTCTGAGCAAATATTCCTATCTCAATAGTGACACCCAAAAATATATGTATTCGTAAAATACTTATCAAACACCTGTTTTTGATTATGTATTTTTAACACACGAATATGCACTGCAATTCATAATGTAAATACTATACAAGGACTAGGCTTCGTAAATATAATAATTATGTATATGGTATACTCGGTATCCCATTGCCTTCACCCATACACATGCCACATTGTTTGGAACTAAATTGGCTTTGATCCTAAGACCTCTTAGGTATGTAGGTGTATTATGTACACGTGATCCCAAGCCTTATAATACGTCGTTAGGTGTATTATCTATAAGGGGTTCCTCCATCTTTAGTGTAAAGCCCCTTTTTATACATATTGATCTTCTCTATCACTTCTGATAAACCCGAGGTCCTACGACACCTTTTGGATTTTAGTAGTGTTGATAAGGGATACATAGATCTCTGTCATTGACTTATGTCCACTCCAATCCTAAATATAACCCATCTTCCATTCACAAATGTACCCATGGCTAGTGAAGTATGTTTTCATTACATCCTCCACATTTTCAAACTAATTCGAAGGTTCAATAACACCTTCCAGTTAGTGATTGACCGATTGTAATGAATGTGTTTGTCATCGACTTTAGGTCAACTCCCAATCTGAACCTCCACCAAATCTACCCCTTATCTCATAGATATCTTCTACCCCTCTCAATCCAAGTACTCACATTTACACACACACATCATATTGGAACCTTCCCATGCACTTTACCGCAATAATCGAACCACGTAGACTTTGATCTCATGGATATATGAGTATGTAGGCACAATACCAAGTCTTTTTCGTGAGCACAAGCCTGAACGATATGTCTCTCAATATACTATCACCACAGAGATGCTTACATCTCATATCCTTTACTTACTCTTCATAAGAGATATTAATTTATCTCAACCCGCGACCTCTCGCTCATATCTACAAAAAAAACTCAAATTCGTATACACGTATATTAATAGCCTCTCATTATACAAGTTGAGCCTTCTCGCACCCATATATCTACATATTAACGGCCGCATGTTATCTAAACACACATTCTCACATAAGCACTCTCGTGTGCCCATACCGATTTAGTGACGTTCAACTCCTCTAGCTAATGTCATTTTCATACTTAAGCATATATCTATGTTTTAAGGGATTATCAAACTAATGTCTTTCAATAATTTCTAAAACAAACTAAAAAGCAGTAACAAATGTAAAAAGTGACAATAAGAATCTAGATAAGTAAGAATAAAGAAAAATGGGGTGCCTAATACCTTTCCCACTCATAACTCAATTCCCGAACCCACATCAAGAATCTATGGATCATTCGCAAACCTAAACCTTCCTTAATATTAGCCCAAAATATCAAACTCGAACTACTTTTTATTTTTTATCAAATAAACTACCAAATTTAAACAAAATAAACCCTCGCACGAAAAATTAGTCATAGACCTCAACAGAGGTGTGCAATAAAAATTGAATATGGTGTTTAACAACTTCCAAGGGAAAGCATACCAATTGGAACTCAACCTTAGGGGAAATGGCAGATGGAGAGATAAGCACTCTCACGTCCCTATAGGGATCACCACCACACATGATAATGCAACATCCCACTCTCCCTCCTGTCCAGACCCATAACACTATATTAGCGATTCGGATGGGGATATACCGATGAGTTGAGTTATCCTTATGCTTACTTCCAATGTACTTAACATCTCTGTCCTGCATGACTACTTTACGCACATTTTAGAAGTGTTTAGAGGACTTAGTTTGAGATTCTATCAAAACTTAGATACGTGCTTAATTCCCAGTGTGCAATATTGTATATTTATCCAAACATATTGGTGTGCACAAAGGACCTCACGATAAAATAAACATCAAAGCATGTAAAAATAACGATTACCTTTTTTTCATCACGCTTTGGATAATCTTGATTTTCATATTGTTTAAACCCTATACCCATGAGGCCAAAAGCGATCAGGTTAAAGGCTGGTCAACAATGACTATCCACAGTCTTGTCACCCACTATTGAGGTATATCGGGCAACATATCTATCAATTCCAAAGTCTCAGTGAGAGGGAACATTTAAAGCTCATCCAGGGGTATAAAGAATAGGCTTCTACGGCTACTTAGTACTAGGGTAAAGTGGTTTCACATGTACCTTAAAGGTTGTTCAGTTTGAGTAGCCCAGTTTATCATGATCCATGCAATGAAAAGTGATCCATAAATCACTGAATCACATCACCTTCTTTGTATATAGATAAAAATTATATGTACTCATCCTATTGCAAAAAAAAAGAACAGATACTTGAGGGCTATTTGATTTTGTAAAAGAGCTGTCTGGAACCCCGGGTTGTGATTTTCTCAATTAAAATCAAAGTTTATAATTTCCTTTAAATGTGGAAGCGTAAGGAGATGGTTCAATTTTAAAAAAAACAATAAATTAATGAATGTATTCACTTAAACCGATTCATTAATCCAAGTCCTAGAATTTGCCTAAGTCATATTTTTCATTTAAGCAAGGTTAGGCCAAACAAATTTTAGCAAGAGACTTGAATTAAACAACTTTACCCAATATTTAATTTAAGTCCAAATTAAATTGAGTGTGATAATTAAACCAAATTTTATCTTGAATTGTCCTAAGCATGCGTTCTAAGTTATAATGCAAGATAAAAAAAACAATATCACACTACGTCGCGATGTACGAGGAAAAACCCAAGACGGGAAAAAACCTCGGACGTCCCTAGCCACAAATCCACTAGATACAGAATTACAAGTACAAGACAGATAGACTTACAACGACTGGCTCGATCCCTCTCAAGCCTCGATGCTTCTTCTTGTAGACACCTCTTCCTAGCGGATAACCTTGGAACACCACCGCGGTCTCGGAATCCACCGGAAGGGCTTTCTATGGTCACCGTCACCCGAGCAAGGAGCCTTTCTCCAAGTGGGTAGAATCACAACAAACGTCTTATTCTTTGATGGATGTAAAAGCAAACCAAAACTTCTCTTCTTGAATTCGGTAGAGAAAAATCGGTGCCAAACTCCAAGTAATTTGATATGTATATAAGAACTTGGATAAACAATAATTGGGTGTAAACACTAGAGTGGTATATGAATTTCTCTTTGAAAATTAGCACTCAAAACATGAACATTTTCCTAAACAATTTTCGCTCTCAAACTATCTCTAAGAGATAAACTAGGATGAAAAGTTATGGAAATATTAAGTTGGAAAATGTCATTCCCGCACATATTAAAGACTGTAAAAGTTGGTTAGAAACCAAGTGGGGAAGTGGGTGCAAAACTGCCAAAAAACTGCCAAAAACTGTTCCCGCCGGGCCTCTCGTTCGAATGACATTTCGTTCGAACGAGATCTCGTTCGAACGAGACTTCTAACGACACATCAGTATGGACTTCGTTAGAATCTCGTTGGAAACCTCGTTAGAACGAACAATCTCGTTCGAACGACATTTCGAACGACAGACCAGTATAGGTTAGTGAGAACTCGTTGGTAAACTCGTTCGAATGAAACCTGGTTCGAACGAAAAACTCGTTCGAATGACATTTCGAACGACTTCCAGAAATTTTGTAAAATTCAATTTTGGCCCAGAAACTTTATATACTTTTATTTAAAGTTCTAATTAAATTTTTCTGAAAATAAAAACGCAGTTTTTATTAAACCTAACACCCAACAAACTTTGTTCCAAGCTCCTATATATATATATTTGCATTCATACCTTAGGAGCATGGAACCATAGTTGATGATGTAGAAACGAGGCACGCAAACCTGCATATTTGATGAAGCTTTATACTCTTTGCCGCTAGGTCTTCAACAAACACTTCATAGGCTTGAGAGTATTACAATGACATACTATCCTATGAATAAATGTTTTTGTCCGAAATTGAGCCAACACAATACATGGACTCAATTGAAAATTTGTGTCCTTACAAATCTCCCCCTTTGGCTATTCCGGGACAAAAACCAAACAAAAATCCTAAAGGGCCGTCGAGCTCACTAGACTCAAAAACATAACCCACCCAAACTTGAATCAACCCAAGGATCAAACGCTTTGCCGTTTAAACAATGCCGATTTAGAAGAAATCCTGCACACTTAAGAAAACTCATCAAATGCATAAGGAATATCAAAGTATTAAATGCAATTAATTAATTACTCCCCCTAAATTAATTCTCCCCTTTATCAAACACATGACCTACTTAGAAAGACGTCTCCCCCTAAGATAAATCTCCTCCAAACTTGGATACGATAATAATAGGATTAGATACCGTACCATTTCTCCCCCTATCATCATTCTCCCCCTTTTTGTTCAGGAATAGGCAAAGGATAAAGAACTAATAAACATAAAAGCATGTTGAAGCTTAAAGTGATAAGACATGAAAGCATATGGGAAATAAACGCAAGGCAAAGACAAACAAATATCATATATATATACTATAAATATACCAATAAGTACTTGCATATATAGATAGATATAAACACACACATGACACAAAATACAATAAGTTTGCACACTCATATGGCAAAAATGTGTCATATGGAAACGGAAGTGTTGGGGAGTGAACTAGCAATAATTAAATTTAGACCCAAACACTTAATAAACATTCACGGAGTTCTCATTTGATTGAAATCTTCATCACATTTAAATATAACCTCATGTGACAATATAAATATTGAACTCAATGAACAAACATACACAATGCATACAAGCCTAGCATGATGATGATTCTACAAACCAAATAGAGTCATGACATTAAAGACAACTAGGATAAACGGACATTGTGCAAACCGTTGATATACCATCCAATTCTCCCTCAATAAGCATATATAGTCTTTTGCTTTTGAATGAATATATCAAATAAACATAGGCCTTGGCAATTTTTTTCTTTTTAATGCCAAATATTCTATTTTTAGGCCTTTGGATCACGTATTTCTTTTAGATCCAATAAACGGTGGATTACTATCGCAAAGGATTGAATTCATCCTTTCGGAGCCCTTCCCCGTGCACATTTATATATCATGTTTTCATTTTCACACAAATCTCACATGCAACTGATTTTGACATGCACTAGTCCTCCTAGGTCATAGATATGTAGATGACTAGATTGGTAGGAGAACACCTCAAAAAGCTCAAATATAACATGTGACATTAATATTTCAAAAGAGCTGTCTGGAACCCCAGGTTGTGATTTTCTCAATTAAAATCAAAGTTTATAATTTCCTTTGAATGCGGAAGCGTAAGGAGATGGTTCAATTTTAAAAAAAACAATAAATTAATGAATGTATTCACTTAAACCGATTCATTAATCCAAGTCCTAGAATTTGCCTAAGTCATATTTTTCATTTAAGCAAGGTTAGGCCAAACCAATTTTAGCAGGAGACTTGAATTAAACAACTTTACCCAATATTTAATTTAAGTCCAAATTAAATTGAGTGTGGTAATTAAACCAAATTTTATCTTAAATTGTCCTAAGCATGCGTTCTAAGTTATAATGCAAGATAAAATAAACAATATCACACTACGCCGCGATGTACGAGGAAAAACCTTTTTATATAGCTTAAATGAAACAGATAAAACACAAATGATAAACAAAAATCTTTTTATATTTTTCAATTAATTCAAACACAAAATATAATATAAAAAGATAAATAAGTCATAATTTCTAGCATGTGATATGAAATAAGCCAATGACTAGAAAATGACTAAACAAGCATACATTTAGCATGTGAATATAGCATGAAGTACAAACGCTAAAGTATGCAAAAGACTAACACATTCATCCTTTAGATTTAGCAAGGGAGGAAGCATGTGAAAGTAAATGAGAATCAAAAACCCTATTTTGCAAGGCAACCAAGTCGGATTTACTAACCCAAATTAATTAAGAATGACTATCTTGGGGTGTAGGAACTTTAACTACCATGGTTACTTTACTATGGGATTTTCTAGGAATTCGTTTAAGATCAAAACAAAATTTCCTAAGATTACCTTGTCGACCACAATGAGTACAAGCAAAAACATGTCGAAAAGATTTACTTAAGGAGTGATCTTTAAATGCATTCCTAGTAGATTCTCCTAAAACATTGGTCTTGGCTTTATGAGTAGATTCATTACAAGTATTGAAGCCTAAACCACAAGTGTCATTTTTAATTTGGACTGTTCCTAACATTTTATCTAATTTTTCGGAACGACACTCCAAATCAAATTTGACATGACTAGAATCTTTTAATTTATTTTCCAATTCTAAAATGTTAGATTCTAGTAAAACATTTCGGTCTTCAAAAGCAAGAAGCTCCTTTTTCAAGGATTCCATTAAACCCTTAAGGCTATCTCTTTCGCCTTCTACATATTCTAGCTTCTCTTGAAGAGTCCTCTCACGTGTCCTAAGATCTTTTATTAAAGCATTATCATCAACGACCTTGACACTCTCTCTTAAACTCGCTTATAACTTCAAATTAGCTCTTTTCAATTTAATGGATTCTTTATAAAGTTCTTAAAAAGCCTTTTGAAGTTCACTCACATCAACCTCTTCTTCATTTTCACTCTCTCTTTCTTCTTCACTCTCACTATCATCAAAAACACGAGAATCATGTATAATGACCTTGGAAGTGGCATGTGCTATCGTTTCATCAATCGATGAGTTATCACTATCACTCACATGACTAGCCATAAAAGCAACAAAATTTTTCTTAGTGGGGGAATCGGGCTTCTCTTCCTTATCACTATCACTAAGGGTCGCATTGTATGAAATGGGTCGCTTACCCTCTTTCCTTAGCTTAGTGGGGCACTCATAAGCCCTATGGCCATAACCTTCATGACCAAAACACTTATTAGACTCGTCCCTATCTAAATTTTCATTACTAGGTTTAGGGATCTTTTCGGCTTTAGAAATCTTCTCATTCTTGTCATGTTTAGAAGATTCAAATTTCTTAAAATCATTTTTAAATTTATCTTTGTTAATTTTAAGAAATTTTCTAAACTTGCGAGCAAATAAAGCCATGTCTTCCGAGTCACTATCACTATCGCTCTCTACTATTTGTTTAACCTCTTTTCGGGTTTAAAGCAACGCCCTTTTCGATTTTCTTTTCAGTTTTAGAGGGAAACATATCCAGTTCATAGGTTTGTAAATCACCTACAAGCTCTTCTAATTCCGTAGAGGCTAAAGTGGGTAAAGAATTTAAAACGGTCACCTTTGGAATAAATCTATCGGGTAGGGACCTTAAAATTTTTTTTACAACACGGTCGTCAGGTATTTTCTCTCCCAAGTTAAATGATGAATTAACAATATCGGAAAGTCTAGGATAAAATTCATCAAAAGTTTCTTTTTCATTCATTTTGATAGTTTCAAATTGAGTGGTGAGGTTTTGGAGTTTTGAAGCTTTAACGACACTAGTTCCTTCATGAGTTAATTATAAAATATCCCAAGCTTCTTTAGCGGTTTCACACATCATAATACGACGGAATTCATCCGGTGTGACAGCGCTAAATAAGGCATTTAAACCACAGGAATTGAAATTAGCAAGTTTAAACTCATTTTCAGTCCATCTATTGGCGGGTTTGATAACACGTTTATTTTCAACTAAATAAGTTGGTGGGGACCACCCGTTAACAACAGACATCCAAACTCTTTCGTCGATAGATTTTAGTGCCGATCTCGTACGCGCTTTCCAATACGCGTAGTTTGAACCATCGAAAATAGGAAAAAAAAAATTACGAGGAAAAACCCAAGACGGGAAAAAACCTCGGACGGCCCTAGCCACAAATCCACTAGATACGGAATTACAAGTACAAGACAGATAGACTTACAACGACTGACTCGATCCCTCTCAAGCCTCGATGCTTCTTCTTGTAGACACCTCTTCCTAGCGTATAACCTTGGAACACCACCGTGGTCTCGGAATCCACCGGTAGGGCTTTCTATGGTCATCGTCACCCGAGCAAGGAGACTTTCTCCAAGTGGGTAGAATCACAACAAACGTCTTCTTGTTTGACGGATGTAGAAGCAAACCAAAACTTCTCTTCTTGAATTCGGTAGAGAAAAACCGGTGCCAAACTCCAAGTAATTTGATATGTATATAAAAACTTGGATAAACAATAATTGGGTGTAAACACTAGAGTGGTATATGAATTTCTCTTTGAAAATTAGCACTCAAAACATGAACATTTTCCTAAACAATTTTTGCGCTCAAACTATCTCTAAGAGATAAACTAGGATGAAAAGTTATGGAAATGTTAAGTTGGAAAATGTCATTCCCGCACATATTAAAGACTGTAAAAGTTGGTTAGAAACCAAGTGGGGAAGTGGGTGCAAAACTGCCAAAAAACTGCCAAAAACTGTTCCCGTCGGGCCTCTCGTTCGAACGACATTTCGTTCGAACGAGACTTCTAACGACACACCAGTATGGACTTCGTTAGAATCTCGTTGGAAACCTCGTTAGAATGAACAATCTCGTTCGAACGACATTTCGAACGACAGACCAGTATAGGTTAGTGAGAACTCGTTGGCAAACTCGTTCGAATGAAACCTGGTTCGAACGAAAAACTCGTTCGAATGACATTTCGAACGACTTCCAGAAATTTTGTAAAATTCGATTTTGGCCCAGAAACTTTATATACTTTTATTTAAAGTTCTAATTAAATTTTTCTGAAAATAAAAACGCAGTTTTTATTAAACCTAACACCCAACAAACTTTGTTCCAAGCTCCTATATATATATATAATTGCATTCATACCTTGGGATCATGGAACCATAGTTGATGACGTAGAAACGAGGCACGCAAACTGGCATATTTGATGAAGCTTTATACTCTTTGCCGCTACGTCTTCAACAAACACTTCATAGGCTTGAGAGTATTACAATGACATACTATCCTATGAATAAATGTTTTTGTCCGGAATTGAGCCAACACAATACATGGACTCAATTGGAAATTTGTGTCCTTACAGATTTGATAAAAAAATTCAAAATTCTCATATGGCTAGAGGCTGGTCCAAAACCCCTCAGGTTCCAGGTTCACCTTTTTCCCTTTTTACACGAAAGATAAAACATTATGAATACAGGAAAGATAAAACATTATGAATCCACAAATCTTCACCAAATATAAATTCCCTTATGTTGGATTACCACCTCCCACATTTCATTTTTCAAAAAATTATTTACCACTGTTTATTACCTCCTCGCTCCTCACACACAAGTCATGAGCTCACCCAAGCTCACCTGAATCTTACAGGATTTTGCTCAGTTATTCCCCTTTGAAGGCACTACCAAATAAAGAATATAAAATACAAAGTACTATCCACATATGGTTAAAAATAGATAAAATAATTGCATTAAATAATTCATACATATGTAAGTCCTTCTACGCCAATATATCATCCTTTTGTCAGTCCATCTGTTTGAAAAATCCAAAACAAAGGTGCCCCACCTTTTTGTGTTGCCCACATAAATTTATAGTAAGATCTTACCCTCGAAACTCGCATTTGCGCTTTGTACGATCGTCTAGTCTTCTTCATATAACTACCCACTCACAATCGTCGAGTTTGTTCCATTTTACACTCCATGTCTACGAAAGAAGATCTAGATACGTCTATAATGGGTCAAGTTTTGAGATAGTTTGAGAACATCATCACCTATCAAAGCATAATGCATTAGAGATCAGGGCACCGGGTAAAGCGCATGTCTGCTAGCAAGAGGCTATTGCTACAGCTGGACTGGAAGGAATATACTCCATCATATATCCCTAACACTAGTATACCACCTACATCGGTTGTTGAAATAACACCTATTAACCCTCAGGATCCAACTGCACCAGTGTCAGCACCAGTTCCCCTACTAATGCCAGTGCCCCCATTTCCAAGTGCCATTTTCCCTCATGGTTACTTTGAACCATACAACCAAATCTCCTGAATATCGTCACAAATCATATCATGGTCCCCATGAGGTGAATCAGTAGCTCCTCTACCAGTCGAAGAGATTACTCATCCTCCTCCACCAAATTGGGAGATAACCCAGGTCCAGGTTGAGTTAAGTGTAATACTCAGTATTTCTGTGTATTTTCATTTAATTAATTTTAGGAATTAATTAGGAAAAATACATTTTAATTAAATTACACGAGTGAAGTAATTTGATGCGATTTGATAATAATTGTCACTAGTAAACATTAATCGAGAGATAGATACTGATTAATATTGCATTATGATATTTACTAAGTGTGAATAGTAAATAATTGATAATTATGGTTATATGGCATAGCGAATGATATGCGCGTATTTTATTAATTATGGTTATACGACAAAGCGAGTGATATGTGTGTATTTTATTTTATATCACCGGGAGTCGCATATAAACTATTTTGGGGTGAGAAATAAGAAATATATTTTAAGTGACTCGAATGATAATTTAGAGGTGGAGAATGATTCTGGATGGGTCGAAATAGTCTGAATAGGGTACCCGGAGGTACAGTTTGGGTCCCGGGTCAATTTTGGACCAAATCGGCATCTATTAAGGGCATTTTGGTCATTTTTAAAAAATAGGTTTAGGGACCTACGAAATTTAGAGCCACATATATGATAATTAGAGATTGGGGTTAGGGCTCACAACACAAAAGATTTGAGAGGCCATTAGAGAGAAGAGAGAGAACCAATTTTCAAAGCTTAAAGATGGATTTTAAAGATGGTGAAGAAATCTTGCACCTCAAGGCAATTGGAAAGGAAGATTGGAGAAGGAAAAAATCAATCATCAACCAAGAACCACGAAATCAGATCAATCAATTTCTTGCAAGTTTTTATTGCAAATAGAATTGAAGTTATAATACCCATGTGTAGGGATTTCTTGAATAAATTGACTTTTACTTCAAAACCTTAATGAAGAGTACCAATTGATTTCATGTTTAGGTAAAATTGAATGTATTTAGGGTTTATATCTGTAGTGGAATGTATATCAGAAGAGTTTTGATTGTTACTACGAATTTAAATCTGGGTTTTGAATTGAATTTGATGGATGAACACAAAACTAGATTATGAAAGAGTTTTGAAGGTTTGATTCATTATTGATTGATTTTAATGAAGTTTTAATGTGTTTGAAACATTAGAAATCATCCTAACTCATGTAGAAATAGTTAGGAATGATCGGATGCGAATTTGGCGTAGAATTATGGGATTTGAGTAAATAAAAAAGGGTGGAAAATTGGAGAAGACGAAGTTGTACTTGTTCGATCGATCGATCAACCCATGAATGTCGATTGATTGATGGTGTCGATCGATTCGACTAAATCCTTCGATCGATCGATACAGGCAGAAATTGGGTCTTTTATTGGTTAAGTTTTCTTTGATTTTCCAACATTAAAGGGGAACATTGGGAGTGATATTATACCTATGTAGGGACTTGATAAAGACCAGAAGGGTATAGTTATGGTCCATTAAGGCCATTGGGTGTAGGACTTAGAGCATGGACCTAAAGGAATAATTGAATGAGAGATAGATCGATTTTTTTTGGAATTGAGCTACAGAGAGAGAGTAAACATCAATTCAACATATATATTAGTAGGTTAAAGATGGTCACTAATGAATTTATATATAAATGGGGTAACTAGGACCCTAGAGTTATGTGAGCACTCCTATATCTATACGATAGTGAGATAAATTGTAAAGTAAATAGTACGACGAGTATGCGAAAGATATATACAACGTACTAACATGTATTATCAGGTTGTGTGAATACCTATTGATGCATAGTACTACTTAGATTGTGTGAATACCTATAGTATACTATATATATTGGTGATCGAGGTATAATTCTGAGCCAAGAGATATAAGTCACTATTGGTGATTAAGGTAGGATTCCGAGCCAATAACCCCTTAAATGTGGTATAAGGAGGTGATTATATAGTATTTGTTTTATAGTATATATTCTGTGCAAATATATATACATAAAGTGTGCTTAATTATGTATTGGTATCGATGATTATCCGGACCAGTACATGGAAGCTCGATTTTGGGTCGATGATTATCCGGACCAAATAAAAAATAAATATTATTAGGGTCGAGGAGTATCCGGACCAATATACATATGCATAACATTTACTTTGGGGTTGAGGGATATCTCGACCAATGTAAATGATAGGATGATTGGGGTCGATGATTATCCGGACCAATAATCCTTAGTATATATTGTATGTGAAATATATACTTCATGATATTCTACTTATGTGCAAAAGTAGACTTGTAGATGATATATATGTAGATATACATCTAAATTATAAATTAAGTAGGGAGGAACTTAGTTTCAAGATTAAAGAATAGATTGGGAAAATCTATAGTAAATTAAGTAGTGAAACTTAATTGTGGAAGTTGAATGATAACTCTAAAATACTTTACGAATTAAGTAGTGAGACTTGATTATAATGATGAAATTTAACATATGTGAATGTTACATAAGAAATGAAGAACATATGAGAGATGTTAATAATGAAGCGTGTTGTATAGGCGGTACGGGATAGTAGACTTGATAATATTGTTATAAACTTTAGTCGAGATAGCTTGGGTATGATAGCTAGGTGGGCTAAGTACAGAACATTAGGTGTGCATTAGATGAGAGGTGAGGAAACTCAATGGAGTGTGCGTGAACCAAACATGTGTAATCAATAACCGATTTTAATTGCGATAAATTACTTGTTAAATATTTTCAAAATGTTTTGAGTACTAACTCTTACTATAAAAATATTTTCGAAACCGTTTAGGTGTCCAGCCACATGGACGCCATACTTGATGGTTTCATTCCAAGGACTCGGAGCTATAGAACTGTGGATGCAGACCGGATTTTTAGTAGCCAATTCTTTCATTCAGATCTAGTATATGATATCACTCTTGTATCTCTTGTTTGGGCATGTGGTCTGTTGTCGTTTTTATAGTTTCAGTTTTGTATCAGTTTTACTTTGTAGTTTGGACTTGGACCATTACTTGGTTTTCGTTGTTTTTGTCGACAGTTTATGTGTCATGACTTTGATGCATTTACATATTATTGATGGCTTGGAATTTATACTTCGTGAATCTGTATTTATCTCTCAAACTACTCTATTGTCCTTTTTATTTGAAAGATAAAATTTGGCACCCATTTAATTAACTTAGGTGGTTAGTAATTAACTTGGTTTTCAACAGTGATGCTAAGAATGAAGCATATGAGAAACCTGTTTTAATTTGATAAAGACCTGATCACCTGATATTTAATTAGATGGGGTGTCAAACTAAGACTTCTACAGGAATCCATCGGCCATCAGAAAGCCTCTGACGAGTTAACCAAGATCAAGAACATGGGTCTTTATCCTGAAGCTCGACTGCCGAATAAATTTAATACGCCTTTCTTTGACGTATAAAGGATTAGGCTCCCCTTATGAACATTTGTCTAACCACCACCTCTAGATGCAAGTCCATAATGTAGACCTAGGGGTACTAGAAAGGATGTTCTCCTCCACTCTACTTAGGGAACCACAAAAACCTGGGATGATATATATCCCATCTTTATTAAACAATACAAATATTGTTAATAACTTGATGTCAATAAGAGGAAGGAGAGGCAGTCAGTGCATTAGTCACCCTATGGACTGAAAAAATTGGTCAGATGGTTAACTGTCCTCATAAAAATGATTAGATTAAGATTATGATCAAGAACATAAGGAAGGAAGTATAGAGAAAAATTGGTCTCACCTCAATCAATGTCTTCAAAACTCTAAACCACATAGGATGAAAAATCGAAGAGAGCTTGGCTGCCAAAGCAACCAAGTGATTACGCATTCTCTTGGGCAATTTGGCAATCCCATTCTCGTTAAACACACATTTTATACGCATTTATCGCATAACCTTAAATATTCATTGTTAATCGCCTGGGTAGGGTTTATTTGAGTATTTATAGGGTTTAGAATGCTAATAGCGAAGTCTAGAAACAATTTGGGTAAGAAAAGATCACACACGTACCTTTAGGGGGAAAATGATAAATTCAAATGACCAATTTAGGACTCATACTATTCATAAAAGTTGTAGGCCTCAAATAAAGGAACATCTGGGTTAAAACGGCATGTCAATATAGTCTTTAACGAAAAATTACGATCATGTAAATTTGGACTCAAAAGAAAGTCAAAAGTCAAAGCCCCAAATTAAACCCAAAGTTGAACATCATTACTCAAACAGTGTTGAAATATTGTTGGCCTCAAAATGTGAGTCGCGAAATTTCTTACGATGCATCGATCGGAGGTCATATGATAAAGTTAAGAAGTTTTAGGGTTTATTTGTAATTATTAAAAGTAAAGATAAAAGTGGTATAATATTACTGCTGGTACATATTTATTAAAGCCTCCGATGGGCTTAGTGTCAAGGGGTCCTTTTCGAAATGGAATGGGTCGCAGGTTCAATTTCCCCATTCCCAACCATATTTTCCAATTTTTCGGTTGATCAAACGACCCACATTGCGCCACATGGGGCACATCCAGCGTGGTAGCTTCCCATCTCTCTGTCATTCTTGTTTTCCTCACGATTTTGTTCAGTTATTTTTCCCCTTTGTATTTTTCCTTGGTTCTTTTCCATTATTTATTCCTTTTCTCATTTTTTGTTTGCTTTTATTTTTTAATATTTTTCCCTTCACTTTTTTGTTGCATCCTTTCCCCAGTTTCCTTCTTCCCGCGATTTCTTTAATAGATCATGTTATTTTTTTTTTCATTTTTTTATCATTTCTCCCATCATATTTTCCTTTCCCCAATTGCTTTTTACTATTTTGCACTATCCCATTCTCCCACCTTGTTTTCTTTTTTTATTTCTCCCAACCAATATTCTTTCACAAATTGTTTCCCATGATTTTCTTATTTTTGTCTTCTTTTGTACCTTTTTTGTTGTGTTTTCTTTCTTTTACTATTTAACCCATTCGTTCCCTTTATACCTTTTGTCCTTGCCAGGTTATAATTCCCATGATATCAATTCTTCCACTTTTTTCACTGGCCGCCCTTTTTAGTATTTTATTATATCACCCATCATTTTGTGAAATTTTGATTGTGGCCCCAAGTTATTTTTTTTCCACCTGTAAAGGGACAATGGGTTTCATTGTTTAGGGACCTCATATCTCATTTTTGATAAATTTTTTAGAGTACTGTATTTTGGTTATAATCTTAATATAAATACATTTTTAATAAACTAATCCTTTAGTTAATTAGTTATTCTGTTATTATTATTTTCACTCTAAAATCAGCTTAATGCTTTCATAATTAGTTTCTCACACTCAAATCGTTTTACTTCCTTTCAAAATTATTATTCACACACACTGTATACTTAATTATTTAAAAATACTTTTTAGATAATTTTAATTTGGTTGAGATTATGAACTCATCTCAGCTATGTAGTTGCTTCAATATAGTATAGTGGAATAGGCCGATTTTAAAGGATTGATTATTTTCAAAATTACACCTAGAGACCTTAATGGGTATATCATGTATGCACCATATTTGTGACACTTCTTGTGTAAGTTTTGGATTATTGTTGACTCCAAACTTGTAGTTGGACTTTTATGAAAATCTGAGTAGTGAAACTCAAGATTTAAATAATTGTTTTTAAATGAGTATTAGTCGCGTTATAAACATATCTAACCATGCAGCTATTTATGCTGTGTACTTCGAAGTGAGGAATTTAATTCTCAATTTATAGTTTCTATAGTTGTAAATTATTGAAGTTTAAATATTTGCCTAGATAAATTGTAGTCATAAAACCTAAAAAACAAAAAAAAAATCATATTTTACATTTTTTAGAGTTAATAAATCAATTAAATTTTAAATGACATTATCTGTGGATTCGATACTTGAACACACAGTTATACATATAAAACATGTGTAGTTAAAGTTTAGATTTTTTGTATTGGGGTACAAAATCGATAAGAACGGCAAGCATGTTTACACGACGCTCATTTTTCACCTAATCAAAATAGTGTCGTTGTTAGAGAATGATTTTCTTGAAAACTTAATTGATTTATTACCTTGATCCTCACAAAGCAAAAAATCAAAATGGTGTTCTTGCCGAGGATTATTTTGTTTTAAAATTTAATTAATTTATTTATTCGTACATATTTTTTGTGTTAATTAATTTATAGGTACCGTAATCATTTCAGATTTAAGAAAATTTAAAGTGCATGTGTGATGAGTGCATTATTTTGTCATATTTACATCCAAATCTAAGCATTGTTAGTCCCAACTTATCGTAAATAAAGAGCTTTTAGAGTTATTTTTATTTAAAAGAAAGAAAATACAAATTTTAGAATAAATGGGATTAATAATGCAATTTTGAAAACTTCACGCTCACATCTTATACTGCTAATCTCTTGTGCAAGTTTGTTTTTAAGTATTGGCAGATTTAAAAAGAAAGCGGTGAAGTCCGGACGCAAAATGGGCATGAAACGAGCACCTACACAACTTCAGGGGTTAAATTGTAAATTCAAATGTCTGATTTCAGACTCGGACCAACCATGGAAATTGAAGACCTTGAATCAAGGGACGCCTGGGTTCAAACGACATGACAATCGGAGTTGAAACGAAGAAGTTATGGCCGTGCAAAGTTCGAATTCAAATGAAAGTCAAAGTCAAAGCCCCGAGTCAATGCCCGAAGTCAATCTCAAGATCCGAACACTATAGAAAATTTTTTGGGCTCGAAATGAGGGTCACGTCAGTTCAAACGGCAAGTCAATCAGACTCCGAATGAAGAAGTTATAGTGATTTGGGCTATTGTGCGAAATAGGAAATTTGGGTTTTAATATGTTGTTAAATATAATTGGGTGTATGTTTATATTAGAAAGAGCTATTGGATAAGCTGGTTGGCAGAAGGGAGAGAGCTGCGCGAGGTCAGGGGTTTGACCCCTGCCTGCCCCATTTATTCTTTTTGGCGAAAATCCCTAAACCCAAACCCATTTTCCCAATAACTAAACCCACCACCCCACTATCATAACCCATGTTTTTTCCCTTCATTTTTCTTCTGCCGAAGCAGCACTAACCAAACCCACCAACCCATGTTTCTTCCCATAATTCCACCCCATTTTCCCCACGTTATGTACCTGATTTTGTCCCATTTTGGGGTTATAAATTAGGGGCTAATTTCGATATTAGAGGGACTTTACTTTTAGAGAGAAAAAAAAAAGAGACACACTTCGAGAGACAAAAAAAAATCTGTGTAGAGAGTATTTTTTTAGGTGCACTTTGGAGTAGCATATTGTGTATTGTAATTAAAGTCTTGGACCCAAAATTTTGTAAGTTGACATTTATTAATGAAAATATTTTTTTTCATCTTGCAATATTTGTGTGTCAAATATGTTGTGTGAGTAGTTTACTTACTAGGACTTAGGTGATGTTTTTCATGACTAATTAAACCACGCATGTTAATTTAATTTCGTACATATTCTGACTTGTTCTAATTTCAAATAAAAAAATTCAGTATTCGCTTAAAACTACACGAGAGTGTATTTTTTAACCTCAACGAATTAATTATAAATTCATGCTTTAAAAAATTTAAAGTTGTCATTTTTGATGGGTTATGCTTGCACTTAAATATTTTGATATCTCATGCTTGAATACACGTTAAAAATTTAAAACATGATTTTTTCGAGGGAAAAGGGATTTATGGTGTCTAATTCAAGAGACGTTAAAATATTTTAAGCGCATTTAATGTTTTATTCTCCGAAATGTACGCGACGAGAGTCGGTATATTTTGTGTTATAAATTCGGAATTACGAAATTAAATTGATGTGTTAATTTAATTAAAATTGACAAACGGAACTGACGTCCTAGTTTCTTCCACATTTAATATTATCTCTTGTACTTGTTCGTTTATTCCGTCTTTATTTTTAGTTTAGAAACTTAATCACTTTTATACACTCATATGTCTAGTTGGACAGTCAATATTTTATAAAAATCGACGAAATCTCTGTGGGTTCGACCCGTACTTACACGCGCTACATGTCAATAACCCGTGCACTTGTGGTAGTTTTATAACAAATAAAATTTGACAACAATGTGTTTGAAAATTCTCAAAAAGTAAACTTTTTATCAGTATGTCTTCATTTAATTCTTTCATTAGTTCTAAAAGAATCGATAAATTTTCAAAATATTATTACAAAATAATTTTCCAAGTTCGCCACCACCGATGTCTTTTGATGAATATTTACAAAATTCTAAAAATCAATATTTGGGAACTTATGAAAATGATAATTGTAATAATGGGTCACAAAAGTTTCACAATAACAGTAGCAAAAATTGTTATAATAACATCTTTTCAAATTGTTATAATTGTAATTTTCAAAATTGTTATAATGAAAATTTTGTAAATAGTTGTAATAATGTCATCCTAATTCTTGATAATGAAGAATTTACCCAAAAATCGATGTCTTTTGGTGATTATTTGCAAATTAATCAAAACACAAGAATTGAATATCATACTTATGAAACTTTAAATGAGGAATATTTTGTACCATATGAAGAATCAGAGGATTCTGATCAATGGTTGACTTCTTTGGAGCAAAAAATGTCCCAAATGATCCAAAGCTCAAAGAAAATAGAAGCGTCTTTCACGGAGTTGCTTCTAATTTTAGAAATATTAAAATATGATGATATTATTAGATTAAAACACCTTTAAATGAATTAAACTCTTCTTTCAAAAATATTATGGAGTTGAAAATCGCCATTCCATCTCAATCCTTTTTAAAAGATCAATTGATTAAAGCGAGTTTAATTCTAGTGAAATTCAAACTGCATTTGATGAATTTGTAATAATGGAATTTCTTTTGTCACCATTTTTTCCAACCATTAGAACTACCACAAGAGTCGGATGGAAGCCTTGACGATTTTGATTCGAGTCTTGTCGATGAATGCATACTTGAAATTTTTTCTATGATGGAATTTTTCCAACATGTGACCTACCCCATTCAATTTGAAAACTCTTGGGAAGATAATGTTAATTTTCTTGGAATTAATTTTGTTTTGCAACCGAGAGACACCATGCTTATTTGTTTCAATTGTACCTACCCCGTTACATTCAAATAACTCATCATCCAAAAATACAATTATTCAAATATCTGTGATGGCTCATCCCCCCCTCCCCCCCCCCAAAGCATGCCTGCATTTGCATAAACGAAACTCCTATTTTTCAAGAGGCGTGAAAAATCGTGATAGTCCACAGTTAATCCCACAAAGTCAACAAAATATGGGGTGGACCTCCAAAATTTTTGACTTTTAGTCTATGGTAAATTAGAAGATGATATTTTTATTTTGTATATAATTTATAAAAAAAAATAAAAAATATATATATTTGTTATTATTTATTTTTCTTGTTGCTAACTTATTTTGAGAGATTATTTAATGTGATATCTGGGGATCACCCTACATTGAATAACGTTTCTTTATAACTTGAATTTAACATTTCTCTTAAATAACAACGAGGACGATGTAACATTTTAGTTCGGGGTGTCATAATGTATTTGCATACATCACGTTTATTTTTCTTTTTGACAAAAAGTAATTACTTAAGTAAATAAAATAAATTTAATTAGTTATTGATGGAAGTTTCTTCGTGAAACCAACTCTAATCATTTAAATAAAAATTTTAATAATTTGGAAAAAAAATTAAAATATTTTATTTCCTATTTTATGGCTTTTTACCTAAATTATTTTTTTCTTATACTTTACTCTTTAAGTTACCTCATTCTTTTAAACAAAAAGCAATAAACATATCTAAGTACTAATCTGCCTATATAGCTCTTTAGTTTACTTACCATCACTATTGTGCTTTATTAATTCATATGATTCATGTATTGATACCTTACGCACAACACAAATTATACTTACTTAATTGTTAAGAGATAAATGACTCGATAAATTTAAAGATGTATAGGTATACCTACCATGTGAACTTTGTGTTCTCTTCCATATTCTGAGTGATTATGCACTTATTCATTATTATTTTGAAAAATAGTTTAAGTAATTGGTAATCTCAATATCATTATTTTGATTATCAACTAAAGAATAGTTATATGATTTTTTTCAAAACAAAATTCAAAAATTATGTTTCAGCTTAACTTTTGATCAAAGGCAATTCATTTCATCATTTCATTCGCTTTACCAATATCTTGAAAATTGATTCAAAAATTAAAAAAAAAATAAAGTAGGGACTAAACAAATCAAAAGTAAGAGAAGACAGGAGAGAATAAATATTAAAACAAGGGAATTCAAAAAGAGTAAAGAATTCCAGAGAAAAGAAAAAAAAGAAGTTACTCTTCAAAAGTTCACCCTTTCTTCAAAAATACAAAATCATTTTGAGGTGTTAACTTTTAGCATCTTTTCATGCATTTTTCATCCTGAAAAGTCCTTAAATTATCCGAGGGTTGACATGATTTTCTCAACATTAAAAAGATTGTTTTTTCACATTATTTTGAAAATTGTATCCATTCTTGAGATTGCATTTTTTCATTTTATATAAATGTTTTTCATCACTGACATATGAAAGACTTTTATTTCAATTACAAATATACTTTATGCTTACATATCCCGATTGACTTACACCTATTTAGAGTGCCTTCATTTTTTAGTGTACTCACCGATGAAAATTGAACGAGTGTGCTTCCATATAGGCATCGAGTCACTAAACCCTATAAATAATATTGCCTATAGATTTTGTGACGTACACCATGCACTGAGCCAATACATATATATCTCATTAATTGCTTTAACATAATGGTTACAGTAAATAAACTATTGGAGAAATATGCTAGTCATCGCTATTTATGCATGAAAATATAAGATTGTTTAAACGGTTTTTATTAAATAACGGGTAGCTATTTTGAGAAGAATTTGATGTTTTTGAGTATCATCAGTGTAAACTCTCACGAGACAAAACTCGTCCACTAGGGTAATCTCGGTATTTAACGACTTGTTTCATTAGCTAAATGCAACTGTGCATCCCGCAAACGTGGATCTCTATCATATTTTGTAATTTTTGAATAAAATGGAAAAATCTAACACCAACAAATATTCTACTATGTCGCTAGGGACTAGTAGCACGTTAGTTAGGGGGTATGATTAGTGTCCAATATTGCGTTTTATTACACCTTCTATTGTGAAATTTTGCAATCCCATATTTTTTAAACTCACATTTTATAGTCATTTATCGTATAACCTTAAACATTCAACATTAACCGCATGTAAAAGGTTTATTTGAGCATTTAACGGGTTCATGATGTTAATTAGGAAGGATGAAAGAATTTTGGGCAAAAAAATAGTCACATAGGAACCTTCAAAGGCAAAATGGTAAATTCAAATGACCAATTTCTTACTCAGACAATTCACGGAAGTTGTTTGTCTTCAATCATGGAATGCCTAGGTTCAAATGACGTATCAATTGGGTCCCAAACGAAGAAATTTTAACCGTGTAAAGTTGAGTAAAAAAGAAACCCAAAATTAAACGCCTTAGGTCAAACCTGAAGTCAAACTCCATGGCCCAAACAATGTTGAAATATTATCGATCTCGAAATGTGCGTCACGACAGTTTTTGTGGTGCGTCAATTAGAGGTCATGTGAGAAAGTTATGAAGCTTTGGAGTTTATTTGCAATTATTAAAATTAAGGAGAAATGAATGGTAATATGTTATTGTTGCTACATATTTATTAAAGATTGTGGTTGGCTTAGTGGTAAAAGGTTATTTTGGTAATGGGGGTCGCGAGTTCAATTTCCCCACCCCCAACCTTATACTCTAATTTCGTGATTGATTAGACAACCCACATCGTGCCACGTGGCAGTGCGATCTGATTCCCTTCCCCCGTTCCTCTCTTGCCCCTTATGCACATTACCTAGACCAGCCACGTGCATGGCAACTTCCCTTCTCCCCTTTTTTTATTTTCCTCATGATTGGTTCATTTCTCTCCCCCCTTTGTATTATTTCCAAGTTCCTTTCCATTGTTTTATTCTTTCCCTTGATTTGTTTTTACTTTGGTTTTTTTAATCTTTTTCCTTTTCTACTTTGTCTTTTGCTTCTCTTCGTTTGTTTCCATCTTCCCACGATTTCTTTACCAGATCACGTTTTTTTTATTATTATTCCTTATTTATCATTTCTCCCATGAGAGATTCCTTTTCACATTTTCTTTTCATTCTTTTGCTTTATCCCATTCTCCTATCTTGTTTTCTTATTTTACTTTTTCTTCCTTTTTGATTCCCCCCCCCCCCCAATATTCTTCCTTTCTTACTATTTTATTATTATTCCTTTTTAATCATTTCTCCCACGAGAGATTCCTTTTCACATTTGCTTTTCATTCTTTTTCTTTATCCCATTCTCCTATCGTGTTTTCTTATTTTACTTTTTCTTCCTTTTTGATTCACCCCCCCCCCCCCCCCAATATTCTTTCACATATTGTTTCCCATAATTTTCTTATTTTTGTCTTCTTTTGTTCATTTTTTATTCTTTTTGATTTGTTTTATTATTAAACCATTCCTTCCCTTTATACCTTTCCCTTTAGCAAATTACAATTCCCACGAGATCCATTCTTCCATTTTTTTTTCAGCATCCATCTTTTTTAGTATTTTATTATAGTGCCCATCATTTTGTGAAATTGTAGGTGTGCCCCCAAGCTATTTATTTCCACCTATAAAAGGGACACTGGGTTTCATTTTTCGGGGACCTCATATCTCAAATTAGACAAAAAATTTATAGTCGTGTAGTTTAGTTATAATCTGTAATTAAAATGAAATTTTAATAAATTATTCTTTTAGTTAATTAGTTATTTGATTATTAATATTTTCACTACAAAATCAGTTTAATGTATTTATAATTAGTTGCTCACACTCAAATTGTTTTTCTTCCTTTCAAAATTATTTATTCACGACCACTGTTGTGACACCCCGCCTAATTAAACCTAGGGTGATCAAGCCTTAATTTAATTTAAAACAGGTTTCTTAAATGGATCATTCTTAGCATCACTGTCGAAAGCTTTTTAGTTACTAACCACCTAAGTGACATTAGGCTGGTGCCAAATTTTATCTTCCTTAAATAGATAAGAAACTCTTGCTGAACAATACAATTTATGCAGTACTAAACCAATCGTCATAAATAACTGAATGAAATAAAGTCTCGCCGAAAACCACGGCTAAAATAACTAACTCAAAATCTAAAATCAGAATAATTGCAAATGTAAAGATTGGACAACATGTCCCAAACTGAGGGTACTAAAATTGAGATCCTACACTAGATCTGAAAAAGAGAAACGTCTAAACAATCCCTGCAACATCCACACCTGCTGCAGCTCCCCTATCCCTGGAATGAAGTCATGCTGGGTGTCCCTATGGCTGGGCACCTAAAAGGTTTTTGAAAATATTTTACATAGCAAGAGTTATTACTCAAAACATTGAAAATATTTTGCAAGCAGTTATCACAATTATGAGTTATTGATTACACATGTTAAGACTTCGCACACTCCTTTGAGTTACCTCACCTCTCTCCTATAGTGCACGCCTAACGTTGGTACTTAGTCCACCTAGTTTTCCTACCTAAGTTAACAAGGCTAGAATACTCCACTGCCCGTATCTACTCGTTAAGTCCCCATAACATACCACATAGTATTTTAATAGTCCATATCTCATATGTTAAAAACGTAGATAACTACTCATCTCTTGTTATCTTTATTCTTGTTATAGTTAAGTTTCACTACTTAATTATTACTAATATATTATAAGTCCATCTTATTATCTACTATCTCATGTCAGTAGATTATACATACGGTATACATTTATCACCCAACATGTATTATGTATTGGTTAACACTAATATGTCCTTATAACACACATAAAGAACACTTGGTTCGGAATGATTCATCGACCCCAAGTAAGAGTTGGTTTGGAATAATCCATTGACCCCAACTATTTATATATACACATATTCTGGTTCGGGACTCTTTCATCATGAAACCAGTTAAGGTTTGGTTCGGCATTTTTCATCGACCCCAAACATATAATAACTCTATGTTAGTTCAGAATATCTCCTCGACCCTAACATAATTAATTTAGGTATAATTATCTTAACCGAAAAGTTCATACAATTCAATAGGTACACACCCGGCCTATCAAATTATGTCCGTACGTAATATCTTATTCTATTATATTCACCGTACTTGTTAATTTACGATTTAATTTACTATCTCATTTATTCGAGTATTCACACAACTCTAAAGGTCCTAGTTACCCCTCCATTCATTCAGTGGTTAAGCTATCTCTAACCTACTGGTATATTTCTGAAATTGACACTCACTCCTTTCATAACTCAATTCCCGAATTTCTGATGTACGACTCAATCGGCTATTTCCCGTCGGTCCATTTCTCCTAACCTTATACTCATTGATTTATAACGAAATCTCACATTATCCCTACTGGTACTCATTAGGTCTCCACATAGGTCAAATATCATCACTAAGGTTCCTATTAAGTGACGGTAATCGAAAAGAAATTAATCTAAAAAAAATTTCAAAAATCAACCTGGATCGATCGATCAATGAAATAGGGTCGATTGATCGACTACTCGATCGATCGACATTCAAGGGTCGATCGATCGAGCAGTGACAGGCCCAAATCGTCTTCTTCAGGTGGGTTACACCATTTTTGATTATCCAACTCCCATTATAATTCACCAAACTTGTAACTAACGATTTCTAATCATTCCTACATACTCTGTGATGATTACCAACGATCTAAAACTACATAATTGTCACAAATTCAGTCCAGATTAATTCAAATCTTCCTATTATTCAAGAACCCTAAAAATATATTCTTTCCATATTCTCATCCATAAACCCAGATTTTTAATTCGATTTAATCATCAAGTCTCTTATCAATCATGTATCATATTCAAGTCTTTATTTCCAAGAAAAATCATAAAAGTCATGTTCTTCATAAAACTTATGCATGGGTATTATAACTCAATTTATGTTGCAAATAACCACTTGCCTTATTTTTTTAGTAGAGTCTGATTTCGTGATTGTTGTTGGTTATTGATGGTCTTTCTCCTACAATCCTTCTTCCCAACAAGTTGATGGTGAAAGTCTCCTTTGAATCCTTCCCACTTTTTTCTTTTGCCTTAGGAATTGTTTCTCTCTTCTCTCTAATGGCTATGGTGTGTTTTTCTTCTCTCTAACCCTAGCCTCCAACTCTTATAATCTGACTTGGGGTTCTAAAATTCGTAGGTCTCCTCACCCTTAAAGGTCAAGAGACCAAAATTCCCTCGTATGGTCCCGGTTTAGCCCAAAAATGACCCAACACTTGACTAGTACCCCCGGGTACACTATTTTGACTAATTTGACCCTTTCGAAATCACCTGTGGCCTCTGAATTATCATTTGAGTATTTAAAATATGTTTCTCATCTCACCCTCAACTTTGTCTACGCGTGACACTCGATTGAGGTAAACTCAAGTACGCCCATATAAATCGCTATGTCGTACACATAAACATTCCATATTTACTATTCACACTAAGTAAACTTTAATCGTCACATTAATCACTATCCAAATCTCGATTAATATCTAATAGCCATAATGATTATTTAATCACATTAATAATCATAGTTATTATTACATCACATTAAATTACTCTTCTCACGTAATTTAAATTAAAACCTATTTTCCTTTTTAATTACTCAATTAACGCAATTAATTAAATTCTAAATAGGCAAAAAATACGGGGTATTACATACTTCCCCCCTTACAAAGGAATTTCGTCCTCGAAATTAGGAAAAATACATGCGGTGAATAACTCTGGATACTGCTCTCGCATATCCTCCTCCCGCTCTCAAGTAGACTCATCAATATTGTGATGTTCCCACTGTACTCTCACTAAGGGTACCACCTTGGATCGTAGTTTACACTCACTATGATCCAGAATAGCCACAGGTCTCCCCTCATACGATACATCTGGCTGCAAGTCAATCTCTTCAAGTGGAATGTGCCAGAAGGCTCTCTCGCTCCTCTTGTATTTCTTCAGCGACGCCATATGGAACACATCGTGTATTCGCTGAAGATGATCGGGGAGTCCCAATCTGTAAGCTACCAGTCCCACCCTCTCAATAATAGAAAATGGTCCCACATATCTTGTCTCTAACTTCCCCTTCTTACCGAACCTCATAATCCCCTTCATAGGAGATACCCGAATCAACACCTGGTCGCCCACATCTAGATCCACGTGTCTCCTACCGGCGTCAGCATAACTCTTCTGCCTATCATGAGCTATTCGAATACATCCTCGAATCAACTCTATTTTGGAACAAGTCTCCTGTATCATCTCTGGTCCTAATAGCTTGTTATCTCCCACCTCTAACCAACAGGCAGGCGAACGATAAGGCCTCCTATAAAGTGCCTCCAATGGAGCCATACAAATAGTTAATTGGTAAGATTTGTTATACGCAAACTCTACCAAAGGAAGGTATTGTTCCCATCCTCCCCAAAAATATAGGATACACATCCTCAACATATCCTCCCGCATTTGGTTTACCCTTTCAGTTTGACCATATGTCTACGGGTGATACGTCGTACTGAGCCGCAAGTCAGTGCCCATGGCCTCCTGAAAGCTCTGTCAGAAATATGACACAAATATTTTGCCTCTGTCAGACACAATGTTAATACGAATTTCGTTCAGGTTAACGATCTCCGAAATGAATAGTTATGCATAATGCATCGTATCATAATCCATATAAATAATAATTCGTACAAACCGGTAAGAAATTAGATACCTTAGTCAGCCGATCCACTATCACCCATATGGAATCGTGACCCTTCTGCCACGTTGGTAACCCAGTAATAAAATCCATCGAGATACTCTCCCACTTCCACATGAGAATCTCCAGTGGCTGTAGCATCCCTGAAGGTCTCTGATGGTCAACTTTCACGAGCTGACATGTAACACACTTTGACACAAACTCTGCAATATCTCGTTTCATACCTGACCACCAATATAGTTGTCGCATATCCTGGTACAATTTATCCCCACCTGGATGAACCAAAAACTTTGACCCCTGTGACTCCGTCATTACGGCATGCCTAAAATCATCATCCTCGGGTACTATCAGTCTCTTATTAAACCATAGTCCACCCTTTGAGCTGATGGAGTAGGGCTATGTCCCCTTGGCCAGTAACTGTCGTACTCTGTCCTGAAAAAGCGGGTCCTCGGCCTATGCCCTCACTACCCGCATAAAAATCTCGGGAGTGATAGCTAAAAATGCTATGTATGCTCTGGCTATCTCATCCTCGTGTCGAATTTCACTCCACTTCGCCTTCCAAATTCCTGCCAACTCTTCGATAGGTCTTCGACTTAACGCATCTACCACCACGTTAGCCTTACCCGGATGATACTGTATATCAAACTGGTAGTCCTTCACTAATTCAAGCCACCTCCTCTACCTCATATTTATATCCTTCTGTGTGAAGAGATACTGAAGTGACTTATGATCCGTGAATAGAGTAAACTTCACACCCAGAAGATAGTGCCTCCATATACTCAATGCAAAAATGACCACTCTCAACTCGAGGTCGTGTGGGGGGTAATTCTTGTCATGTGGCTTTAGCTTTCGGGAAGCATAATCTATAGCCCTCTCTTCCTGATGTAACACACCCCAAGTCCCTATAAGGATGCGTCAGTATAGACTCGGTACTCCATTCCGCTCCTAGGCGAGGCAAGAGCGGGTGATGATGTCAACTTGTCCTTTAGCTCATCAAACGCTAATTGACAGTAGTCACTCCATACGAAGGGCACTCCCTTACGAGTCAAGTTCATCAAAGGACTGACAATTTTTAGAACCCCTTGATGAAGCGACGATAATAATCGGCCAACCCTAAAAAGCTACAAACTTTGGTCAGTGTCGTGAGCTGCGCCCACTCCTTCACCGTCGATACTTTACTCGGATCAATAGCGATGCCTCTATCGGATACAACGTGGCCTAGAAACTAAAACTCCTGAAGCCAATATCCACACTTCCCAAATTTGGCGTGCAGCTGATGGTTCCGTAATGTCTACAGAACCATTCATAAATGTTCGGTGTGTTCCTCCTCCGTACGAGAGTAAATCAGAATGTCGCTTATGAATACAATCACCAACTGATCCAAAAACTCCCTGAACACTCTGCTCATGAGATCCATGAATACTGTAGGCGCATTAGTGAGCCCAAACGGCATCACCCTGAACTCATATGACTCGTACCGCAATAGGAAAGCGGTCTTAGGTACATCCTCTTCTCGAATGCGCAACTGGTGGTAACCTGACCTCAAATTGATCTTTGAGAAGTACACATCCCCTCTCAAGTGATCAAACAAGTCATCAATCCTAGGTAACAGATACTTATTACGTATCGTCACCTTGTTCAACTCCCTATAATCTACACACAGACGAAGTTAACCATCCCTTTTCTTCACAAATAAAATCGGCGCACCCCACGGCGATGTACTCCGTCGAATGAAAACTTGTCCTAAGAGTTGTTGGATCTCCTTTATCATCTCCCGCATCTCTGAAGGAGCCATGTGATACGGTGCTATGGCAATCGGTCTCGTCCCCGATGCTAGGTCGATAACGAACTATATCTCCCGATTGGGTGGTAACCCTGGTATCTCCTGAAAGACGTACTCGAAATCCCTCGTGACTGGTATTGAGTCTAGAGAAATGATCACCTCTTGTGAGGTCTCCTCCTCAATATAATATAATTGAGTGCACGATCCTACCTTGGGGAGAGGCATCGCCACTAGGAACATCTCCTGTCCCGGAATGGAAAACACGATAGTCCTCTCATAGCAATCTACCATCGCCCTATAACACGCCAACCAATCCATTCCTAGGACGACATCATAACCCTCCATATCCGGCACTAGAAGGTTTGCCGCTAGACTCAATCTCCCGACCATAATGTCCACACCCTTACAAATCGAGTGTATAAGGGACCCACTACCCATCGGTGACTCCACGCATATAAGATGAGTGTCGGTTGTCTCTAAGAGGCTGACTGCTCGTGCAAATCTAGTTGAAATAAAAGAATGTGTCACCCCGTATCAAACAAAATAATACCCTCTAGTCCATGGATAGGAAACATACCCGCGACTGCCGGCGGTGCTGGAAGTGCTGGCTAGAACGGAACATCACGGACGTTGAACACACGCCTATAGTGCATCTGGCCTGGCTGCGGGGCCTGTGCTGCTGCTGGGGCTAACAGAGCCTGCTGCCCCTGTTGGGAACCCTATTGTTGTGCTCAGTCTTTTTGTGGAAAATTCCTACTCTTGTGACCTTGCTGGCCACATGTGAAACACTGGACCTGAAACTGCCTTTGTCCTTGGCCCTGTTGGCCCTAACGTTAGCCCTGATGACCTTGGCCTTGCTATCCTCCTCCTTAGTTCCCTTGGCCCTGCATGTCCTGAGGAACTGGCTGCTGGGGACCCTGTTGGCCCTATCTGTCAAAGCGATTCCTCCCATGCCTAAACCTCTTGGCAGAGTTCCCCTGCCGGGAATCCTGCCCTAGCTGACCCACTATTTACTGATGAGGTGTTCTACTGCCACTACTTCCATTCACTTTGCCCGATTGGCGAGGCTCACCTCTCTTGCTTCCCTTCTCATGAAAGCGATGATCATGATAGTGTAGTAGAGCGACGTTGACGACATCTCTATGAGTTACCAATGCCGAATTACCGATCAAATTCTGCCTGATTCTCTAGGACAAGCCATCTAGACTTCTTTCGCTCCTCATCGCTCACCTCGTTGGGCACAAAGTTAACCAAACGGGTGAACTCCTCCTCATAATCAGCAACCAAGAGATCACCCTGAACCACTTCACTGAATTTCTTCTTCATCTCTGACTCTATAGTTGGAGGAAAGTACTTGCGGTCAAATCGCACCTAAAACTCAGAAATTGCCATTGCGTCCCTTTCCTCGGCGGTAACTGACTCCCACCACTGTAAGGCAGCTCCCGACAGAAGGAAAGTAGTTAGGATTTGTTTATGTACCTCGGTGCACTCTAGCAGGCGCAAGTGGCGCTGGATATTTTTCTTCCAGTTGCACGCCTCCACTACATCGGTATTACCCTGAAACTCGGGTGGATGCCCTTTCTGAAATGTCTCTCTGACTCGCTTCCAAGTAAATGGCCCTACTGGGGCCTGAACTGCTGGTGCCACGGGAGGTGGTACATAGGGATGAGGAAAATGGTCTGCCATGGCCCTCATCACTGTCTCGATCGCCTGAGCCACTATCACTGCAACCTGAGTAGTGGAAATCAACTCGGGAGGGGTTGGTGGAAGTTGCACCTGCGGTGATTAGGCATAAATTCTTCACATTTATCCCCTTAATTTCGATATTTTTATGATCTAGTGCGGTGTAAATAGATTGGATTTGACTTATATTTATGCTACTAACCCTTTTTGGCAAGTGTTTCGTATTTTGTGTATCTCTTATGTGTTCTACAGGTATTTCATGCAAGTTAGTGCCAAAGAGAACTCAAAACAGTGAAAGAAAACCAAGAAACGGGGAGTAAAGGGCATTTTAGTAATTTTAAAGCCTTATTTCGGAGGTGGTGCCAACTTGAAAGTTGAAGATATTTCAACTACAAGAACACTGGAAAAAACGGCACCTCAATCAGAGTCGCGGTGTGAAAGTTATGAGTAGTCAAAGATAGAAGAAAAAGTCAAATAAAGAGAGGACCAGTTCGCCCAGAAATTAAAAGAACCGGTCCGCACTGCCACATTCCAGAGAACCCCGGACCGAAGGAGAACCGAAGAAGGAAGAAAATAAAAAGAACCGGTCTGCCCTGGGACCGGTCCGCCAAGAAATTAAAAGAACCGATCCGTATTCAAGGCAAACCGGTCCGGGGGAGGAAGGGGACCGGTCCGGCTGTCGCAGTTTTAATTTTCTAATTTTCCTCTAATAGAGAGTCCTAGTGCTGCTAAAACTCTTGGAGTCTTGTAGGGTATATAAACCCATTTTATTATCATTCTTATCACGAGATTTTAGGGAGAATAATAGATTTTTCCTTTCTTTTCCAGCAATCCCTAGTTTAGATACAATTTCCAGTTTTAATTCCAAGATTGAAGCTTTATTTCAGAATTTGTTTGATTACCAGTTGTATTAATTGCTGCAATTACTTCTTGGGTGAGATTAGTGAGTTACTTCTTCTTTTCAATTCTATTCTACATCAATTTACAAGTATCCTTAGATTAATCATGAACTCCTGCACATTAAATATTGTTTTCATCACTTTCAACATGCTAGGCTAGATTTTCTAAGCCCGGGATACATGAACCCAACCTGATGTGTTAGTTGCATGTGTATAACATTAATCTTCTGAATTTAGTGATTGATTACGACCGTATTGCGTAGGAACATAACAATTGTAGGTCTTTATATTTCGTTTGCCTCTGGGTAACCGTGATGATTTAGAATGCAATTCGAGTGTTACTATCGCCATACCGATTTACTCGTCATCATATTAAGTATGACGCGGGATTGAACCTCGTATATGTAATGCTTGGGAGTACTAAATTTCGAGTCAAATTAATAAGTTAAATTTACGATTAGTATTATAACTACAATACACTAGTGTTAGGGGATTGTATTCCTGTCCTATTTTTCCCATCACATAGTTCAAAAGTTTCAAATCATTTTTTAAACATATTTTAGGTAAATTAGTGTAGTTGCATTTCTTCATAATTTCATAATTGCATTTAGTATAATCAACTCTCAAAACCAATCATTTTCTCTTTTTCTTCAGAGTCAAAGTTAGGATTCCTTCGTCTTTTCCTGTCGTCACAACTTCGTTGTCCTTTTTCCCTGAGGATCGATACCTGACTTATCGGATTATTACATGAGCGACAGGCTTGCACTTGAGCCTAGAGAGTATGCACTTCTGAGACACATTTTCAGTCGCGTTAAGTTTTTGGTGCCGTTGCCGGGGAATTAGGTAGACTTAGGATTAGATCGAGTTAATCAAAATCTTTGACCAAAAATTTCCAAAAATCCAAAAAAAAAAATCAAAAATCAAAAAGCACAAAAAGATTCACCATCATCTCTCATAAGTCATTAATTCAAAATTCTGAACTCACTCCCACACCCCATATTACTCTAACCAGCATTCACAAAAATCCAATCGTTGAGTACAACCCCGATAGCCCTCACACTCCTAACACCCCACAGTTCTGGATTCCACCTCCCACACCGTCACACTCAATCTCAAACAACACTCTGTTTTCCTTCTTAGGACACACCTCCGAGCACACTTCGAGCACACCAAGTGAGAGCACCGAGTCGTTAAGAGAGAGAGAGATGTCGCAACACGATAATGCAGCAGCCGGTGAGGAAGAGGCCCCATACCGCCCGATGAGAGAATTCTTATATCCCGAACGCACTATCACTCCGGATGCATTATACTCCCGTATAATGATGGGCAATTTCATTTCAAAAATGGGATGATCCAGATGTTACCCCGTTACCATGGTATGGATTTTGAAAAGCCATATCTCCACATTAGGGAATTTGAGGATGTGTGCGATACACTCAATGATCAAACTTGCACACAAGAGGTGATCCGCCTCAAACTCTTACCTTTCTCGTTCAAAGATAAAGCTAAGACCTGGCTATGGTCTTTTCCTCCCAGCTCAATTCCATCTTGGAATGAATTGCAATCTAGATTTCTCAAGAAATTCTTCCGGCTACATCGAACAATTTCCATAAAGGCTCAAATCCAAGCATTCAGACAATTTGAAAATGAGCCATTTCATCGATGTTATGAGCGTTTCAACGAGTTAGTTACTTCACGCCCCCATCATGGATTTGATGCATCGCAAATCATTTCTTTTATCTATAATGGGCTGAACCTTAACTCTAAGCAACTCGTTGAAACCATGGGTAGTGGTCCGTTTGTCGACTTAGACGCCCACGATGCTGAGCTTCACCTGAGGTATGTCGCCAGGACTACCTAATCATGGGATACATATGACCCTAATGCTCAAAATCGAAATCGTCAAGTGACCACCACTCCATCGGCGTCCGACTTATTTCATGTAGAAAAGAATTCTATAGCGGATAGTCGAATCGATATACTTAATAAGGAAGTGCGAGACCTACGTGGGATATGTGGAAGAAGACCAACTGGATCCATACCAAACCCCATTGAAAAGGTGTGTGTCATTTGTGAGGCGAGACATTCAACTGAGGAATGCCCGACTATACCCGCCTACAAAGTAATGCTTTAGGAGCATGTTAGTGGTATACGAGGATTTAAAGGTAATTTCGTTGCACCGCACGGAAATTCTTACAACCCTTCATGGAAAAACCTTCCTGGTTTTAGCTATGGGCAACAACATGCCGCAATGAACCCTCCTTCACATGTTGTCCCTCCTCCACCACAACACTTTCAACAAGCTCCACACATGCAAGGACATGTGCAAGCACCACCACCTCAAGGAGCATATATCCAGCCACTGTGGAGGACCCTCGAGGATACTATGAATCAATTCATCACTAGCCAAACTACAACCAATGCTAAATATGATCATCTAATTGGCGACATAAATGCAAGTCTGTCAAAGATCCAATCCTCATTGAGTGTCCAAGAGAAGGGCAAGTTTCCTGCCCAGGGCCAAAGACCTCCCTAAGGTCAAACTAGTGTTAAATCCACCTCTACTGAACATCAGGAGCAATCTCAAGCTATGACCACTCTTCGTAGTGGGAGAGTCGTTGATTTATCACCTCCCCCACACGACACAACAAAAGATAAGGAGATTTTGCCCGGAACGAAAGAGGCCGAAGATGTCCCCTTAAATGAGAGTGACAAAGAAGACACTAGTGAGCCCGAGGTAATCGTGAAACCACCCTCCGCGGCACCGTTTCCTCAAAGGTTGATTCCTTCCCATAAAGGAAACCCACATGAGGACGTGCTAGAAGTGCTGAAGCAAGTAAAGCTGAATTTACCTTTCCTTGATGCCATTAAGAAAATTCCAGCTTATACTAAAGTCATCAAAGACTTGTTGATGGTAAAAAGAAAGATGAAGGTAAAGAAGAATGTCTTTCTAGCCCAGAACGTGAGATCCATTCTACTAAATGATCTCCCACCCAAATTTAAAGATCCCGGTGCACCCACCATTTATTGCATCATTGGAGAAAACAAATTCGAGAAGGCCTTACTTGACTTGGTAGCAAGTGTCAATATCCTACCTTACACCATCTATAGGCAACTTGATTTGGGCGACCTCAAGCCCACAAAGGTCACTCTCCAATTAGCAGATCGAACCGTGAAGATACCAAGAGGTATAGTTGAGGACATGATCATCCAAGTTGACACTTTCTACTTCCCGATAGATTTTGTCATTTGGAACACGGAGCCCTCCTTCAACTCGAGCAACCATGTTCCCATCATTCTTGGGCGCCCGTTCTTAGCTACGGCGAACGCAATCAACAATACTTGGAATGGGCGGATTCAACTCACCTTTGGGAACATGACCTTAGAGACCAACATCTTCCACAGAGCCCAACATACGGGGGAAGAAGGTGATCTTCAAGCGGTGAGCTTCATAGATGAGATAGTAGAGGAGTATTTCGAGGACAATTATTGTGGAGATACCCTAGGGTCTTGTTTAGTATCGAACCACGAGAATGAGGGGGTCCACAAGAGAGAGCCATTAGGGGTATGCCTTATGTCATCGAGCAATATCGATAGTTGTGATGATGAGAGAAAAGCGGGGGAGAAGTGTGTAGTGACCACGATTGAGAGTGAGGGAAATGGGTTAGAAGAGAGAAAAATGGTGGAGTTAGAGATCGTGCAAGGAAGGAAGAATGTGGAAACTACTCGAGAGAGAGAGCTAGGTGACATAATCATGGAAGAATTTGAAAAAGAATTAGTCCCGGTGGATGAGAGCCTTAATGACGAAGTCCAAACTCTATTGGATTCATGTAGTCACCTAGAAGAAAGCGAATGGGATGATAAAATCGATGAATTCCTTCTTTGTAACCATCCACCCATACCACTAGAGGTCCCGAAGGCGAGTGAGAAGAAAAGTTGTGTTTCATCCGACTTAGAGACCGACCCATGCATCTTAAACATTGAAAGAAACCTAGGTGTTCCCTCCGAGTCAGTGCACGCAGACCACGCTTTGAGTCAGCATCACGAGGATCCCTTTCCAATTAGTCACGATGAGTCTCCCGGTCTATCCTTTATCTATGGGCGAGGTCCCAATTTGTTCCGATTGTTGGATTATAATCCTAGGATGGGAGAGACAAGGAGAGCATCGAACCCCGTGAGAGGGGTCGGGCGAGTTTGTGGAGAGATGAGAGGTCGTCGCACCCCTGACGCGTATGGGGTGATTTTTATTGTATTATTGAGTCATGTGTTTGGGTAATTTTGTGTCTTTATGCATTTTCTCCATTTGTTTGTTTTATTTATCGCACTTATTATTTTGCCTTATTTAGATTCTAGTCCTTTTTGCTTGAGGACAATGCAAAAGTCTAAGTTAGGGGGGTCACAAGTGCGTTTGTCTAAAATTTCACAAATTTTCAAAATGCCCAGAAATTTCAAAAAAAAAATCATAAAGTTTTGAAAAACCCAAAAATATTTTTGTTCGAAATAAATAAAAATTGGAATTCAAAATTTTCAAAAATATCATTAAAAGTCGGCTTGAAGTCTCAAGTTGGAAAAATTCAACATACACAAAGCCAAAATTGACCAAAGATGTAAATTGAGCGAAAATTGACGACTTAACGAATTAGTGTGTAGATTAACAAACCCGGTGAGATTCGAACCTCTCATTTTTTGTGAGTTTTTAAATCAATCTAAGTTAATTGTTAACTCAAAGTTTTTTTCAGCGTATAAAAAGTCGTTGGAGATCTCAATCCGTTCATTTTGTTCGGTTATGAAAAACGTGTGTAATATTGCTTTGAAAAATATGCCAAAAGTGATCTCTAAACTTAAATTCATCTCGAAACGCATATGGTAATGCAATTGTCATTTTGGACAATGAAGTAGGCCATCGTTTGTCACCCAAAAATATTGGCCATAAAAAGTCGTGAAAATCACCCCTTTTGCAACCCAAATTGAGCCGAATAGATTTTCCCTTTCGTTTGACAACCCGAAAAAACCCAAATATCCCGGAATTGTGAAAAATGGAAAAAAAAATCAGAATTTCAGTCTGGAAAGTGCATATAAAGGGGCAAGAAAAAAATAGATATGCTCAACAAAAATAGCAAGAAAAGAAAAGAAGTAAAGAACAGAAAAAAATAGAAAAAGAAGAAAAAATGAGCAATCGCCTGGAAAAAGCACAAATGGACATCATTAATGACTTTTCCAATTCCAACCTCCCTACCATTGTCATTTTACCCCATATACCTTAAAAATCGAAAAAGTCCTAACTGAGTCTAAATTGCGAAATTGGTTACCGCGTGGAGAGCTAATACACCAAAAGATAATAACAGAGATTGAATGCGAGAAAAAGAGGCAATGTTCCCATTTTTAAAACCGTAATCCATTGATGAGATCCTATCACTATAAAATTTTCGTCTTTCTACTTGTGTGCGTGACTTTGCATCCATGATATTTACTCTTTATATCACGCATACCGAGAGAATAGCCACATTCCGAGTGATTCGTTTGAGAGAGCATTCCGTGAGAATTTGAAATCAAAATGAATTTTCGGACAAGTAACGTAATGGTCAATCGGTGGAAATTCGTGATTAAATTTCTGGCTTCGCACACATGCACTACGGTTTGAGACTTGTAAATATGACTTCATGATGACTATTTTCTGGGAAAGTTTGAATTGTACAATTTTTAAGTATTTTGAATTTTTTCTTGAGTCGAATTTTGTGGGTATATTCTCTGCAAACCCTCACGCGACACAACTCGTCCTACTAGGGTGACCTAGGGGTTTAAAGGCTTGTTGCATACGCTAAATGCAATCGCTTTCCCGCGAAAAAGGTATTCTATCCCAATAAAATGTGATTTTCAAGAGTTAAGCCTTGCTACGATTCTTTTACATTGCTAGGGACGCGCAAAGTTCTAAGTTAGGGGGATTTGATTAGGCATAAATTCTTCACATTTATCCCCTTTATTTCGGTATTTTTATGATCTCGTGTGATGTAAATAGATTGGATTTGACTTATATTTATGCTACTAACCCTTTTTTGCAATTATTTCATATTTTGTGTATCTCTTATGTGTTCTACAGGTATTTCATGCAAGTTAGTGCCAAAGAGAACTCAAAACAGTGAAAGAAAACCAAGAAATGGGGAGTAAAGGGCATTTTAGTAATTTTGAAGCCTTATTCCGAAGGTGGGACCAACTTTAAAGTTGAATAGCTTTCAACTACAAGAATACTGGAAAAAACGGCACCTCAATCGGAGTCCCGGTGTGAAAGTTATGAGAACTCAAAGATAGAAGAAAAAGTCAAATAAAGAGAGGACCGGTCCGCCCAGAAATTAAAAGAACCGGTCCACCCTGGGACCGGTCCTCCAAGAAATTAAAAGAGCTGGTCTGCCCTGGGACCGGTCCGCCCAAAAATTAAAAGAACCGGTCCGCCCTGGGACCGGTCCACCAAGAAATTAAAAGAACCGGTCCGCATTCATGACAAACCGGTCCGGGGGAGGAGGGGGACCGATCCGGCTGTCGCAGTTTTAATTTTCTAACTTTCTTCTAATAGAGAGTCCTAGTGCTACTAAAACTCTTGGATTATTGTAGGGTATATAAACCCATTTTATTATCATTCTTAGCACGAAGATTTTAGGGAGAATAATAGATTTTTCCTTTCTTTTCCAGCAAACCCTAGTTTAGATACAATTTCCAGTTTTAATTCCAAGATTGAAGCTTTATTTCAGAATTTGTTTGATTACCAGCTGTATTCATTGTTGCAATTACTGCTTGGGTGAGATTAGTGAGTTACTTCTTCTTTTCAATTCTATTCTACATCAATTTACAAGCATCCTTAGATTAATCATGAACTCCTGCACATTAAATACTGTTTTCATCACTTTCAACATGCTAGGCTAGATTTTCTAAGCCCGGGATACATGAACCCAACCTGATGTCTTTGTTGCATGTGTATAACATTAATCTTCTGAATTTAGTGATTGATTACGACCGTATTGCGTAGGAACATAACAATTGTAGGTCTTTATATCCCGTTTGCCTCTGGGTAACCGTGATGATTTAGAATGCAACTCGAGTGTTACTATCGCGATACCGATTTGCTCAGCCTCAGATTAAGTATGACGCGGGCGTGAACCTCGTCTACGTAATGCTTGGGTGTACTAATTCCAGGTCAAATTAAACAGTTAAATTTACGATTAGTATTATAGTTGCAATACACTAGGGTTGGGGGATTGTATTCCCGTCCTATTTTTCCCATCACATAGTTCAAAAGTTTTGAATCATTTTTTAATCATATTTTAGGTAAAATAGTGTAGTTTCAATTCTTCATAATTTCATAATTGCATTTATTATAATCAATTCTCAAAACCAATCATTTTATCTTTTTCTTTAGAGTCAAAATTAGGATTCCTTCACCTCATCCCTGGCTTCACCTCAAAACCAATCATATTTTCGAATCATGCGGCTCCTGATGAGCCTCCCCGACCTCATCCCTGGCTTCTGACCTCTCCGTTGGTGGCATCTGAAATTAGATCAAATTGTATAAATACAAAGTTTATACAAATATTTAATAGCAGATGCACGATATCCCAAAAACGGAAAATGAATCAACAATCCTAATAGTAGGGCTCTAATAAAACCAAACATTACGCTAAAATGTAGTAAGCCGTGAATATCTTATGGATACTAGAACCTGATGCTCTGATACCATCTGTGACACCCCGCCTAATTAAACCTTGGGTGATCAAGCCTTAATTTAATTTAAAACAGGTTTCTTAAATGGTTCATTCTTAGCATCACTGTCAAAAGATTTTTAGTTACTAACCACCTAAGTGAAATTAAGTTGGTGCCAAATTTTATCTTCCTTAAACAGATAAAAAACTCATGCAAAACAATACAATTTATGCAGTACTAAACCAATCATCATAAATAAATGAATGAAATAAAGTCTCGCCGAAAACCACGGCTAAAATAACTAACTCAAAATCTATAATCAGAATAACTGCAAATGTAAAGATTGGACAACATATCCCAAACTGAGAGTACTGAAACTAAGATCCTACACTAGATCGGAAAAAGATAAACGTCTAAACAATCCCTGCAACATCCACACATGCTGCAGCTCCCAAATCCCTGGAATGAAGTCATGCTGGGTGTCCCTATGGCTGGGCACCTAAAAGGTTTTTGAAAAGATTTTACATAGCAAGAGTTAGTGCTCAAAACATTTAAAAATATTTTGCAAACAGTTATCACAATTATGAGTTATTGATTACACATGTTAAGACTTCGCACACTCCTTTGAGTTACCTCACCAATCTCATATAGTGCACGCCTAATGTTGGTACTCAGTCCACCTAGTTGTGCTACCCAAGTTAACTAGGCTAGAATACTCCACTGCCCGTATCTACTCGTTAAGTCCCCATAACATACACGTAGTATTTCAATAGTCCATATATCATATGTTATAAATGTAGATCACTACTCATCTCTTTCTATCTTTATTCTTGTTATAGTTAAGTTCCAGTAATTAATTATTACTAAGATATTATCAGTCCATCTTATTATCTACTATCTCATGTCAGTACATTATACATACGGTATGCATTTATCACCCAACATGTACTATGTATTGGTTAACACTAATATGTCCTTATAACACACATAAAGAAGGCTTGGTTCGGAATGATTCATCAACCCCAAATAAGAGTGGGTTCGAAATAATCCATCGACCCCAACTATTTATATATACACATATTCTAGTTCGGGACTCTTTCATCATGACACCAGTTAAGGTTTGGTTCAGCATTTTTCATCGACCCCAAACATATAATAACTCTATGTTAGTTCGGAATATCTCCTCGACCCTAACATAATTAATTTAGGTATAATTATCTTAACCTAAAAGTTCATACAATTCAATAGGTACACACCCGGCCTATCAAATTATGTCCGTACGTAATATCTTATTTTATTATATTCACCATACTTGTTAATTTACGATTTAATTTACTATCGCATTTATTCGAGTATTCACACAACTCTAAGCTCCTAGTTACCACTCCATTCATTTAGTGGTTAAGCTATCTCTAACCTACTGGTATATTTATGAAATTGACACTCACTCCTTTCATAACTCAATTCCCCAATTTCTGATGTACGACTCAATCGGCTATTTCCTGTCAGTCCATTTCTCCTAATCTTATACTCAATGATTTATAACGAAATCTCACATTATCCCTACTGGTACTCATTACGTCTCCACATAGGTCAAATATCATCACTAAGGTTCCTATCAAGTGACGGTAATCGAAAACAAATTAATCTACAAAATTTCCAAAATTCAACCTGGATCGATCGATCAATGAAATAGGGTCGATTGATCGACTACTCGATCGATCGACATTCAAGGGTCGATCGATCGATTGAGTAGTGACAGGCCCAGATCGTCTTCTTCATGCGGGTTACACCATTTTTAATTATCCAACTCCCATGATAATTCACCAAACTTGTAACTAACGATTTCTAATCAATCCTACATACTCTGGGATGATTACCAATGATCTAAAACAAGATAATTGTCATAAATTCAGTCCAAATTAATTCAAATCTTCCTATTATTCAAGAACCCTAAAAATATAATCTTTCCATATTCTCATCCATAAATCCAGATTTTTAATTTGATGTAATCATCAAGTCTCCTTTGAATCAAATCATTTAAAGGTCTAAAATGTTTTACATGTAATCCCTATCAATCATGTATTAATTTCAAGTATTTATTTCCAAGAAAAATCATAAAAGTCATGTTCTTCATAAAACTTATACATGGGTATTATAACTCAATTTATGTTGCAAATAACCACTTGCCTTATTGTTCAGTAGAGTCTGATTTCGTGATTGTTATTGGCTATTTATGGTCTTTCTCCTTCAATCCTTCTTCCCAACAAGTTGGTGGTGAAAGTCTCCTTTGAATCCTTCCCACTTCTTTCTTTTGCCTTAGGAATTATTTCTCTCTTCTCTCTAATGGCTATGGTGTGTTTTTCTTCTCTCTAACCCTAGCCTCCAACTCTTATAATCTGACTTAGGGTTCTAAAATTCGTAGGTCTCCTCACCCTTAAATGTCAAGAGACCAAAATTCGCTCGTATGGTCCCGGTTTAGCCCAAAAATGACCTGGCACTCGACTACTACCCCCGAGTACACTATTTTGACTAATTCATCCCTTTCGGAATCACCTGTTGCCTCTATATTATCATTTGAGTATTTTAAAATATGTTTCTCATCTCACCCTCAAGTTTGTCTATGCGTGATACTCGATTGAGGTAAACTCAAGTACGTCCATATAAATCGCTATGCCGTACACATAAACTTTCAATATTTACTATTCACAGTAAGTAAACTTTAATCGTCATATTAATCAGAATCCAACTCTCGATTAATATCTAATATCCATAATGATTATTTAATCACATTAATAATCATAGTTATTATTACATCACATTAAATTACTCTACTCACGTAATTTAAATTAAAACCTATTTTCCTTTTTAATTACTCAATTGACGCAATTAATTAAATTCTAAATACGCAGAAAATATGGGGTATTACAACTGTTTTATTTAATTTTTTAAAAATACTATTTAAATCATTTTAATTCGGTTGAGATTAATGAACACATCTCGGGTGTGTAGTTGCTTCACTATGGTGTGGTGGAAAAGGCTGATTTTAACAGGTTGATTATTTTCAAAATTACATCAAAAGGCCTTAATGGGGTATATCACGTATGCACTATATTTGCGACACTATGTGGGAAATTTTGGGATTATTGTTGATGCAAAACTCGTATTTGAACTTTTATGAAAATTTGAGGAGTGACAGTCTGGATTTAAATAATTGTTTCAAACGTGTCTAATCATGCAATTATTTATGCTACGAATTTCGACATGATGAATCTAATTATATACCTATAGTTTTTATAGTTGTAAATTATTTTAGTTTAAATATTCGTCTAGATTAATTGTAATATTAAAATATTAAAAAAAATAAAAATCACATTTTTCACTTTTTTTAGAAGTAATAAATCAATTAAATTTTAAACGACATTCTCTCTCGATTCGATACTCAGACTCGCCATTATATATATAAAACATGCATGGTTATAGTTTAGTTTTTTTTATTGAGGTACAAAACTGACGACAACGACAAGCATATTTAAATAATGCTCGATTTTACCTAATCAAAATGGTATCGGTGTCGGGGAATGCTTTGCTTTAAAACTTAATTGATGTATTTCTTTGATCCCAACAAAGCACATAATCAAAATGGCGTCATTGTCGGAGAATGTTTTGTTTAAAATTTAATTGATTTGCTTCTTTGTACATATTTTTTATTTTAATTTGTTTTATAGGTACCGTAATTATTTGAGATCAAAGAAAATTTGAAGTGCTCGTGTTTGGAAATTTTTGCAAAGCATACTTTTTTTGTAAGTATGTGTTATTTAATTCTTTCATTAGTTCTACTAGTATCGATAATGGTTCAAAATATTATTATAAAATAGTATTCCAAGTTCCTAGCCACTGATTTCTTTCGGTGAATATTTACAAATTTCTAAAAATCAATATTCGGGAGCTTATAAAAATCATTAATATAATAATGGGTCACAAAATCTTCACACCAATGGTAGTGAAAATTATTATAATAATAATTTTTTGAATTATTTTAATTATAATTTTCAACATTATTATAATGAAACTTTTGCAAATAGTAACAATAATATCATTCCAATTTTGGATGATGAAGAATTTTCCCAAAACACCATGTCTTTTAGCGATTATTTACAAATGAATTAAAATACAAGAATTGAGCGTCATTCTTGCGAAACTTTAAATTGGGAATATTTTGAACCATATGAATAAGTGGAGGACTTAGATCAACTATTGGTATATTTGGAGCAAAACATGTTCCTACTGATCCAAAGCTTAACTGAAATATAAGTGTCTCTCACGAAGTTTCTTCCAATTTTAGAAATATTAAAAAAGGATGACATTATTGGATTAAACATTCTTCCGAAAATATTACGGAGATAGAAATCTCCATTCCATCTCAATCATTTTAGAAGACCAATTTATTAAACGCGGCTTTAATTCTTGGGAAATTCCACCCATATTTGATGAATTTGTAGAAATTGAATTTCTTTCGTCACCATTTTTTTCTAACCAATAGAACTACCAAAAGAATCAGATGAAAGTCTTGATGATTTTGATTCTAGTCTTGTCGAGGAATGCATACTTGAAATATTTTATATGATTGGAAAGTTTTCAACATGTGACCTACCACCATTCCATTTGAAAAATGTGGGGGAGATCATGTTGATTTTCTTGGAACGAATTTAGTTTTGCAACCAAGAGACACCACGCTTATTCCTATAAATTTACATATCCCGTCATCCAAACCACCCATAACCTAAAAATAGATTTATTCAAAAATTTGTGATGGTTCATTTTTTCCAACCAAAGGATCCCCCCCGTTGCACTAAAGGAACTCCTACTTCTTGGGAGGCATGAAAAATTATGGAAGCCTAACGTTAATCCCACAAAACCAACATGTTTTCTTGGTAGACACCCAAAAATGTCATCTTATAGTTTCTGGCCAATTAGAAGATTATATTTTTATTTTGTACATATTATAGTAAAAAATAAAAAAATAAAATTGTTATTATTTATTTTTCTTATTACTAACGTATTTTGCAGAATTATTAAATGTGATATCCGAGGATCACCCCATATTGAATAACGTCTATCTATGACTTGAATTGAATACTGTGATTAAGTAACATCGAAGACAATGGACCATTTTAGTTAGGGGTGACATAATGTATTTTCAAATATCATGTTCATTTTCCTTTATAAAAAAATAATTATTTAAATAAATAAAATTTACATTATGTGATAATTGGCAAAAGTTTCTCGGTGAAAACAACTCTAATAATTTAAGTAAAGAATTTAAAATTTTTTAAAAAAAATCAAAAATATTTTCTCCTTATTTTTAGGCTTTTTGCCTATTTTTTTCTTCTTCTTAGATTTTACTCTCTAAGTTACCTCATGCTTTTAAACAATAAATAATAAACATATCTAAGTATTATCATGCATAAATAGCTCTTTAGTTTATTTTCCATCAATTTTATTCTTTATTAATTCGTATGATTCATGTAATCACACTTTATGCACAACATGAATTAGGCTTGCATAATTGCTAGAAGTTAAATGACTCGATAAATTTCAAGATGTATAGGTATACCTACCATATGATCTTTGTGTTCTCTTCCAAATTTTGAGTGATTATACATTTATTCATCATTCTTTTGAAAAATATTTTAAGTCATTAATAATTTCAATATCCTTCTTTTGACTCTCGACTAAAGAATGGTCGTATGATCTTTTTCGAAACAAAGTTCAAAAGTTATGTTTCAACTTAACTTTTGATCAAAAGAAATTAGGTTTATCATTTGATTCGTTTCAACAAGATATTAAAAATTGATTAAAAAATAAATTAAATTAAAATAGGAACTGAACAAATATAAAGGGACAAAAGAAAAGAGAGAAAAGAAAAGAAAAATAGAAACAAAGGAATTTAAAAGCAATAAAGAATTCCAACGGAAAAAAAAGAAAAAAAAAGAAGGTACTCTTCAAATGTTTACCCTTTCTTAAAAAATAAAAAAATCATTTTAAGATGTTGACTTTTATCATTTGTTCGTATATCTTCCATCTTGAGAAGTCTTTAAATGATGTGAGGGTCAACATGGTTTTCTCAACATTGACAATATTACATTTTCATATTCTTTAGAAAACTGTAACCGTTCTTAAGATTATATTTTTTCCCTTTATATAAACATTTTCATCACTGACACTTGCAAGGCTTGGCTTGCGATTATAATTACTTTTTATGCCTACATATCATGAGTGACTTACACCTATTTAGAGTGCCTTCCTTTTTTAGTGTAATCACCGGCGAAAATTTAACTAGTCCGCTTCATTATAAGCATCGAGTCATTAAAATATACAAATAATATTGCCTATAAATTTTGTGATGTACACCACGCACTCGGTCAATATATATAAATCTCATAAATTTCTTTAATATAATTATTGATGTAAATAATTAGATCATATCTAATTATTTAATCACAGATAAAATAAATGAAGCAAAGAGTTTTTAAAGTGGTTCAGCCTTATAAGAATGGCCTACGTCCACTATTATGTTATTTTTGACTGTATGGGAATTCTCGATTACAAGTTCTTTCAAGAAGTTTTGGTCCCTTACAATGAGGATTGTGCAATGTATTTATAGCCCTGAGTCTGTAATGTGAAAGGGTAATACATTCAATGTTCTACATGTGAAAGGGTAATACATTCAATGCCCCTTAAGCGTATACATCTGAATGATAAGCATTTAATGAACAGTCAAAGAGTTGGTTATCCTGCTATTAATGATTTGTTTAAGGTGCATCTCGGACCTCTTATGCTTCTCGGACCGCCTAAGCTACTCGGTACTCAAGAGTTCCTCAGAGCGTCTGAGTTCCTCCGGGAAGTAGTGTTCCTCATTGTAGTATGGTTCTTCAGAGCGTCTGAGTTCCTCGGAAGTGTTTGTTGTTGCCACGTAGATTGCCATGTGTCTTCACTCAATTGAGCCAGGTCAGCAGACTAAATTTGGTATCAACAGAAGCCCCCAATGTTTCATAGTTCAAAATTTGAGGAGTGTGGAACATTCTTTCTCGAAAAAAGGCAGTTTTAAATGGTCATCCTGAAATTTAGGAGTCTTTTGTATTTATTTTTCCTTCCAAATTCGTAGAATCAGACTTTTTTGAATTTTTATAACCGCCTCGATCTCCGTGTACCTTTTGTCCTTCTATCCGCCGGTAGCGTAATCATATCTTTTTGTAATCATTAACTTTACCGTTTCCCAAGATAAGGTATTTAAGGGTCACAGACAATCCCATCGTCTTCTACTTTTTCAAATTTGTATCTTCGAGTTTTCTATTGTCTTACTCTCTTGTGCATGTTCATCCTTTTCATCGTTCGTTGTCAACAGATCCACTCTTTTTCTGTAAGATCTTCTTCTTCATTTCCTTTATTCATCATGGTTTACCCTGTTGAATCTCTTGATAAGTTTCGTTCTTATTTTTCTATTCCTTCATGGGTTGTTCTGGAGGAACTTTCTGAACCTTCTGATTATTTCCATTTGGCTGAGGGACATTGGTTCCCCAGTCTCTTTATTGCTGAATGTGGCTTCTCTTTTTCGCCAAATCCTTTATGTTTGGAATTCTATCAATATTTTGACGTTGTTCCTGCAAGAATAGCCCCCAATACATGGATAATAGTTAATGGGGTTCATAGACTAAATCAAATTCATGGAACTCGCATAGGAATTCCAGAAATCATGTTTTGTTATAGATGGGCAGTTGGTGATAATACTTTTTATTTAAAAACTAGATTTTTAAATAGGGCTTTAGTGGTCAATCTCCCGGATGCCAATAGGGACTATTTTGAGCACGGGGTTGTTATAAAAAATTGACAACATGCTCCTTTATCTGGAGATGAAGTGTATCAGGGTCCCAGATGTCCTCCCTATGGCAATGGGATGGGTTATTTTTATTTCATTTTACTTATTTTGAAATTATGCTTCTTCTATGTTTGATAAAATGTGCCACTGATATTTTAATGTTTATTTATTTGCAGTTGACAACAAAAGAAAGTGTCCAAAAGAAGCAGACGTTAATATAAGGTAGTTAAACTTATCTGGAGTTTGCATCAAACTGTTGCTGATGAGCACATTAGGTCAGCTTCATATCTGCTGCAGTACAAGAGTTACACTTCCTCTTTCACTGCTCGTCCGGTGATAAGAAAAGTAGAACCAGTACCAGCTTCTACCAGTTCTTCGCCTGAGTCACACGTTCCTTTAAGCGAAAGGATGAAGAAAAGAAGACCTCCCACCCTTTTTGAGAAACCTGCCTCTGGTGCTGGAGAGGAAAAAAGAAGTAAGCTTCATGTCCCAGGAGAAGGGACAAAGAAAATTAATGCATCTTCCTCGGCTGCTCCTATGAAGGTTATCGAGAAGCCCCCAGTGGCCCCGAGCAAGGCTGCTGCTCCAGGCGAGGTGATTGTCATATCACCGACCAAGAGTTCCTCCTTGGTTGAATCTATTCCTTTTCCCCCGAGGAAGCTGAAGAAGAGCTCCTCGGTCAATTTGGTTGAAACCATCTCTCAGCCCCCAACTACTGGAACTGGTGTTCCTACTTTTGTTCCCCCGAGCTCTGCCATGAGCTCGGTGAAGACTTGGATCATTCCCGAGATCCAAGGTATTGAAGAAAACCTTTCTCGGGACATGGTTACCTCATTGGATGCTCGCCATATGGCTTCTGTAAGTCTTATTATTTTAAACTTTTCATCTTTCCCTTGTTATATCTGTCTCTGACTTGCTTTCATTTTATTTTCACAGTTGGTGAGCTATTTTAACACAATTTTGAAAAAAGATGAAGCTATTAAAGCTTCAAGCTCCTCGTATGGTGTAGAGGAAGCTTTGATGGGCTTGGGGCAGTCTCTGAAAGATTCTCGCCAGAAATATGCTGATGATAAGGCAACTTGGGAGAAGAAGCTTGCTTCGACCGAGAAGGAAAAATCTCAGGTTATTGAGATCTCCAAGGAGTTGGAGAAAAATTTAAATAGTCTGGAGGAGAAGAATAAAGAGCTTGAAGGGAAGCTCAAGAATGCTGAGGAGTTTAAAGATAAACTCAAGGTTGCTGAGGAGGAGTTAAGTCGACTTTGAGAAGTAAGTCGGCAGAAGGAGGAGGTTGAGAGTAAACTGAAGGCTACTGACAATCTTCTGTCCGAGAAGCTTTCCTCAGAGAAGTTAAAGAGGAAATTAGCTGTGAAGAAATCCTTCAGCGCTGGCTAGGATAAAGGGTGGAACAAGGGCTTGGATGCCATGATGTCGCAAGTCGAATATGGCAGCCTAAAATACTTTAGAGATGGGTGGGTCGCAGCTCTTCAGGAGATGAAGGTTGATGAAACTTCTGAACTCTTCCAGCGACACATCCCTGGTCCCCCTCCAACTCCTAAAGAAGAAGAAGAGGACGAAGCTACCTCTAAGGAGTCTTCCATGATGATGGGAGATCAAGTTTCTCATCCCCCAGCCATCCATCCTGCTAACGAGGAACTTCAAAAACTCATTACTTCATCCGAGCAACTGCCAGCGCTCCCCGAGAAACTCTTTGTTCCCTTCGAGCAACCTACCTCCTCGTCCCAGCCTCCCGAGAAAGTTTTGGGAGACAAGGAAAAGGTGTAGAGTTGTTCGGGTTTCTCTCTATTTTATTTTTCTTTATCAAATGTAATCCTGAACATGTAACTCTGAACTTTATGATATAATAAAACTTGAACTTTTGTTTACGCATACTGTTGTTTCTTCTCTTCATGTTCTGCTTGTACTCTTATTGATTATTGCTTTTTCTTCCTCTACTAGTTTCTGGCTAGGATGGAATTATTTTTTGCTCATGATACAAAGCTGTTACGACAATGCAATGAATACTTTAAGGCTAGTCACACAGATCTGAGTGCAGCACAAATCGTCGACATCCTCGGTCAAGATGCTTCGGAACAGGCAGTTGAAGCTTACCAATACTTGAAGTGTCTGCTTGATCGTGCGGTGGCCAATAATGTAGCTTATTATGATATGATTTAGGATCTCCAAGGCACTTTTGAAGACCTTCAGCAACAATATAATGAATCCACTGCCCTCTTGCACGAGGGGTACGAAAAGAAGTATCAGCAAATCATTGCCGACAAGGGATACGAGAAGCGTTTTGCTGCTTACGACGTGTGGGAGAGAACGTTGAAAGCCGAGGTCCAGGAGCATAGGCAAATAGCCGAGTTGTTGGAGCAAGAAAATAATAACTTGCAAAGAGAAGTATTTAAATTAAAATATGTTGCCTCCACCTTAAATGCTTTGGTCCCAGTGACTGACGAGGGATTTTAGTTCTTGGAAGTCAAGAACGCCAACCTGGGGGACGAATTGGAGACCTTGAAGAGAGCTGGCCCTTCTACATCTTCTCAGGGATGAGCAAGAGCAACTCGTGGATGAGCAAGAGATGCTCGGGTTCCTATCGAGGAACAGAGGACTCAATTTTCTTTAGAGAACCAAGCCTTCCAACTAATGGCGAAGAACCAGGCATTGGCTGAGATGTCTAAGAAGATTAGGGGTCTGGAAGATCAGCTTTCTGCGCAGAAATCTATCTTGGAGAATAAAGATCTCTTCATAAATAATCTCCACGAGCAACTGGAAAGATTGACATATCAATTCCACAAATAGCCCAGGGAGTTCTGGACGGCTGGCTACAACGAGGCTCTCTACCACTTGGACAATCGTATCCAAAATGCCAATAATGAGGAATACAAACAAGACTGGTTGAATTCTTTAGGTGTGCTGTAATTAGAACAGGGTCATTACCTGTGGGATTACCATAATCCTGGGCTGCTCGACCTTCCAGTGCCACCACTCAAGCTCGACATGAGTTGGATCCCTGGTCGGACCATCCCTCAATGCTTAATTTCCAAATATCTTGGCGACTACAATCTCCATTCAAATGTCGAGATATCTCATCCCGAGCACCTCCTAGATCGACCATCCGTGATGAATATCAGGATGTTAAAAGATCTTAACTTCATAAATTCTCCTCTTGCTTTAAATGATCCGCCTGCTGGCGAGGAACTTGTTTCATAAGCAGAGGGGAAAAAACCAATAGAATAGGAATATTGATGTAATAAATTTATATATATTTCATTCTCAATGTAATTTGTTTTTAGATTTAATGAAAGACTTTTATTCTCAATCTTAATTGATATTGTCTTGTAAACACTTTACATTTGTGTACGTGTATCTATTAAAATGATAACAACATTGTGTTACTTGCCAATCAACTTATTGTCGAATAGCTTGAATTTGTGGTAGTCATTTGGCAAAAATGAAGTTTTGTTTCTCGACCAACTTAGTAAAAATTTTGAAAAGTTACGAGTATTAAAAATTTTGCTCGATCACTTTCTTGTATTCATAAAATATTTTCGACCAACCAAGGTCGATAAATTTTCCTTGTCGACCAACTACAGTTAGTGGATTTTTCCTCTACGAGTAATTTTGGCACTTTTTGGAATAGTTATAGCTCCCGACCAACCTTAGTTGGCATTTTCGAGAATATATTTACTTCCTAACCAACCTAAGTTGGCATTTTTAGGAATACTTTTACTTCCCGAGGAATATATAGTTTTACTTCCCATAGGAATACATAGTTTTACTTCCCGGAGGAATACATAGTTTTACTTCCTAGAGGAATACATTGTTTTAATATATTTACTTCCTAACCAACCTAAGTTGGCATTTTTAGGAATACTTTTACTTCCCGAGGAATACATAGTTTTACTTTCCGGAGGAATACATAGTTTTACTTCCCGGAGGAATACATAGTTTTACTTCCCGGAGGAATACATAGTTTTACTTCCCGGGGGAATACATTGTTTTACTGCCCGGAGGAATACATAGTTTTACTTCCCGTAGGAATACATTGTTTTACTTCCCGGAGGAATACATTTGTTTCTCGACCAACCTTAGTTAGCGTTTTCGAGAATAAATTTGAGTAGTCCGAGTTTTACCGAGTTTTGCTGAGTAGTGTGTAGCACTAGTATTCCACGAAAAACTTTCAATAAAAGGAGAGAATTCGACATAATATCTTCATTTTATTCATACTGACGGAACTGTGTTACATGAAAATATACATCACTGATAATACTTGCGCAGGTGCTCTGCGTTCCATGCATTCTTAAACTCCTCCCCCTCTAAAGTTGCTATTCGGTAAGTTCCTGGTCGAACAACTTCTATAACTCAGTATGGTCCATGCCAATTTGCCTCCAGTTTGTTGTGCTTTTGAATCACTTTCTTTAGAACATAATCTCCTTCTTTCGAGTCACACTTCTTCACCCTCTTATTGTAGAACAAAGTTGTTCGTTGTTGGTATGCAGCATTCCTGGTGGCTGCTTCTTCTCTAACTTCCTCGAGCATGTCTAAATCCAATCTTCTCATTAAGTCGCTGACAGGGGAATTGATTTTCAGTACCCTGTGTGTTGGGAGGCCCAACTCGGCAGGTATAACAGCTTCACTTCCAAATGCCAGCATATATAGTGATTCTCCAGTTGCTGCTTGGGGAGTAGTACGATAAGCCCATAGTACTGATTGTAGCTCGTTGATCCAATTTTCCTTTGCATCATCCAGTCTTTTCTTCAAGCCATTCAGCAATGTTCTATTTGTCACTTCAGTTTGTCCATTGCTTTGAGGATGCCCTGGTGCTGAGTGGATCTTCAAAATATTTGACTGATGATAATAGGCAGCAAATTCCTCGTTGTCAAATTGTGTTCCATGGTCTATGATGAAGGCATGAGGAAGACCATATCGACAAATGATGTTCTTCCAAATAAATTGGTACACCTTGTCGTACGTCATATCAATGAGATGCTCAGATTCAACCCATTTAGTAAAATAATCCACAGCGACCACGAGATACTTAAACCTTCCCCTGGTCGTCGGCAGTGGCTCGACCAAATCTATTTCCATATGGCAAATGGCCAAGGGGAAGTAATGGGTGTCAATAATGCTTGGGGAGTTCTTCGGATGGAGGAAAAGCGCTGGCACTTGTCACATTTCTTGGCATAGGCTATACAATCAGCCCTCATCGTCGTCCAGTAGTATCCTTGAGTCATCATTCTTTGCAAAAGAGTCCGACGTGCTACATGTGCTCCACAGGACCCTTCATGGATCTCTTCAATTAAATCTTTTACCTCAAAGGGATGTACATATCTTTGCAAACCTGCCATAATTCCTCGTCTATATAGAATACCGTTAGTTAATACATACCGAGCAGCTTTAAACTTCAATTTCTTGGCTGCGAGCTTGTCAATTAGTAATTTTCCCTCCTCGATATATGCCCTGATGGGATCCATCCAAGATGGTCCTAAATCAAAGGTAATAAAATTCGTCGTCAGATCTTCATCTATACTCCGACCAGCTAAAACTTCAATTGGGATTGTTCTTCGTAGCTCAGTACGAGTGGCTGATGCTAATCGAGCTAAGGCGTCTGCTCTCGCATTCTCCATTCTTGGTATTCTGATCAGCTGAATTGCAGTAAATTCTGACACCATCTCCTTTACCTTTGCATGATATCTGATCATTAATTCTCCTCTGACTACATATACTCCCATTATTTAGTTTACGATCAATTGCGAGTCATTGAAGACAATAACCTGTTCTGCCCCCATGGTTTATGCCAAACTAAGACCTGCAATCATGGCCTCATACTCTGCCTTATTATTGGAAACGTAGGGCATATTCCATGTCGACCTCGTCCGGACTGCTCAAAACTATCCCCGTGCCACATCCTGTAGTGCAAGATGAACCATCCACGTACAGACTCCATATAGGTAACTCGTCTTCAAATTTCTGATCTGACAGAGTTCCTCGGTGGAAAATTCGTTGCTTCCTTTCACCATCTCCTGATATTTCTTGTTATTCGTCGATCATCTTTTCTTTCCCTTTTACCAACCTGAGCTGGTCTGGGCTTAAGTTTGATGATCATGTAATATCTACTTGCCCTTTTACCAAGCTAAGTTGGTCTGGGCTTGCATTTGATGATCCTGTAACATCCACAGGTTGATCAGCGAGAAACTTTTGTTCCTCGGGGGTATCAGGATAGGTGAACTCTGCTATAAAATCTGCTACCACTTGCCCTTTTAGCGATGATCTGGGTTCATAGACTATATCATATTCACCGAGTTCTATTACCCATCACATCAATCTTCCTGACTTTTTTGGTTTATGAAGGGCTTTCCTCAATGGCATATCAGTATATACTACTATGGTATGAGCGTGAAAGTATGGCTTCATTCTTGTACTTGCCTCGATCAATGCCAGTGCCAATTTTCCAGCCTTGGATATCCGATCTCTGCTCCTCGGAAGGCCTTACTTGTATAGTAGATTAGTTTTTGTACTCCATTCTCCACTCTTATCAATGCCGAACTAACTACATTCTCGGACACTGCCAGATACAAGTATAATTTTTCTCCCATCACTGGCCTGGATAGCAGTGGAGGTGCTCCCAAATATTTCTTCAAGCCTTGAAAAGCCTTCTCACATTCATCATTCCACTCAAAAGTCTTTCGGAATGTCTTGAAGAATGGGAGACATCGATCAGTTGCTCGTGATACAAATCTGTTGAGTGCTGCTACTCGTCCTGTAAGACTTTGCACCTCTTTCTTCGTCGTTGGAGATCGCAGCCCTAGCAGAGCTTTGATCTTTTCAGGGTTAGCTTCAATGCCCCGCTGATTGACAATGTATCCGAGAAACATGCCTTCTCGTACTCCAAATGTGCACTTTGTCGGGTGCAACTTCATTTGATATTTATCTAGTTGATTAAAAGTCTGGCTTAAGTCAACTAGATAATCGGCAGTTTTCTTGCTCTTTATCAGCATATCATCAACATAGACTTCCATATTGCAACTTATTTGTTCAACAAAGACTTTGTTCATCCGCCGCTGATATGTCGCACCAGCATTTTTCAAACCAAAAGGCATAACATTATAACAATAAGTTCCCTAGGGGTAATGAAAGAAGTACTCTCCATGTCTTCAGCTTTCATTTTAATCTGGTTGTAACCAGAATAAGCATCCATGAAGCTCAGCAGCTCGTGTCCCGAGGTAGCATCCACCAGTTGATAAATTTGGGGCAGTGGAAAGTGATCCTTTGGGCATGCTTTATTGAGGTCGGTGAAGTCTACACACATCCTCCATTTGTTGTTGTTCTTTTTCACCATCACCACATTTGCTAACCAGTCTGGATATTTAACATCTTTAATAAAACAAGCCTTCTGGAGCTTCTCGACTTCCTCATGTATAGCTTGATTCTTCTCGAGACTAAATACTCTTCTTCTCTGCTTCACAGGCTTGATCTCCTTATTCACATTAAGTTCGTGACATAAGAAATTTGGGTCTATCCCAGGCATATCCTCATGACTCCACGCTAAAGTTTGCTTTCTTCTTCTTAGGAAAGTTATTAATTCCTGTTTTAGTGAGGCTTCCAACGACGAACCTACTTGAGTAGTTCGCTCAGGGTGCTCGTCGTCCAGAATGATGTTTTCAGTAGCTTCCACCACTTGACCCTTCACGAGTTGAGACTCATCTCTAGGATACAATGTTTCAATTTCTTCACCTTCATCCACTTGATAGGTAGTAGTCTTTTTCCTTGATCCCTCCAGTTCCTCTTGCTCGGTGGATGAATAATAGCATTCCTGAGCTACTTTCTGATCACCTTTCACAACTCCTACTCCAAAATTTATTGGAAATTTTAGGCATTGATGTACTGTAGATGGTACAGCCTCGAACTTATTCAATCCTACTCTTCCCATGATGATATTGTATGATGATTGAACATTCTTATCCATCATGAAGAAGCGTATTCTTTTTGTTCGACAAGCAGGCCACGTACCAATGAATATATATAACTTGATCGTCCCAAGTGGAAAAACTTTCTCGCCAGCAAAACCGAGGAGGGGTCTATGATAAGGCCCCAGTTGAGATAGCTTTAGATTTAAACTGTCGAAGCACGAGTAGAACATGATGTCTGCATAGCTACTATTATCTACCAGTACTCTTGAAATCATTACCTCCTTCATCCTCATTTTGATCACTAATGGGTCATCATGAGGATACAAAACTCCTGCGAGGTCATTCTTTGAAAAACCAATGACCAATTTCTCTTTATTCACCTTTCTCGGGCCATCCTCCTCAGCTAGATTTATTCGTTGAATGTACGAGCAAGCTTGAGCCTCACAGAGTTAAGCTTTTCTCTCTGCAGTAAGGTCTCCTCCTCCTGCATCTCCACCTGTTATAACATTACAGTCAAATGACCCAGAGCATATTGAAAATTCCTCTCGTTTTGGATGCCTTGGTCTCTTGGGAAGATCAGGGTCATCTTCTGGATCAACTTCATGGTTTCTTTTCTTGTTCTTCTCTGCTCGACGAGGAGATCTAGACCTCTCTTTTGTTCGGTCGTTGTTTCTTCTTTCGCTTCCACGATCAACATACTTTGCCAGTTTTCCTCGTCTGATGACTGTTTCAATCTCATTTTGAAGAGCTATGCAATTTTTGGTCATATGGCCATGATCTTTATGAAACTCACAATACTTTGCCTTATTCCTCCTGTCAGGGTCTGCCTTCATTTTCTCCGACCAGTTTAATTCCTCATTGTTCTTGATTTCTTCTAAAACACGATCGATGTCCTTCTTCAAAGGAGTATTATTATCGAATTTCTTCATTACGTCCCATACCGACCTAGTTTTTGAATGTTTGTCATTACCATTGTTCTTATGCTCTTTCTTCTTAGCTTTATCACCTTCCACCTTGGTTTCTTTGGCATCTATGTTCTTCTTCGCAGCCATAGCCTCCTCGGCATTCATAATCTTGGATGCTTTTCCCATCAGATCTGACATGGTTCTAGGTGGATCTTTAGCCAAAGTGTAGTACAACTTATTGGGCAGTAGTCCACTCATCAAGGTGGTAATCGCTGTTTTTTCCTCATAATCAATGACTTCGAGTTTCTCGTTATTAAAATGAGTTATATAATCTCTGGTACTTTCACCAGCCTTTTGTCTAACACTTAACAAATGCTCTGCTCATTTAGCTGGCTTTGCCCCAAAACAGAAATTCCCAATGAATAACTCGGCCAGTTGAAGAAAAGTTAAGATCTTACCCCGAGGAAGATTATTATACCATATTTGAGCAGATCCGGTAAGAGTTCCCGAGAATTTAACCCATAATCACCGGCAAAAATTTAACTAGTCCGCTTCATTATAAGCATCGAGTCATTAAAATGTACAAATAATATTGCCTATAAATTTTGTGATGTACACCACGCACTCGGTCAATATATATAAATCTCATAAATTGCTTTAATATAATTGTTGATGTAAATAATTAGATCATATCTAATTATTTAATCACAAATAAAATAAATGAAGCAAAGAGTTTTTAAAGTGGTTCAGCCTTATAAGAATGGCCTACGTCCACTGTTATGTTACTTTTGACTATATGGAAATTCTCGATTACAAGTTCTATCAAGAAGTTTCGGTCCCTTACAATGAGGATTGTACAATGTATTTATAGCCCTGAGGCTGTAATGTGAAAGGGTAATACATTCAATGCTGTACATGTGAAAGGGTAATACATTCAATGCCCCTTAAGCGTATACATCTGAATGATAAGCATTTAATGAACAGTCAAACTGTTGGTTATCCTGCTATTAATGATTTGTTAGAGGTGGAGCTCGGACCGCTTATGCTGCTCGGACCGCCTAAGCTGCTCGGTACTCAAGAGTTCCTCGGAGCGTCTGAGTTCCTCGGGGAAGCAGTTTTCCTCGTTGTAGTATGGTTCCTTGGAGCGTCTGAGTTCCTCGGAAGTGTTTGTTGTTGCCACGTAGATTGCCATGTGTTTTCACTCAATTGAGCCATGTCAGCAGACTAAATTTGGTATCAACAATAATGGTTATAGTAAATAAAATATTGCAGATATATGCTAGTCATTACTATTTAGGTATGAAAATATAAGATTGTTAAAAGGCTTTTGGATTAAATAATGGGTAATTATTTTGAGAAAAAAATGATATTTGTGAGTGTCATGTCTGTAAACTCTCATAAGAAAAAACACGTCCATAAGGGTAACCTAGGGGTTTAATGGTCTGTTTTATAATACAGGTGCAACTGCGCATCTTGTAAAAGTAGATCTCTATCCTTTCTTTACAATTTTTGAATAAAATGGAAAAATTTTACATGAACAAATCTTTTAATATGTTGCTAAGAACTAGAAACAAGTTAGTTAGACGGTGTAATTAGTGTCAAATATTGCATTTTATTACACCTTCTAATGTGCAATTTTGTAAATTCCATGCTCGTTAAACTCATGTTTTACTCATATATCGTATAACCTTAAATATTCATCGTTAATCGCTTGTGTATGGTTTATTTGAGCTTTTATAGGGTCTACGTCATTAATGGCAAAGTTTGGAACCAATTTGATCAAGAACAGTCATATGCGCACTTTTAGGGGTAAAATGATAAATTCAGATGACCAATTTTGGACTCACTATTGATGAAAGTTGTATTCCTCGAATCAAGGAATACCTGGGTTCAAACGACATATCAATTTTATCTCAAACGAAGAAATTATGGTCGTGTAAAGTTGGACACACAAGAAGTTCAAAGACAAAGTCATGGGGTCAAGCCCAAAGTCAAACCTTGTGACCAAAACACTATTAAAATGCTATCATCCTCGAAATGTGGGTCACGAGATTCTTGCGATGCGTCGATCGGAGGTCATATGAGAAAGTTAGGATGTTTTGGGGTTAACTTACAATTATTAAAAGTGGGGAGAAAGGAGTGGTCATATAATATTGTTATTATATATTTATTAAAGACTTTGGTTGTCTGAGAAAAGAGCCCTTTTGGAAAAAGGAATGAGTGACGGGTTCAATTCCCCCACTCCCAACCTTATTTTCCAATTTTTGATTAATCAGATGTCCCACATCACACAACATGGTAGTGCAATCTGATGGCCACAAGCATGACACATGGCACAAAACCCATTCACACATTCCTCTCTCGCACCTTGCGTGCTTTATCGAGACTAGTCATGTTCGCGTGACATGTGGCAGCTTCCCTTCTCCACCTTTTTGTTTTCCCCACGATTTTTTTAGTTCTCTTTCGTCTTTGTAATTTTTCGAGGTTCCTTCCTATTGTTTTATTCCTTTTCTTATTTTTTTTTTCTTCTTTTGTTTTTTTTAATCTTTTTCCTTTTGTGTTTTTCCCAACGTGCTTCCCTTTCCATGTTTCCTTCTTCCTGCGATTTCTTTTAACCGAATCAAGTCTTTTTCTTTTTATTATTTTCCCTTTTATATCATTTCCCCCATCAGAGATTCCTTTCCCCATTTTATTTTCATTCTTTTGCTTTATCCCATTCACATATATTTTTTTCTTCTCCTGTTTATTTCTTCTTCTTTTATTTCTTCCACCAAAGATTGTTTCCCATGATTTTGTTATTTTTGGCTTATTTTGTTCCTTTTTTATTCTTTTTCTTTCTTTTACTATTTAACCCATTCCTTCTCCTTATACCTTTTCCCCTTTCCAACTTATAATTTTCACGAGACCCATTCTTCCATTTTCCCACCGGCCACCCATTTTAGTATCTTATTAAATCACCCATCATTTTGTGAATTTTTTGTTGTGACCCCATATTATTTCTTTTAACCTATAAAAGGTTATTGGGTTTCATTGTTTGGGGACCTCATATTTTATTTTAGATAGAATTTTTAGAGTAGTGTAGTTTAGTTGCAATTTATAATTTAAATACAGTTTTAATAAATTATTCCTTTAGTTAATTAATTTTTCTTTTATTATTATTTGCACTCTATAATTAGTTTAACGCTTTTGTGATTGGTTTCTCACACTCAAATCATTTTTCTTCTTCCCAAAATTATTTATTCACGCATACCCTCTTATTTAATTATTTAAAAAAATAGGTAATTTTAATTAAGTTGAGACTAATGAACTCATCTCGGGTGTGTAGTTGCTTCACTATGGTATAGTGGAATAGGTCGATTTTAATGACTTAATTATTTTCGAAATTACACCTAGTGACCTTAATGGGGCATATCACATATGCACCATATGTGTGACATTGCTTGTGTAATTTTGGGATTATTGTTGACATGAAACTCGTATTTGGACTTTTATGCAAATTTGGAAAGTGACAATCCGGGTTTAAATAATTGTTTAAGCGAGAATTCATCACATTTTAAACGTGTCTAACCATGTAACTATTTATCCTACGTATTCCGAAGTGAGGATTCAATTCTCAACCTTTAGTTTAAATACTTGTAAATTATTGTAGTTTCAATATTCGCATAGATAAATTGTAATATTAAAACATTATAAAATCAATGATCTTCTTTTACATTTTTTAGAAGTAATAAATTAATTAAACTTTAAACAACATTCTTTGTGGATTCGATACTCGAACTCACCGCTATACAGTTAAAACATGTGTAGTTAAAGTTTAGGTTTTTTTATTGAGGTACAAAATCGACGACAACGATAAGTGTACTTACAAGATACTCGATTTTTAGGATCACCAAGTCTACTAAAGAATATTAGCAACTAGAAAATAAGTTTTCCACCAGAAAGAAATTGTCTAGAGCTTATGCATCCTATATCACTATCGTGGTATTCAGTCCGCAAACTGATTCCTACCCTGTATCCAAAACTTATTAATTTATGATCACCACTGTTGCACCATACTAATTAGGGGATCCCCTAAGAACTACTAAGTTTTCCCCCTCCCAAATAGATCTGAACCTAGCAAAGACACCTTATAGATATACAATCCCCTCCCCATCGGGTACTCACCACCTGGAAATTAATGTTTTCCTCAAACCAGTCAAACGTAGACCACCTCCAGTTAGCCCAAACAAAAATTGGAAGGGTGACTCACATAGAAACTTCCACTAAGAGACGTCCAAGTCAAGGATAACTAATGGGCACTTAGTTATGCCATCCAAGACCTTATTGGCATCTGTAGGCTCATCCCACCAAAACCCAATATAATAAACAACCCCCTTCACTATCATCCCATCCCACGCACTAACACCTTAAATACTCCTACCTAGGGGTGGACAAAAAAAAAGACCGACCCGAATGGACCGATTGGACCGAACCGTACCGAATCGAAAATTAAGGCTATTTTGAAATCGATCCGAAAATCGGTTCACAAAACCTAAAAACCGATTAAACCGGTCTGGTCCGCGGTCCACTATATTAAAAGACCGATTTGGATCGGACCGGACCGATTCCAATATATATATAATAAAAATAATGTTATTGTGTTTCTTATGTATAGTTTTTGAATTAATGTATATAACTTATGAATTTAATTTGGAACATTTTATATATGTACAAAACATTTTTTTACTTGGGTTAAAAAAAACCATGTAAATATCACTTGGAGTTTCGAGTATTATTTTTTTGTATATATATTTGTGAGAAACATAGATAAAAAAATTCATAAAATGTACTAATATTTAAAATAGGGTCAGGACAAAATTTTACCCCGGACCGGACCGAAAAAAGCCTGGACCGAATTAGTAGGTTAACCGAATTAATCGGTCCGGTCTCGGTCCAAAAAAATTAAGGACCGAATGTTCGGTCCGGTCCAAAAAATAGGCAAAACTCGGATTGGACCGAACCGTGCCCACCCCTACTCCTACCTCAAACTCTGACCCATTTACCCTGATAGTCCCCATTCATTATAAACCAAGAATGAGGACACACTCCCCTCTCTAATCAGTAACCCCTTTGGGTACTCTATCACTGACCTTAAAAACCATCACCGAGACTAGGCCCACCAAGCACCATCTGACCTTCTTCATCATGGCCATACACTTCCTATAAACCAACCACTATAACCCGTAGTTGCTACTAGTCATACAATTCATTCTCTCTAAAGAACCATGTCTTATAACCCCTTTGATGGACAAAATAAATCACCCAGTCGAATGGGAAGAGATGTATGATGAGGACCTCCAAGAAACATAAGATATCAAAAATTTTGCACCAATCCAATATACCGGATGGGGAAGATCGATCTCAGAGGTACATTTATTTTCCTTCATGGACTCTGATACAAGTACATGCACTCTATCACCCACTCCTCAAACACGAAGATCAAATGATTAAGATGTTAGAGGATGAATATTTTGATGATTTCTATGCCTGGTTGTTAAATATTTTCAATTTCCCATTAAACTTAGGTGAGCCTATCCCCGAGCCTAGAGTTGTGCAAAAAATCTTAAGCTCATTTCTTGAAAGATTTAATGCCAAAGTCACGATCCTAGATTCCCTAGGTGGTTTCGACACTATAAGAGTACAAGAACAAATTGGTTACCTTCAAACATATGAGATGAACATGTTGTAATACCCCATATTTTATGATTTAAATAATTATGGGATTAATTATTATTGTGGGATTAATTGAATTAAAATGTGAGAATTTAATTGTCGATTAATTCGAATTTAAAATAAATATGAACTAACGTGCCAAGGGTTAATACTTATTGATTGAATATTACCGTGTGATATGTAATATGGAACTATACACTTCGATAAATTGTCAAGAATAAGAAATACAACAGTTTAGTAAATTATGTCAGACGTGCGTGCGAGTCGTGTTCGGACTAATTTAATGGAATAAAAAGATTAATTATTTTTAGTAACTCATATGGTCATTTAAAGTGCACTGTTGAGTCCGGAAGGGTCGAGATAGTCAAAATCGTATACACGGGTGTTTAGCTTGGGTCCCGTGGAAATTTTAGGCCTAATCGGTGCCCCGAGAGGGCATTATGGTAAATTGTATTTCTGGGTTTAATTAATGAACGAAAATTAGGAGTTATTTTATCAACCAAAAGAAGTCCATTAGGGTTGAGTGATACAGAAAGTAAAGAACGACCATAGAAGGTGTGAGGGAGAACCAATTTCCAAGAGGGAAGGCTCAATTAGCACCACCACCACCACCATCGTCTAGATCGGGACAAGGGAACACACCCGTACTAACAACGTCATGAAATCAGATGACTAATTCTAGGAAAGTGTTTATTAATCTCTTTTCTTTAGCATTAATCATACTCATGTTAGTATAGGGATGATATAAACATGTTTTGTTCATAAAAGTAATGAAAATTGGAGAATTAGGATGTATAATTTGAATCTGAGATTTATTTAATTGAACCCTTCATGTATATAAGATAGAAATCACGTTTTGATGAATTTATGTGAAGAACGAATCTGGAAATCATGTGTTCTTGAATAAGAATTTGAAGAACAAGGGTTTTAGTAATTAATTTGGGGATTTCACAATTCTTTGATGTTTCGTAATGATTCAATGATTCTAGGATGTTAGAAACCATGTATAATTGTTAGGATTCGAATTGGGAGTTATTGGCTGGAATTTGGGATGATAATTTTGAGGTTTTAGGGTTAAAATGGTGGAAAAACACTGAAATCTTGTGTAGAAGACGAAACAGTAGGTTTCACGTGATGTCGCGCGAAGTCGTTCAAACGAGATAGGCATCTCACACAAAGTCGCTCGAAAAACACGTGTCATTCGTTCAAATGGCATTGCCATCTCGTTCGAGCGACAGGGTGAATTTTTGAGGAACTTCTTAGGGGCAGTTTTGGAATTTTCTAGTTTATACGAGTGAGAGAAACTTCCAGTTAACAGATTTGAAACGAGATAGGTCTATGAGAAAGTATGTGAGTTTTATACTTTAATTAATCCGAAAAGAACCGTTACTTCGGAAATTACTAAAGAGTTGTGGTGATTTAGTAATACTATAAAATACGTAATAATGAGAATGAAATACGTATGGTAAGTATACAAAATGGCTGGGAGAAGGCCTATAAATATTAATAGGATGTGTGGATACCTATTACATGCTTAATATTATATGTATGACATACCTAGCTCCTTGTTATCACAGGGGTTGCGTAGAGACGGTCTTATCCTGGGTGACCTTCGGGGGGACATTAGACTTATATCTCATAATATAGTACTATGAAGACTTATTGGTGAGTTGATAAGTCAGCTGACTATGGGAGCATAGGTATATGCATGACACTTAGGTATGTGAACTATAGTTGCCGCCACTATGTGTGTTTTGTGAATATGGTTCATGGGAGACTTTCGAATCGATAGTCCTTATTGAAGTACGAGATGTACCGGGACATGATAGCAGAGTATGCAATGCACTATCTCTTAGGGGAGAAATTTCGCTTATTCACGAATCACAAGTCACTACAGTACCTCTTCACGCAAAAAGAGCTGAATATGCATCAACATAGATGGCTCGAATTTGTGAAGGATTATCAGTTCGATATCTAATACCACCCAGGAAAGGCGAATGTGGTGGCGGACGCGTTGAGACGTAGGCTAGTGGATGAGAGGGACGAGGTGTGGAGAGAGAAATATAAGGAATCGGGACACCAGGATGCCGTGGCCCAATCGTTTATGTCTGCAATGACAGTTACGCCTCAGATTGTTACGGGAGTAGTACAGGCATAGGCAACGGATTCGTTATGTCAAGATCGGTTTAGGCAGCTTTTAGTCGTAGGAGCCGAGTCTTATTCAGTGAGCTCCGAAGGCGATTTCGCTTTAATGGGAGACTCGTTGTTCTAGAAGGGCAAGACCTTCGACATGTAGTGATGATGGAATTGCATGGGTCCCGATTTGCGATACATCCCGGTGGGGACAAAATGTACCAGGATATGAGGCGGTAATACTAGTGGAGTGGAATGAAGAGAGACATAGCGGAGTTCGTCTCCAAGTGTACCACTTGTCAACTAGTGAAAGTGGACCACCATAGGCCACCAGGTTTGCTTCAGCCGTTGGAGATCCCTACGTGGAAATGGTAGGGCATTTCCATGGACTTCATTATCGAGTTGCCTACTTCACAGAGGGGACACGATTCTATATGGGTTATTGTGGACCGATTGACGAAAGTAACCCATTTCTTGCCAGTTAGGACAGACTATACAGTGGGACACTATGCTCAGCTATTTATTGTAGAGATAGTGAGACTGCATGGTGTGCCTCTTAATATCATGTCAGATAGAGACAAGACGTTTGTGTCTCATTTTTAGGGGAGTTTTCAAAAGGCTATGGGTACCGAGTTGCGATTGAGTACAGTGTATCACCCGCAGACTGATGGGCAAACTGAGCGAACTAATCAGATGCCCGAGAACATGTTGCATATGTGTATCCTTGACTTTAGGGGAGGTTTGGAGCAGTACCTTCCACTGGTGGAGTTTTCTTATAACAACTCCTATCAGTTTACAATTGGCATGTCCCCGTTCGAGGCATTGTATGGTAGACCTTGTCGTTCTCCAGCTTGTTGGCTATAGGTGGGAGACAACAAGCTACTCGGGCGAGAGGTAATTCAGGATACGTAGAGCAATATCAAGATGATTCGGGATCGCATATGGGTAGCTCATGACAGATAGAAAAGCTACACCGATGCTAACAGGTCCTTTCGAGAGTTCACAGTGTAGGACCAAGTTTTTTTTAGAGTATCTCCAATGAAGGGAGTAATGAGATTTGGAAAGAAAGGGAAATTGGCTCCGAGATACGTAGGACCATTCCCTATTATAGAAAGGATCGGACCAGTGGCTTACTGGCTTGGGTTACTCGAGCACTTGCATCGTATCCATAATGTGTTCCACATCTCGTCACTGAGGCGGTATCTTCAGGATGAGTTGGCACACACTCACATCGCGATTGAGGATATTGAGTTACATCCAGACAGTTCATATGTGGAGAGACCGGTGGCTCTCCTAGATCATAGTGAGAGGAGGATGAGGTCAAAGGTAGTTCCACTTGTTCGGGTGTAATGGCATCATCAAATATGGAGGAGTCTACTTAGGAGCATAAGGCCGATATGCGAGAGAAATATTCAGACTTATTCGTACCAGGTATACCTTATTTTCTGAATTTCGAGAAAAAATTCCGTTATTAGGGGGAAATATGTAATACCCCATATTTTTATGATTTAAATAATTATGGGATTAATTGAATTAAAATGTGAAAATAAATTTTTAATTAATCCGGATTTAAAATAAATATTAACTAACGTGCCAAGGGTTAATACTTATTGATTGAATATTACTGTATGATATGTAATATGGAACTATACACTTCGATAAATTGTCAAGAATAAGATATACAACAGTTTAGTAAATTATGTCACACGTGCGTGCGAGTCATGTTCGGACTAATTTAATGGAATAAAAAGATTAATTATTTTTAGTAACTCATATGGTCATTTCAAGTGCACTGTTGAGTCCGGAAGGGTCGAGATAGTCAAAATAGTATACACGGGTGTTTAGTTTGGGTCCTGTGGAAATTTTAGGCCTAACCGGTGCCCCGAGAGGGCATTATGGTAAGTTGTATTTCTGGGTTTAATTAATGGACGAAAATTAGGAGTTATTTTATCAGCCAAAAGAAGTTCATTAGGGTTGAGTGATACAGAAAGTAAAGAACGACCATAGAAGGTGTGAGGGAGAACCAATTTCCAAGAGGGAAGGCTCAATTAGCACCACCTTGCACAACCACCACCACCATCGTGTAGATCGGGACAAGGGGAACACACCCGTACCAACAATGTCAAGAAATGAGATGACTAATTCTAGGCAAGTGTTTATTACTTTCTTTTCTTTAGCATTAATCATACTCATGTTAGTATAGGGATGATATAAACATGTTTTGTTCATAAAAGTGATGAAAATTGGAGAATTAGGATGTATAATTCGAATCTGAGATTTATTTAATTGAACCCTTCATGTATGTAAGATAGAAATCATGTTTTGAAAAACTTATGTGAAGAACGAATCTGGAAATCATGTGTTCTTGAATAAGAATTTGAAGAACTAGGGTTTTAGTAATTAATTTGGGGATTTCATAATTCATTGATGTTTCGTAATGATTTAATGATTCTGGGATGTTAGAATCCATGTATAATTGTTAGTATTTGAATTGGGACTGATTGGTTGGAGTTTGGGATGATAATTTAGAGGTTTTAGGGTTAAATATGGTGGAAAAACGCTGAAATCCTGTGTAGAAGATGAAACAGTAGGTCTCGCGCGATGTCGCGCGAAGTCGTTCAAACAAGATAGGCAAGTCGTCCGAGCGACATGTGGCATTCATTCAAACGATATTTCCATCTCGTTCGAGCGACAGGGTGAATTTTCGAGGAACTCCTTAGGGGCAGTTTTGAAAATTTTCAGTTTATACGAGTGAGAGAAATTGCCAGTTAACAGGTTTGAAAAGAGATAAGTCTATGAGAAAGTATGTGAGTTTTATACTTTAATTAATCCGAAAAGAAGCGTTACTTCGAAAATTACTAAAGAGTTGTGGTGATTTAGTAATACTATAAAATACGTAATAATGAGAATGAAATACGTATGGTAAGTATACAAAATGGCTGGGAGAATACCTATAAATATTAGTAGGATGTTGGATACCTATTACATGCTTAATATTATGTGTATGACATATCTAGCTGCTTGCTATCACGGGGGTTGCGTAGAGATGGTATCACGTGTGACCATCGGGGGATATTAGACTTGTATCTCAGAACATACTATTGTGAAGACTTATTGGTGAGTTGATAAGACAGATGACTATGGGAACGTAGGTATGTGCGTGACCCATAGGTATGTGAACTATGTTCGCCGCCACTATGTGTGTGTTGTGAATATGGTTCATGGGAGACTTCTGAACCGATAGTCCTTATTGGAGTACGAGATGTACCGGGACATGATAACAGAGTATGCAATGCACTACAGGTTTGGCCTTGGGGTGCTGTATTAGTATATGTATATTATAGTGGTGAATATATATACTTGTGTTATTCCTACTGTGAGTTAATTGTAGGTTATTGGGATAGTACAATCTTAAGTGACGTAAGCTGTGAATACTTAACTTAGTGTGATAACACTTATTCGAATTAATAAATGCTGATATTAATAATGCGGAAAACTAGGAATCATGGGTTATAACCACGAGGTATAACAAGAAGTATAAGTCTTTATCTAATTAGAAGTGTTACGGATGACTTGGTGAGAATAGATGTATGATAGGCGTGCACAATATACGAGAGATGAGACTCTCATGCAAGAGTTCAAACTAACATGCATTTGATACTTTCTTTATTGAAAATTTTAAATACTTGCTAAAACAAATATTTTTACACATCGGGCTCTGACCCATTTCTTGCATCTCTTCTCTCTTGCTATATATATATGTATTATATCAAGTGCTCATCCATAGGTACACAAGACTTAGATATTTGGATTGTTTGTCATGCTGCAGCTGTTGTGGAAGATGTAGGTCTTTGTATTATACGCCCCTATCATTTCACTCAGTTCTAGATAGACTCTTCATTTAGGGCGTGTGTCGCCCACTCCTTAGACATTTATTTGAGATTGTATTCAGTTTACATTCCTTTCATTTCAGTTGGATTTATTGTTCCTATGGTTCTTGGTTTAGAGTTTTGAACTGGAATGTTTTATCCAGTCTTATTTATTTCAGTATGTGATTCAGATTAGTATTTGTATTCATTAGTTGTGGAGGATGGATTATGATTATATTCTTGGATTAATAATTAAAAGATTGTTTTTTAAAAAGGAAAATATTTTGACACTAGCTTAATTAATTATTAGGTGGTTAATAAGGTTATAATGTTTTCGACAATGATGCTAAGAATGAACCAACCGAACATTCTATTTTAAATTTTATAAAGGATTGATCACCCGATATTTAATTAGGCGGGGTGTCACACATGTTTCCTCCGAAGAAAAAGGATAAAAAAAAGAGAAGGGTATTGTTTTCAAATATCGAAAGGGAGACGTGTCAAATTCTGATAGTGACAGTGAGATTGATGTTGAAGAGATAGATAGGTCTGCTAAAAAGTTCAAGAAGTTTCTTTAGATTAGAGATGAGAAGAGTTCTAAAAAGAAACATAAGAACTTTATTATCTATTATAGTAAGAATATGGATGGTCTAAAGAAGGTGGATGACCAAGAAAAGTGTTTTGAATGCCAAGATTTGGGAAATTTTTCTCATGAGTGTCCCACTAAACTAAGGAAGGAGGGAAAGAAAACAAAGGTACATAATGTCACCCTTAGTGATAGTGAGTCATAAGAGGAAGCAAATTTGCCCAGTGAGTGTAACTACACCGCATTCATGGCTTGTCATGAAATTCTAAATGAAAGTCTTCTCCCGATGAAGATAATCATGACCATGACACTTTTGAGTCCCAATAGTTTGATACCCGAGCTAGTGAAGATAAGAGTGTTGAAGAAGAAGATGAATAAGAGGAAGAGAAGAGTGAAATTCAAGTGCACTTTCGGGAGTCATACACGGAATCATTGAAGTTGAAGAAGGATAACTTGTGTTTAGAAGCTAGGATGAAGGAATGTTCCATAGGTAATAATGAGGTTATATTTATTATGGATCTTAGGGAATGTGAGAGGACTCTTAATGATAAGCTCGAGTATATTTAGGGTAAGAGAGATAACCTCTGTGGTTTGATGGAGGTTTTGAAGAAGGATCTTCTTGAGTTTTAAGAGTCTAGGCATTTGCTTGAGTCTATGACTGTGGAGTTATGAGAGAAATTGGGAGACTTAAGTATTGTCAAATTTCATTTGGAATCTAGGCCTGGAAAGTTTGATATAGTGATATGCACCATCTGAATAAAAAATACACATACGAGATTGGCTTTAATGAGATGCTTCCTCTAGTAAAGCCAAGACCATGCGTTCAAGAGAGACAATAATTGTTAGGGATGTTAGATTAGGTCTACCTAAGGGTAACATTCCTTATGTCTACACATGCACACATTATGGTATGAAAGGTCAAATTAGGCATTTTTTTATGATTTTAGAAAAGGTCCTATGAAGGCTAAGGCTAGTGTGACATCCCATAATATTAAAAAAATAGATTGATTTGTTCTAAATTAAACAATATAGGAGTCTAAAAAATTATTACATTTCAAAGGATGCAAGAAAAGAAATAAATTGAAATCAAAATTGAATATTCATAACGCAAGATATATCAGAACTTTGTTACCTTCCACAAAATAAATTTACATGCAAAAAAAACTAACTATAGGCTATACAAAATGTATGAATACAAATAAGTAATTCTCTATATAATGATGGAAAATAAATGAACTGATAGAACTAGCATATAGGCTAGTGACACATACATCCTAGAGTTAATCTGTAACAGAAGGATGAATGACATCAATACTATTGATTAAGGCGACTGAACGGGAAGCCTCGTTCCTGAAATGTTACATCCATGACGTTAACAACAAGTTTAAATAGAATAAAAGTATAAAGAAAGTTCAAATAATTCATAACTATGCATATGCCTTTTTCTTTTTAACATCTTTAGGATTTGCCCCACCCGACAATCCCAATATTATGTTGATCTAATATCCCAAATCCGATGTAACCCCGTGTTTAAGTTTTACTCTACCCATGTGAATATAATTATCGAAATTCGGGATAACAAGACACTAATCAAAGCCAATTGTTAAAAGAAATTAAAATAATCTTAGAGTTTAAGGATCACATAAGTAAGTCAAACAACAAAGGCCTATCTCTAATGCCTTCAGGGATCACTCGTGCATACTAAGTATTGTCTTAGGCCATTCCAAACCTAAGTCCTCATCAAGGCAAGGGATAAATCACCACAACTACCCATATATCATATATCCTACCATACCAAAGGCGATATAAAAGAAATTTCCCCATAATCCATCTTGGACATGGGTACCTAGATGTGTGACCTAAGACTAAAAATTGACTAAGTCATCTTGTCTAATCACTGAGGTACCAAAGCGGTACGAGTCATATGTGCCCCTTTTTAAATGGAATTTCCCTCTTAGTACGTTCACCATAAGTACTCATGCATGGCTTGCTTCACATAAAGAACACAATAATTTAAAACCATCTTAATCATGGAATTTGAGTCCCGGGAGAAATTTTATCCACTTTACTTCTATTTAAAAGGAATTAAGGAATCCATCTGTTACACTACATTTATGTCATACAATTCATACTATAAACAAAATAATATGCATAAATTTAGATCAGGAGTCATCTAAAAAAAATTCGTAAATACAAATTCTCAAATTAAAAAATAAGAGGAATTGTTTAATAACATAAGGCACTGGTAGATCATGTGGGGAGGGTCGGTCCATCGCGTGCTTCAGTGTTTGAGGTTGTCCCCCTATGGGGTTTGTCTTCTCCAAAATAACAAAATCCACTTTAATCTTCCATTAATGAATAGAAAACCTTCATATATGATCCATATAACATATACTGGATGTATCTACATGCAAAATATGATTGGAACTTAATTATATCATCAAAATCCTAATGAAAGTCCAAGAACCCAACTAAACCCATTTTCTCTCTCAAGAATCCTAAACTTTCAATTCTTAACAAACTGATTGCAATAATCTATGTATTATGTAATAGATCCTAGGGTTTTAAATGAATTATAATACCAAATCAGAACCTATTCAGAATCTAATCGAAACAAAACAATTATTGGGAAGATTCAATCGAATTTATGCTAAGAAAATCATAATCACTTCCTAATTGTGTTAATTATGAAATTATTTGATTTAAATCATCTAAATTAGATTTTAATTGTCAGGGTTTTGATTAAAATGAATAGCCATAATTTCTAATAAATTCAATTATACAAGAATTCAAATTAAAGTTGCCTTTATATGTGTAGAACTAGGGCTCAAATATTCAAAATATTCCTTATTTCTTTAGACCCTCTTCTCTCCAAGCTCTTAAATCACCAATTTGGGTTTTGTGTTAAAATAAGCCTCCTAATGGTTCAATATTAATGGCTAAAGACCTATTTGGGCATGGGTGTAATTTAGAGTCTTAAGTAGTTAATCCCAAAATGCCTCATTTTAAATAGTCTAAATCCATCATCTTCCTAACTAATAATAGAAAATAACACATATCCTATTATTATCCCCATTGCTCATATTTTTATCTTGAATCATAATTAAAATATTTATTAATATTTTTACTAGCTCTTAATTCCAATTTGTTTATATATGTATAAGTAAGTTGTGACATTATATGTCACTCAAGTACACATAATATAATATTTATTATATATGAAAAATGTGGCGTACTACATTCCAACCCCCTTATTTAACAGCTATCGATGGTGTCCCGTTTCCCCAGGCGTCCAAAAGACTAGCGTACCCTTGGATAGTTTTCTATTTATACAACTATTTACAAAATTGTCACCGCCTTAATGTGAAGGATTAAAAATTACAAGTTCTTAAGGTCGGTTGCGGACCAACACCTTACCAAGGTGTCGAACAACTTTTGAAGTGGGATACTCCATCCTTTCATTATCCAATTAGGTATGAAGTATTTGGGGCTTTTGTTTATCCTATAATAATTATGGCACATAGACCTATAAAGTAGGGACACCTGTCGACATTTTTACTGGATCCTCAAATAGAGAATAAACGCGATCGGCTCAGATATCTCTTGGTAGGACATCCGGCCGACCACACCCAGGAAGATGAGCCATCAGTAATATGAATAGACACATGTGGGACATTCTACAATCACCATACACATGAACGTGAATAAATATTTAGTTGCATATTGTCATGTCAAAATATAAATGCCTAGTGTATAAAGGTATTCCATATCTTTAACTTCTGACTACTATAAATAGACTACTACTTCTCTTAGTTGCTCATTAGAACCACTTTTTATAACCCTATAAACGGTTACGAAGAGACTCGTACTCAACCCTAAACAGATAGTGGTATTACCCCGTGGATGTAGGAACCATTTTTATTGAACCACGTAACCCTATGCATCTCCTTACACATTTTTCATTTCTTTATCATAAGTTATTTACATGTGATTATAAATATTGGGTAACTCGAGCTAAGATCATTTTAAAATATGAAACCCAAATTTAGGCATCAATAATAACGTTCATTTTTTCTTGGGAGTTAGTGAGACTAGAGATGTAGATGAGAATTGAGGGGTCATGATAGTGAAGCCCGTTAGTAAGTAAGTTTTCGAAGAGAGACTTAAAAATTAAACAAGGGTGTTCACTACAAATATAAAAATAATTAAGTAAGTTGTCATGGTTGGAACAAAGACCACAATTCAGAGATTTTTGCTGGCGCAAATATTATATGCGCCTTACGTCATGTTGAATTCAAAATACGAGAGGGATTGTATTTTATAAGGAACTTATTGAAGTATTGGTATCTACATACATTTTGGTGGTGTTGCAATGATAATTGAGGATAAAGAGTTTCCTTCATATGATTGATTTTTTTGAGTAATAAAAGAAGATGATTGCTATATTTTAGCAAGATAAAAATGTTGTAGTGGTGAGAATAAATGTGGATAGTCTTGATAAGAGGGGGGGTTTGTGTTACACTTGGATTTAAGAAAATTTTAAATTATTAATGGAACCCGCATGCTATTCGGGTAATGAAGATGAGACATTTTCTAACCATGAAGTAGAGTCACCACATGAATGCAGAGTATGAGATGAAGATTAATAATTGGTCTTTATGTACACCCAAGGAGGTGGAAAGAAAAAATAATAAGAGATATTTTTTATTGATTGAGTTGAGATAGACCAATAAGCTAGTGTTTTGTGATAGGTTTTCCAACATGTCTTGAGCATAAGTAGTGGATGCACCTGTTACATAACATTTTAAGGAGTAAGAGAGTTGCAAAAGATAAAGAGAGGAGAATAATTTTACCAAGGGTCATAATCGAGTGGAATCAACAGCATCCCCATTATAAAAATTAGGAGAAATGACATAAGAGAATCCATGGGGGAGAACCACCAGGACAATTCAAAAATTTTAACATAAATGCACAGTGTATAGCCATGTAGTTGGTAGGTGCCCGAATATATCTTGGGGATAGTATGAGAATGAACTAGTGATGGTGCGGTCATTGCATATATATTTACCATATTTAGC
>CASBWL010000526.1:0-77597 GCA_949130495.1 Sambucus nigra
CCTAAGTGTGAAAATATTCAAATTACCGTCGTACTCTCAAACCGGGACACCCGCGGCTGCGGGGTCAGTTCCTACGAGTTACGTTGGTCCCGTGGGAGGTGTTGGTGCCACCCACGGGGCCGTTCGGCGGCTGTTTCGAGTTCTCACCCTCTAACGCCATGTTTTTAAGCCTAAGTGTGGAAATAAGCAAATTACCGTCGTACTCTCAAACCGGGAGACCCGCGGCTGCGGGGTCAGTTCCTACGAGTTACGCTGGTCCCGTGGGAGGTGTTGGTGCCACCCACGGAGCCGTTCGGGGGCTGTTTCGAGTTCTCACCCTTTAACGCCATGTTTTTAAGCCTAAGTGTGGAAATAAGCAAATTACCGTCGTACTCTCAAACTGGGAGACCCGCGGCTGCGGGGTCAGTTCCTACAAGTTACGTTTGTCCCGTGGGAGGTGTTGGTGCCACCCACGGGGCCGTTCGGGGGCTGTTTCGAATTCTCACCCTCTAACGCCATGTTTTTAAGCCTAAGTGTGGAAATAAGCAAATTATCGTCGTACTCTCAAACCGGGAGTCCCGCGGCTGCGGGGTCAGTTCCTACGAGTTACGTTGGTCCCGTGGGAGGTGTTGGTGCCACTCACGGGGCCGTTCGGGGGCTGTTTCGAGTTCTCACCCTCTAACGCCATGTTTTTAAGCCTAAGTGTGGAAATAAGCAAATTACCATCGTACTCTCAAACCGGGAGACCCGCGGCTGCGGGGTCAGTTCCTACGAGTTACGTTGGTCCCGTGGGAGGTGTTGGTGACACCCACGGGGACGTTCGGGGGCTGTTTCGAGTTCTCACCCTCTAACGCCATGTTTTTAAGCCTAAGTGTGGAAATAAGCAAATTAACGTCGTACTCTCAAAACGGCAGACTCGCCTCTGCGGGGTCAGTTCCTACGAGTTACGTTGGTCCCGTGGGAGGTGTTGGTGCCACCCACGGGGCCGTTCGGGGGCTATTTCGAGTTCTCACCCTCTAACGCCATGTTTTTAAGCCTAAGTGTGAAAATATTCAAATTACCGTCGTACTCTCAAACCAGGACACCCGCGGCTGCGGGGTCAGTTCCTACGAGTTACGTTGGTCCCGTGGGAGGTGTTGGTGCCACCCACGGGGCCGTTCGGGGGCTGTTTCGAGTTCTCACCCTCTAACGCCATGTTTTTAAGCCTAAGTGTGGAAATAAGCAAATTACCGTCGTACTCTCAAACCGGGAGACCCGCGGCTGCGGGGTCAGTTCCTACGAGTTACGTTGGTCCCGTGGGAGGTGTTGGTGCCACCCACAGGGCCGTTCGGGGGTTGTTTCGAGTTCTCACCCTCTAACGCCATGTTTTTAAGCCTAAGTGTGGAAATAAGCAAATTACCGTCGTACTCTCAAACCGGGACACCCGTGGCTGCGGGGTCAGTTCCTACGAGTTACGTTGGTCCCGTGGGAGGTTTTGGTGCCACCCACGGGGCCGTTCGGGGGCTGTTTCGAGTTCTCACCCTCTAACGCCATGTTTTTAAGCCTAATGTGGAAATAAGGAAATTATCGTCGTACTCTCAAACCGGGACACCCGCGGCTGCGGGGTCAGTTCCTACGAGTTACGTTGGTCCCGTGGGAGGTGTTGGTGCCACCCACGGGGCCGTTCGGGGGCTGTTTCGAGTTCTCACCCTCTAACGCCATGTTTTTAAGCCTAAGTGTGGAAATAAGCAAATTGCCGTCGTACTCTCAAACCGGGAGATCCGCGGCTGCGGGGTCAGTTCCTACGAGTTACGGTGGTCCCGTGGGAGGTGTTGGTGCCACCCACGGGGCCGTTCGGGGGTTGTTTCGAGTTTTCACCCTCTAACGCCATGTTAAGCGTAAGTGTAGAAATAAGCAAATTACCGTCGTATTCTCAAACCGGGACACCCGCGGCTGCGGAGTCAGTTCCAACGAGTTACGTTGGTCCCGTGGGAGGTGGTGGTGCCACCCACGGGGCCGTTCGAGGGCTGTTTCGAGTTCTCACCCTCTAACGCCATGTTTTTAAGCCTAAGTGTGGAAATAAGCAAATTACCGTCGTACTCTCAAATCGGGAGACCCGCGGCTGCGGGGTCAGTTCCTACGAGTTACGTTGGTCCCGTGGGAGGTGTTGGTGCCACCCACGGGGCCGTTCGGGCGCTCTTTCAGGTTCTCACCCTCTAACGCCATGTTTTTAAGCCTAAGTGTGGATATAAGCAAATTACCGTCGTACTCTCAAACCGGGACACCCGCGGCTGCGGGATCAGTTCCTACGAGTAACGTTGTTCTCGTGGGAGGTGTTGGTGCCACCCACGGGACCGTTCGGGGGCTGTTTCGAGTTCTCACCCTCTAACGCCATGTTTTTAAGCCTAAGTGTGGAAATAAGCAAATTACCGCCGTACTCTCAAACCGGGAGACCCGCGGCTGCGGGGTCAGTTCCTACGAGTTACGTTGGTCCCGTGGGAGGTGTTGGTGCCACCCACGGGGCCGTTCGGGGGATGTTTCGAGTTCTCACCCTCTAACGCCATGTTTTTAAGCCCAAGTGTGGAAATAAGCAAATTACCGTCGTACTCTCAAACCGGGAGACCCGCGGCTGCGGGGGCAGTTCCTACGAGTTACGTTGGTCCCGTGGGAGATGTTGGTGCCACCCACGGGGCCGTTCGGGGGCTGTTTCGAGTTTTCACCCTCTAACGCCATGTTAAGCGTAAGTGTAGAAATAAGCAAATTACCGTCGTACTCTCAAACCGGGACACCCGCGGCTGCGGGGTCAATTCCTACGAGTTACGTTGGTCCCATGGGAGGTGTTGGTGCCACCCACGGGGCCGTTCGGGCGCTGTTTCGAGTTCTCACCCTCTAACGCCATGTTTTTAAGCCTAATGTGGATATAAGCAAATTACCGTCGTACTCTCAAACCGGGACACCCGCGGCTGCGGGATCAGTTCCTACGAGTAACGTTGTTCTCGTGGGAGGTGTTGGTGCCACCCACGGGACCGTTCGGGGGCTGTTTCGAGTTCTCACCCTCAAACGCCATGTTTTTAAGCCTAAGTGTGGAAATAAGCAAATTACCGTCTTACTCTCAAACCGGGACACCCGCGGCTGCGGGGTCAGTTCCTATGAGTTACGCTGGTCCCGTGGGAGGTGTTGGTGCTACCCACGGGGCCGTTCGGGGGATGTTTCGAGTTCTCACCCTCTAACGCCATATTTTTAAGCCTAAGTGTGGAAATAAACAAATTACCGTCGTACTCTCAAACAGGGACACCCGCGGCTGCGGGGTCAGTTCCTACGAGTTACGTTGATCCCGTGGGAGGTGTTGGTGCCACCCACGGGGCCGTTCGTGGGCTGTTTCGAGTTCTCACCCTCTAACGCCATGTTTTTAAGCCTAAGTGTGGAAATAAGCAAATTACCGCCGTACTCTCAAACCGGGAGACCCGCGGCTGCGGGGTCAGTTCCTACGAGTTACGTTGGTCCCGTGGGAGGTGTTGGTGACACCCACGGGGACGTTCGGGGGCTGTTTCGAGTTCGCACCCTCTAACGCCATGTTTTTAAGCCTAAGTGTGGAAATAAGCAAATTAACGTCGTACTCTCAAAACGGCAGACTCGCGGCTGCGGGGTCAGTTCCTACGAGTTACGTTGGTCCCGTGGGAGGTGTTGGTGCCACCCACGGGGCCGTTCGGGGGCTATTTCGAGTTCTCACCCTCTAACGCCATGTTTTTAAGCCTAAGTGTGAAAATATTCAAATTACGTCGTACTCTCAAACCAGGACACCCGCGGCTGCGGGGTCAGTTCCTATGAGTTACGTTGGTCCCGTGGGAGGTGTTGGTGCCACCCACGGGGCCGTTCGGGGGCTGTTTCGAGTTCTCACCCTCTAACGCCATGTTTTTAAGCCTAAGTGTGGAAATAAGCAAATTACCGTCGTACTCTCAAACCGGGAGACCCGCGGCTGCGGGGTCAGTTCCTACGAGTTACGTTGGTCCCGTTGGAGGTGTTGGTGCCACCCACAGGGCCGTTCGGGGGTTGTTTCGAGTTCTCACCCTCTAACGCCATGTTTTTAAGCCTAAGTGTGGAAATAAGCAAATTACCATCGTACTCTCAAACCGGGACACCCGTGGCTGCGGGGTCAGTTCCTACGAGTTACGTTGGTCCCGTGGGAGGTTTTGGTGCCACCCACGGGGCCGTTCGGGGGCTGTTTCGAGTTCTCACCCTCTAACGCCATGTTTTTAAGCCTAATGTGGAAATAAGGAAATTATCGTCGTACTCTCAAACCGGGACACCCGCGGCTGCGGGGTCAGTTCCTACGAGTTACGTTGGTCCCGTGGGAGGTGTTGGTGCCACCCACGGGGCCGTTCGGGGGCTGTTTCGAGTTCTCACCCTCTAACGCCATGTTTTTAAGCCTAAGTGTGGAAATAAGCAAATTGCCGTCGTACTCTCAAACCGGGAGACCCGCGGCTGCGGGGTCAGTTCCTACGAGTTACGGTGGTCTCGTGGGAGGTGTTGGTGCCACCCACGGGGCCGTTCGGGGGCTGTTTCGAGTTTTCACCCTCTAACGCCATGTTAAGCGTAAGTGTAGAAATAAGCAAATTACCGTCGTATTCTCAAACCGGGACACCCGCGGCTGCGGAGTCAGTTCCAACGAGTTACGTTGGTCCCGTGGGAGGTGGTGGTGCCACCCACGGGGCCGTTCGAGGGCTGTTTCGAGTTCTCACCCTCTAACGCCATGTTTTTAAGCCTAAGTGTGGAAATAAGCAAATTACCGTCGTACTCTCAAATCGGGAGACCCGCGGCTGCGGGGTCAGTTCCTACGAGTTACGTTGGTCCCGTGGGAGGTGTTGGTGCCACCCACGGGGCCGTTCGGGCGCTGTTTCAGGTTCTCACCCTCTAACGCCATGTTTTTAAGCCTAAGTGTGGATATAAGCAAATTACCGTCGTACTCTCAAACCGGGACACCCGCGGCTGCGGGATCAGTTCCTACGAGTAACGTTGTTCTCGTGGGAGGTGTTGGTGCCACCCACGGGACCGTTCGGGGGCTGTTTCGAGTTCTCACCCTCTAACGCCATGTTTTTAAGCCTAAGTGTGGAAATAAGCAAATTACCGCCGTACTCTCAAACCGGGAGACCCGCGGCTGCGGGGTCAGTTCCTACGAGTTACGTTGGTCCCGTGGGAGGTGTTGGTGCCACCCACGGGGCCGTTCGGGGGATGTTTCGAGTTCTCACCCTCTAACGCCATGTTTTTAAGCCCAAGTGTGGAAATAAGCAAATTACCGTCGTACTCTCAAACCGGGAGACCCGCGGCTGCGGGGGCAGTTCCTACGAGTTACGTTGGTCCCGTGGGAGATGTTGGTGCCACCCACGGGGCCGTTCGGGGGCTGTTTCGAGTTTTCACCCTCTAACGCCATGTTAAGCGTAAGTGTAGAAATAAGCAAATTACCGTCGTACTCTCAAACCGGGACACCCGCGGCTGCGGGGTCAGTTCCTACGAGTTACGTTGGTCCCATGGGAGGTGTTGGTGCCACCCACGGGGCCGTTCGTGGGCTGTTTCGAGTTCTCACCCTCTAACGCCATGTTTTTAAGCCTAAGTGTGGAAATAAGCAAATTACCGCCGTACTCTCAAACCGGGAGACCCGCGGCTGCGGGGTCAGTTCCTACGAGTTACGTTGGTCCCGTGGGAGGTGTTGGTGACACCCACGGGGACATTCGGGGGCTGTTTCGAGTTCGCACCCTCTAACGCCATGTTTTTAAGCCTAAGTGTGGAAATAAGCAAATTAACGTCGTACTCTCAAAACGGCAGACCCGCGGCTGCGGGGTCAGTTCCTACGAGTTACGTTGGTCCCGTGGGAGGTGTTGGTGCCACCCACGGGGCCGTTCGGGGGCTATTTCGAGTTCTCACCCTCTAACGCCATGTTTTTAAGCCTAAGTGTGAAAATATTCAAATTACCGTCGTACTCTCAAACCAGGACACCCGCGGCTGCGGGGTCAGTTCCTACGAGTTACGTTGGTCCCGTGGGAGGTGTTGGTGCCACCCACGGGGCCGTTCGGGGGCTGTTTCGAGTTCTCACCCTCTAACGCCATGTTTTTAAGCCTAAGTGTGGAAATAAGCAAATTACAGCCGTACTCTCAAACCGGGAGACCCGCGGCTGCGGGGTCAGTTCCTACGAGTTACGTTGGTCCCGTGGGAGGTGTTGGTGCCACCCACGGGGCCGTTCGGGGGATGTTTCGAGTTCTCACCCTCTAACGCCATGTTTTTAAGCCCAAGTGTGGAAATAAGCAAATTACCGTCGTACTCTCAAACCGGGAGACCCGCGGCTGCGGGGGCAGTTCCTACGAGTTACGTTGGTCCCGTGGGAGATGTTGGTGCCACCCACGGGGCCGTTCGGGGGCTGTTTCGAGTTTTCACCCTCTAACGCCATGTTAAGCGTAAGTGTAGAAATAAGCAAATTACCGTCGTACTCTCAAACCGGGACACCCGCGGCGCCGGGGTCAGTTCCTACGAGTTACGTTGGTCCCATGGGAGGTGTTGGTGCCACCCACGGGGCCGTTCGGGCGCTGTTTCGAGTTCTCACCCTCTAACGCCATGTTTTTAAGCCTAATGTGGATATAAGCAAATTACCGTCGTACTCTCAAACCGGGACACCCGCGGCTGCGGGATCAGTTCCTACGAGTAACGTTGTTCTCGTGGGAGGTGTTGGTGCCACCCACGGGACCGTTCGGGGGCTGTTTCGAGTTCTCACCCTCAAACGCCATGTTTTTAAGCCTAAGTGTGGAAATAAGCAAATTACCGTCGTACTCTCAAACCGGGACACCCGCGGCTGCGGGGTCAGTTCCTACGAGTTACGTTGGTCCCGTGGATCGTGTTGGTGCCACCCACGGGGCCGTTCGGGGGCTGTTTCGAGTTTTCACCCTCTAACGCCATGTTTTTAAGCCTAAGTGTGGAAATAAGCAAATTTCCGTCGTACTCTCAAACCGGGACACCCGCGGCTGCAGGGTCAGTTCCTACGAGTTACGTTGGTCCTGTGGTAGGTGTTGGTGCCACCCACGGGGCCGTTCGGGGGCTGTTTCGAGTTGTCACCCTCTAACGCCATGTTTTTAAGCCTAAGTGTAGAAATAAACAAATTACCATCGTACTCTCAAACCGGGAGACCCGCGGCTGCGGGGTCAGTTAGTACGAGTTACGTTGGTACCGTGGGAGGTGTTGGTGCCACCCACGGGGCCGTTCGGGAGCCGTTTAGAGTTCTCACCCTCTAACGCCATGTTTTTAAGACTAAGTGTGGAAATAAGCAAATTACCGTCGTACTCTCAAACCGGGAGACCCGCGGCTGCGGGGTCAGTTCCTACGAGTTACGTTGGTCCAGTGGGAGGTGTTGGTGCCACCCACGGGGCCGTTCGGGGGCTCTTTCTAGTTCTCAGCCTCTAACGCCATGTTTTTAAGCCTAAGTGTGAAAATAAGCAAATTACCGTCGTACTCTCAAACCGGGACACCCGCGGCTGCGGGGTCAGTTGCTACGAGTTACGTTGGTCCCGTGGGAGGTGTTGGTGCCACCCACGGGGCCGTTCGGGGGCTGTTTCGAGTTTTCACCCTCTAACGCCATGTTTTTAAGCCTAAGTGTGGAAATAAGCAAATCACCGTCGTACTCTCAAACCGGGAGACCCGCGGCTGCGGGGTCAGTTCCTACGAGTTACGTTGCTCCCGTGGGAGGTGTTGGTGCCACCCACGGGGCCGTTCGGGGGCTGTTTCGAGTTCTCACCCTCTAACGCCTTGTTTTTAAGCCTAAGTGTAGAAATAAGCAAATTACCGTCGTACTCTCAAACTGGGACACCCGCGGCTGCGGGGACAGTTCCTACAAGTTACGTTGGTCCCGTGGGAGGGATTGGTGCCACCCACGGGGCCGTTCGGGGGCTGTTTCGATTTCTCACCCTCAAACGCCATGTTTTTAAGCCTAAGTGTGGAAATAAGCAAATTGCCGTCGTACTCTCATATCGGGACACCCGCGGCTGCGGGGTCAGTTCCTACGAGTTACGTTGGTCCCGTGGGAGGTGCTGGTGCCACCCACGGGGCCGTTCGGGGGCTGTTTCGAGTTCTCACCCTCTAACGCCATGTTTTTAAGCCTAAGTGTGAAAATAAGCAAATTACCGTCTGACTCTCAAACTGGGACACCCGCGGCTGCGGGGACAGTTCCTACAAGTTACGTTGGTCCCGTGGGAGGGATTGGTGCCACCCACGGGGCCGTTCGGGGGCTGTTTCGATTTCTCACCCTCAAACGCCATGTTTTTAAGCCTAAGTGTGGAAATAAGGAAATTATCGTCGTACTCGCAAACCGGGACACCCGCGGCTGCGGGGTCAGTTGCTACGAGTTACGTTGGTCCCGTGGGAGGTGTTGGTGCCACCCACGGGGCCGTTCGGGGGCCGTTTCGAGTTCTCACCCTCTAACGCCATGTTTTTAAGACTAAGTGTGGAAATAAGGAAATTATCGTCGTACTCGCAAACCGGGACACCCGCGGCTGCGGGGTCAGTTGCTACGAGTTACGTTGGTCCCGTGGGAGGTGTTGGTGCCACCCACGGGGCCGTTCGGGGGCCGTTTCGAGTTCTCACCCTCTAACGCCATGTTTTTAAGACTAAGTTTGGAAATAAGCAAATTACCGTCGTACTCTCAAACCGGGAGACCCGCGGCTGCGGGGTCAGTTCCTACGAGTTACGTTGGTCCAGTGGGAGGTGTTGGTGCCACCCACGGGGCCGTTCGGGGGCTCTTTCGAGTTCTCAGCCTCTAACGCCATGTTTTTAAGCCTAAGTGTGAAAAAAAGCAAATTACCGTCGTACTCTCAAACCGGGACACCCGCGGCTGCGGGGTCAGTTCCTACGAGTTACGTTGGTCCCGTGGGAGGTGTTGGTGCCACCCACGGGGCCGTTCGGGGGCTGTTTCGAGTTCTCACCCTCAAACGCCATGTTTTTAAGCCTAAGTGTGGAAATAAGGAAATTATCGTCGTACTCTCAAACCGGGACACCCGCGGCTGCGGGGTCAGTTGCTACGAGTTACGTTGGTCCCGTGGGAGGTGTTGGTGCCACCCACGGGGCCGTTCGGGGGCTGTTTCGAGTTTTCACCCTCTAACGCCATGTTTTTAAGCCTAAGTGTGGAAATAAGCAAATTGCCGTCGTACTCTCAAATCGGGACACCCGCGGCTGCGGGGTCAGTTCCTACGAGTTACGTTGCTCCCGTGGGAGGTGTTGGTGCCACCCACGGGGCCGTTCGGGGGCTGTTTCGAGTTCTCACCCTCTAACGCCATGTTTTTAAGCCTAAGTGTGAAAATAAGCAAATTACAGTCGTACTCTCAAACCGGGACACCCGCGGCTGCGGGGTCAGTTCCTACAAGTTACGTTGGTCCCGTGGGAGGGATTGGTGCCACCCACGGGGCCGTTCGGGGGCTGTTTCGATTTCTCACCCTCAAACGCCATGTTTTTAAGCCTAAGTGTGGAAATAAGGAAATTATCGTCGTACTCTCAAACCGGGACACCCGCGGCTGCGGGGTCAGTTGCTATGTGTTACGTTGGTCCCGTGGGAGGTGTTGGTGCCACCCACGGGGCCGTTCGGGGGCTGTTTCGAGTTTTCACCCTCTAACGCCATGTTTTTAAGCCTAAGTGTAGAAATAAGCAAATTACCGTTGTACTCTCAAACCGGGACACCCGCGGCTGCGGGGTCAGTTCCTACGAGTTACGTTGGTCCCGTGGGAGGTGTTGGTGCCACCCACGGGGCCGTTCGGGGATGTTTCGAGTTCTCACCCTCTAACGCCATGTTTTTAAGTCTAAGTGTGGAAATAAGCAAATTACCGTCTTACTCTCAAACCGGGACACCCGCGGCTGCGGGGTCAGTTCCTACGAGTTACGCTGGTCCCGTGGGAGGTGTTGGTGCCACCCACGGGGCCGTTCGGGGGCTGTTTCGAGTTCTCACCCTCTAACGCCATGTTTTTAAGCCTAAGTGTGAAAATATTCAAATTACCGTCGTACTCTCAAACCGGGACACCCGCGGCTGCGGGGTCAGTTCCTACGAGTTACGTTGGTCCCGTGGGAGGTGTTGGTGCCACCCACGGGGCCGTTCGGGGGCTGTTTCGAGTTCTCACCCTCTAACGCCATGTTTTTAAGCCTAAGTGTTGATATAAGCAAATTACCGTCGTACTCTCAAACCGGGACACCCGCGGCTGCGGGGTCAGTTCCTACGAGTTACGTTGGTCCCGTGGGAGGTGTTGGTGCCACCCATGGGGCCGTTCGGGGGCTGTTTCGAGTTCTCACCCGCTAACGCCATGTTTTTAAGCCTAAGTGTGGAAATAAGCAAATTATCGTCGTACTCTCAAACCGGGACACCCGCGGCTGCGCGGTCAGTTCCTACGAGTTACGTTGGTCCCGTGGGAGGTGTTGGTGCCACCCACGGGGCCGTTCGGGGGCTGTTTCGATTTCTCACCCGCTAACGCCATGTTTTTAAGCCTAAGTGTAGAAATAAGCAAATTACCGTTGTACTCTCAAACCGGGACACCCGCGGCTGCGGGATCAGTTCCTACGAGTTACGCTGGTCCCGTGGGAGGTGTTGGTGCCACCCACGGGGCCGTTCGGGGGCTGTTTCGAGTTCTCACCCTCTAACGCCATGTTTTTAAGCCTAAGTGTGGAAATAAGCAAATTACCGTCGTACTCTCAAACCGGGACACCCGCGGCTGCGGGGTCAGTTCCTACGAGTTACGTTGGCCCCGTGGGAGGTGTTGGTGCCACCCACGGGGCCGTTCGGGGGCTGTTTCGAGTTCTCACCCTCTAACGCCATGTTTTTAAGCCTAAGTGTGAAAATATTCAAATTACCGTCGTACTCTCAAACCGGGACACCCGCGGCTGCGGGGTCAGTTCCTACGAGTTACGTTGGCCCCGTGGGAGGTGTTGGTGCCACCCACGGGGCCGTTCGGCGGCTGTTTCGAGTTCTCACCCTCTAACGCCATGTTTTTAAGCCTAAGTGTGGAAATAAGCAAATTACCGTCGTACTCTCAAACCGGGACACCCGCGGCTGCGGGGTCAGTTCCTACGAGTTACGTTGGTCCCGTGGGAGGTGTTGGTGCCACCCACGGGGCCGTTCGGCGGCTGTTTCGAGTTCTCACCCTCTAACGCCATGTTTTTAAGCCTAAGTGTGGAAATAAGCAAATTACCGTCGTACTCTCAAACCGGGAGACCCGCGGCTGCGGGGTCAGTTCCTACGAGTTACGCTGGTCCCGTGGGAGGTGTTGGTGCCACCCACGGGGCCGTTCGGGGGCTGTTTCGAGTTCTCACCCTTTAACGCCATGTTTTTAAGCCTAAGTGTGGAAATAAGCAAATTACCGTCGTACTCTCAAACTGGGAGACCCGCGGCTGCGGGGTCAGTTGCTACGAGTTACGTTGGTCCCGTGGGAGGTGTTGGTGCCACCCACGGGGCCGTTCGGGGGCTGTTTCGAGTTTTCACCCTCTAACGCCATGTTTTTAAGCCTAAGTGTAGAAATAAGCAAATTACCGTCGTACTCTCAAACCGGGAGACTCGCGGCTGCGGGGTCAGTTCCTACGAGTTACGTTGGTCCCGTGGGAGGTGTTGGTGCCACCCACGGGGCCGTTCGGGGGCTATTTCGAGTTCTCACCCTCTAACGCCATGTTTTTAAGCCTAAGTGTGAAAATATTCAAATTACCGTCGTACTCTCAAACCGGGACACCCGCGGCTGCGGGGTCAGTTCCTACGAGTTACGTTGGTCCCGTGGGAGGTGTTGGTGCCACCCACGGGGCCGTTCGGGGGCTGTTTCGAGTTCTCACCCTCTAACGCCATGTTTTTAAGCCTAAGTGTGGAAATAAGCAAATTAACGTCGTACTCTGAAACCAGGAGACCCGCGGCTGCGGGGTCAGTTCCTACGAGTTACGTTGGTCCCGTGGGAGGTGTTGGTGCCACCCACAGGGCCGTTCGGGGGTTGTTTCGAGTTCTCACCCTCTAACGCCATGTTTTTAAGCCTAAGTGTAGAAATAAGCAAATTAACGTCGTACTCTCAAAACGGCAGACTCGCGGCTGCGGGGTCAGTTCCTACGAGTTACGTTGGTCCCGTGGGAGGTGTTGGTGCCACCCACGGGGCCGTTCGGGGGCTATTTCGAGTTCTCACCCTCTAACGCCATGTTTTTAAGCCTAAGTGTGAAAATATTCAAATTACCGTCGTACTCTCAAACCAGGACACCCGCGGCTGCGGGGTCAGTTCCTACGAGTTACGTTGGTCCCGTGGGAGGTGTTGGTGCCACCCACGGGGCCGTTCGGGGGCTGTTTCGAGTTCTCACCCTCTAACGCCATGTTTTTAAGCCTAAGTGTGGAAATAAGCAAATTACCGTCGTACTCTCAAACCGGGAGAGCCGCGGCTGCGGGGTCAGTTCCTACGAGTTACGTTGGTCCCGTGGGAGGTGTTGGTGCCACCCACAGGGCCGTTCGGGGGTTGTTTCGAGTTCTCACCCTCTAACGCCATGTTTTTAAGCCTAAGTGTGGAAATAAGCAAATTACCGTCGTACTCTCAAACCGGGACACCCGTGGCTGCGGGGTCAGTTCCTACGAGTTACGTTGGTCCCGTGGGAGGTTTTGGTGCCACCCACGGGGCCGTTCGGGGGCTGTTTCGAGTTCTCACCCTCTAACGCCATGTTTTTAAGCCTAATGTGGAAATAAGCAAATTATCGTCGTACTCTCAAACCGGGACACCCGTGGCTGCGGGGTCAGTTCCTACGAGTTACGGTGGTCCCGTGGGAGGTTTTGGTGCCACCCACGGGGCCGTTCGTGGGCTGTTTCGAGTTCTCACCCTCTAACGCCATGTTTTTAAGCCTAAGTGTGGAAATAAGCAAATTACCGCCGTACTCTCAAACCGGGAGACCCGCGGCTGCGGGGTCAGTTCCTACGAGTTACGTTGGTCCCGTGGGAGGTGTTGGTGACACCCACGGGGACGTTCGGGGGCTGTTTCGAGTTCGCACCCTCTAACGCCATGTTTTTAAGCCTAAGTGTGGAAATAAGCAAATTAACGTCGTACTCTCAAAACGGCAGACCCGCGGCTGCGGGGTCAGTTCCTACGAGTTACGTTGGTCCCGTGGGAGGTGTTGGTGCCACCCACGGGGCCGTTCGGGGGCTATTTCGAGTTCTCACCCTCTAACGCCATGTTTTTAAGCCTAAGTGTGAAAATATTCAAATTACCGTCGTACTCTCAAACCAGGACACCCGCGGCTGCGGGGTCAGTTCCTACGAGTTACGTTGGTCCCGTGGGAGGTGTTGGTGCCACCCACGGGGCCGTTCGGGGGCTGTTTCGAGTTCTCACCCTCTAACGCCATGTTTTTAAGCCTAAGTGTGGAAATAAGCAAATTACCGCCGTACTCTCAAACCGGGAGACCCGCGGCTGCGGGGTCAGTTCCTACGAGTTACGTTGGTCCCGTGGGAGGTGTTGGTGCCACCCACGGGGCCGTTCGGGGGATGTTTCGAGTTCTCACCCTCTAACGCCATGTTTTTAAGCCCAAGTGTGGAAATAAGCAAATTACCGTCGTACTCTCAAACCGGGAGACCCGCGGCTGCGGGGGCAGTTCCTACGAGTTACGTTGGTCCCGTGGGAGATGTTGGTGCCACCCACGGGGCCGTTCGGGGGCTGTTTCGAGTTTTCACCCTCTAACGCCATGTTTTTAAGCCTAAGTGTGGAAATAAGCAAATTGCCGTCGTACTCTCAAATCGGGACACCCGCGGCTGCGGGGTCAGTTCCTACGAGTTACGTTGCTCCCGTGGGAGGTGTTGGTGCCACCCACGGGGCGGTTCGGGGGCTGTTTCGAGTTCTCACCCTCTAACGCCATGTTTTTAAGCCTAAGTGTGAAAATAAGCAAATTACAGTCGTACTCTCAAACCGGGACACCCGCGGCTGCGGGGTCAGTTCCTACAAGTTACGTTGGTCCCGTGGGAGGGATTGGTGCCAGCCACGGGGCCGTTCGGGGGCTGTTTCGATTTCTCACCCTCAAACGCCATGTTTTTAAGCCTAAGTGTGGAAATAAGGAAATTATCGTCGTACTCTCAAACCGGGACACCCGCGGCTGCGGGGTCAGTTGCTATGAGTTACGTTGGTCCCGTGGGAGGTGTTGGTGCCACCCACGGGGCCGTTCGGGGGCTGTTTCGAGTTTTCACCCTCTAACGCCATGTTTTTAAGCCTAAGTGTAGAAATAAGCAAATTACCGTTGTACTCTCAAACCGGGACACCCGCGGCTGCGGGGTCAGTTCCTACGAGTTACGTTGGTCCCGTGGGAGGTGTTGGTGCCACCCACGGGGCCGTTCGGGGATGTTTCGAGTTCTCACCCTCTAACGCCATGTTTTTAAGTCTAAGTGTGGAAATAAGCAAATTACCGTCTTACTCTCAAACCGGGACACCCGCGGCTGCGGGGTCAGTTCCTACGAGTTACGCTGGTCCCGTGGGAGGTGTTGGTGCCACCCACGGGGCCGTTCGGGGGCTGTTTCGAGTTCTCACCCTCTAACGCCATGTTTTTAAGCCTAAGTGTGAAAATATTCAAATTACCGTCGTACTCTCAAACCGGGACACCCGCGGCTGCGGGGTCAGTTCCTACGAGTTACGTTGGTCCCGTGGGAGGTGTTGGTGCCACCCACGGGGCCGTTCGGGGGCTGTTTCGAGTTCTCACCCTCTAACGCCATGTTTTTAAGCCTAAGTGTTGATATAAGCAAATTACCGTCGTACTCTCAAACCGGGACACCCGCGGCTGCGGGGTCAGTTCCTACGAGTTACGTTGGTCCCGTGGGAGGTGTTGGTGCCACCCATGGGGCCGTTCGGGGGCTGTTTCGAGTTCTCACCCGCTAACGCCATGTTTTTAAGCCTAAGTGTGGAAATAAGCAAATTATCGTCGTACTCTCAAACCGGGACACCCGCGGCTGCGCGGTCAGTTCCTACGAGTTACGTTGGTCCCGTGGGAGGTGTTGGTGCCACCCACGGGGCCGTTCGGGGGCTGTTTCGATTTCTCACCCGCTCACGCCATGTTTTTAAGCCTAAGTGTGGAAATAAGCAAATTACCGTCTAACTCTCAAACCGGGACACCCGCGGCTGCGGGATCAGTTCCTACGAGTTACGCTGGTCCCGTGGGAGGTGTTGGTGCCACCCACGGGGCCGTTCGGGGGCTGTTTCGAGTTCTCACCCTCTAACGCCATGTTTTTAAGCCAAAGTGTGGAAATAAGCAAATTACCGTCGTACTCTCAAACCGGGACACCCGCGGCTGCGGGGTCAGTTCCTACGAGTTACGTTGGCCCCGTGGGAGGTGTTGGTGCCACCCACGGGGCCGTTCGGGGGCTGTTTCGAGTTCTCACCCTCTAACGCCATGTTTTTAAGCCTAAGTGTGAAAATATTCAAATTACCGTCGTACTCTCAAACCGGGACACCCGCGGCTGCGGGGTCAGTTCCTACGAGTTACGTTGGCCCCGTGGGAGGTGTTGGTGCCACCCACGGGGCCGTTCGGCGGCTGTTTCGAGTTCTCACCCTCTAACGCCATGTTTTTAAGCCTAAGTGTGGAAATAAGCAAATTACCGTCGTACTCTCAAACCGGGACACCCGCGGCTGCGGGGTCAGTTCCTACGAGTTACGTTGGTCCCGTGGGAGGTGTTGGTGCCACCCACGGGGCCGTTCGGCGGCTGTTTCGAGTTCTCACCCTCTAACGCCATGTTTTTAAGCCTAAGTGTGGAAATAAGCAAATTACCGTCGTACTCTCAAACCGGGAGACCCGCGGCTGCGGGGTCAGTTCCTACGAGTTACGCTGGTCCCGTGGGAGGTGTTGGTGCCACCCACGGGGCCGTTCGGGGGCTGTTTCGAGTTCTCACCCTTTAACGCCATGTTTTTAAGCCTAAGTGTGGAAATAAGCAAATTACCGTCGTACTCTCAAACTGGGAGACCCGCGGCTGCGGGGTCAGTTGCTACGAGTTACGTTGGTCCCGTGGGAGGTGTTGGTGCCACCCACGGGGCCGTTCGGGGGCTGTTTCGAGTTTTCACCCTCTAACGCCATGTTTTTAAGCCTAAGTGTAGAAATAAGCAAATTACCGTCGTACTCTCAAACCGGGAGACTCGCGGCTGCGGGGTCAGTTCCTACGAGTTACGTTGGTCCCGTGGGAGGTGTTGGTGCCACCCACGGGGCCGTTCGGGGGCTATTTCGAGTTCTCACCCTCTAACGCCATGTTTTTAAGCCTAAGTGTGAAAATATTCAAATTACCGTCGTACTCTCAAACCGGGACACCCGCGGCTGCGGGGTCAGTTCCTACGAGTTACGTTGGTCCCGTGGGAGGTGTTGGTGCCACCCACGGGGCCGTTCGGGGGCTGTTTCGAGTTCTCACCCTCTAACGCCATGTTTTTAAGCCTAAGTGTGGAAATAAGCAAATTAACGTCGTACTCTCAAACCAGGAGACCCGCGGCTGCGGGGTCAGTTCCTACGAGTTACGTTGGTCCCGTGGGAGGTGTTGGTGCCACCCACAGGGCCGTTCGGGGGTTGTTTCGAGTTCTCACCCTCTAACGCCATGTTTTTAAGCCTAAGTGTAGAAATAAGCAAATTAACGTCGTACTCTCAAAACGGCAGACTCGCGGCTGCGGGGTCAGTTCCTACGAGTTACGTTGGTCCCGTGGGAGGTGTTGGTGCCACCCACGGGGCCGTTCGGGGGCTATTTCGAGTTCTCACCCTCTAACGCCATGTTTTTAAGCCTAAGTGTGAAAATATTCAAATTACCGTCGTACTCTCAAACCAGGACACCCGCGGCTGCGGGGTCAGTTCCTACGAGTTACGTTGGTCCCGTGGGAGGTGTTGGTGCCACCCACGGGGCCGTTCGGGGGCTGTTTCGAGTTCTCACCCTCTAACGCCATGTTTTTAAGCCTAAGTGTGGAAATAAGCAAATTACCGTCGTACTCTCAAACCGGGAGACCCGCGGCTGCGGGGTCAGTTCCTACGAGTTACGTTGGTCCCGTGGGAGGTGTTGGTGCCACCCACAGGGCCGTTCGGGGGTTGTTTCGAGTTCTCACCCTCTAACGCCATGTTTTTAAGCCTAAGTGTGGAAATAAGCAAATTACCGTCGTACTCTCAAACCGGGACACCCGTGGCTGCGGGGTCAGTTCCTACGAGTTACGTTGGTCCCGTGGGAGGTTTTGGTGCCACCCACGGGGCCGTTCGGGGGCTGTTTCGAGTTCTCACCCTCTAACGCCATGTTTTTAAGCCTAATGTTGAAATAAGGAAATTATCGTCGTACTCTCAAACCGGGACACCCGCGGCTGCGGGGTCAGTTCCTACGAGTTACGTTGGTCCCGTGGGAGGTGTTGGTGCCACCCACGGGGCCGTTCGGGGGCTGTTTCGAGTTCTCACCCTCTAACGCCATGTTTTTAAGCCTAAGTGTGGAAATAAGCAAATTGCCGTCGTACTCTCAAACCGGGAGACCCGCGGCTGCGGGGTCAGTTCCTACGAGTTACGGTGGTCCCGTGGGAGGTGTTGGTGCCACCCACGGGGCCGTTCGGGGGTTGTTTCGAGTTTTCACCCTCTAACGCCATGTTAAGCGTAAGTGTAGAAATAAGCAAATTACCGTCGTACTCTCAAACCGGGACACCCGCGGCTGCGGAGTCAGTTCCAACGAGTTACGTTGGTCCCGTGGGAGGTGGTGGTGCCACCCACGGGGCCGTTCGAGGGCTGTTTCGAGTTCTCACCCTCTAACGCCATGTTTTTAAGCCTAAGTGTGGAAATAAGCAAATTACTGTCGTACTCTCAAATCGGGAGACCCGCGGCTGCGGGGTCAGTTCCTACGATTACGTTGGTCCCGTGGGAGGTGTTGGTGCCACCCACGGGGCCGTTCGGGCGCTGTTTCAGGTTCTCACCCTCTAACGCCATGTTTTTAAGCCTAAGTGTGGATATAAGCAAATTACCGTCGTACTCTCAAACCGGGACACCCGCGGCTGCGGGATCAGTTCCTACGAGTAACGTGGTTCTCGTGGGAGGTGTTGGTGCCACCCACGGGACCGTTCGGGTGCTGTTTCGAGTTCTCACCCTCAAACGCCATGTTTTTAAGCCTAAGTGTCGAAATAAGCAAATTACCGTCGTACTCTCAAACCGGGACACCCGTGGCTGCGGGGTCAGTTCCTATGAGTTACGTTGGTCCCGTGGGAGGTGTTGGTGCCACCCACGGGGCCGTTCGGGGGCTGTTTCGAGTTTTCACCCTCTAACGCCATGTTTTTAAGCCTTAGTGTGGAAATAAGAAAATTTCCGTCGTACTCTCAAACCGGGACACCCGCGGCTGCGGGGTCAGTTCCTACGAGTTACGTTGGTCCTGTGGGAGGTGTTGGTGCCACCCACGGGTTCGTTCGGGGGCTGTTTCGAGTTGTCACCCTCTAACGCCATGTTTTTTAAGCCTAAGTGTAGAAATAAACAAATTACCATCGTACTCTCAAACCGGGAGACCCGCGGCTGCGGGGTCAGTTCCTACGAGTTACGTTGGTACCGTGGGAGGTGTTGGTGCCACCCACGGGGCCGTTCGGGGGCCGTTTCGAGTTCTCACCCTCTAACGCCATGTTTTTAAGACTAAGTGTGGAAATAAGCAAATTACCGTCGTACTCTCAAACCGGGAGACCCGCGGCTGCGGGGTCAGTTCCTACGAGTTACGTTGGTCCAGTGGGAGGTGTTGGTGCCACCCACGGGGCCGTTCGGGGGCTCTTCCGAGTTCTCAGCCTCTAACGCCATGTTTTTAAGCCTAAGTGTGAAAAAAAGCAAATTACCGTCGTACTCTCAAATCGGGACACCCGCGGCTGCGGGGTCAGTTCCTACGAGTTACGTTGGTCCCGTGGGAGGTGTTGGTGCCATCCACGGGGCCGTTCGGGGGCTGTTTCGAATTCTCACCCTCAAACGCCATGTTTTTAAGCCTAAGTGTGGAAATAAGGAAATTATCGTCGTACTCTCAAACCGGGACACCCGCGGCTGCGGGGTCAGTTGCTACGAGTTACGTTGGTCCCGTGGGAGGTGTTGGTGCCACCCACGGGGCCGTTCGGGGGCTGTTTCGAGTTTTCCCCCTCTAACGCCATGTTTTTAAGCCTAAGTGTGGAAATAAGCAAATTGCCGTCGTACTCTCAAATCGGGACACCCGCGGCTGCGGGGTCAGTTCCTACGAGTTACGTTGGTCCCGTGGGAGGTGTTGGTGCCACCCACGGGGCCGTTCGGGGGCTGTTTCGAGTTCTCACCCTCTAACGCCATGTTTTTAAGCCTAAGTGTGAAAATAAGTAAATTACCGTCGTACTCTCAAACCGGGACACCCGCGGCTGCGGGGTCAGTTCCTACGAGTTACGTTGGTCCCGTGGGAGGGATTGGTGCCACCCACGGGGCCGTTCGGGGGCTGTTTCGATTTCTCACCCTCAAACGCCATGTTTTTAAGCCTAAGTGTGGAAATAAGGAAATTATCGTCGTACTCTCAAACCGGGACACCCGCGGCTGCGGGGTCAGTTGCTACGAGTTACGTTGGTCCCGTGGGAGGTGTTGGTGCCACCCACGGGGCCGTTCGGGGGCTGTTTCGAGTTTTCACCCTCTAACGCCATGTTTTTAAGCCTAAGTGTAGAAATAAGCAAATTACCGTTGTACTCTCAAACCGGGACACCCGCGGCTGCGGGGTCAGTTCCTACGAGTTACGTTGGTCCCGTGGGAGGTGTTGGTGCCACCCACGGGGCCGTTCGGGGATGTTTCGAGTTCTCACCCTCTAACGCCATGTTTTTAAGTCTAAGTGTGGAAATAAGCAAATTACCGTCTTACTCTCAAACCGGGACACCCGCGGCTGCGGGGTCAGTTCCTACGAGTTACGCTGGTCCCGTGGGAGGTGTTGGTGCCACCCACGGGGCCGTTCGGGGGATGTTTCGAGTTCTCACCCTCTAACGCCATATTTTTAAGCCTAAGTGTGGAAATAAACAAATTACCGTCGTACTCTCAAACAGGGACACCCGCGGCTGCGGGGTCAGTTCCTACGAGTTACGTTGATCCCGTGGGAGGTGTTGGTGCCACCCACGGGGCCGTTCGTGGGCTGTTTCGAGTTCTCACCCTCTAACGCCATGTTTTTAAGCCTAAGTGTGGAAATAAGCAAATTACCGCCGTACTCTCAAACCGGGAGACCCGCGGCTGCGGGGTCAGTTCCTACGAGTTACGTTGGTCCCGTGGGAGGTGTTGGTGACACCCACGGGGACGTTCGGGGGCTGTTTCGAGTTCGCACCCTCTAACGCCATGTTTTTAAGCCTAAGTGTGGAAATAAGCAAATTAACGTCGTACTCTCAAAACGGCAGACCCGCGGCTGCGGGGTCAGTTCCTACGAGTTACGTTGGTCCCGTGGGAGGTGTTGGTGCCACCCACGGGGCCGTTCGGGGCCTATTTCGAGTTCTCACCCTCTAACGCCATGTTTTTAAGCCTAAGTGTGAAAATATTCAAATTACCGTCGTACTCTCAAACCAGGACACCCGCGGCTGCGGGGTCAGTTCCTACGAGTTACGTTGGTCCCGTGGGAGGTGTTGGTGCCACCCACGGGGCCGTTCGGGGGCTGTTTCGAGTTCTCACCCTCTAACGCCATGTTTTTAAGCCTAAGTGTGGAAATAAGCAAATTACCGCCGTACTCTCAAACCGGGAGACCCGCGGCTGCGGGGTCAGTTCCTACGAGTTACGTTGGTCCCGTGGGAGGTGTTGGTGCCACCCACGGGGCCGTTCGGGGGATGTTTCGAGTTCTCACCCTCTAACGCCATGTTTTTAAGCCCAAGTGTGGAAATAAGAAAATTACCGTCGTACTCTCAAACCGGGAGACCCGCGGCTGCGGGGGCAGTTCCTACGAGTTACGTTGGTCCCGTGGGAGATGTTGGTGCCACCCACGGGGCCGTTCGGGGGCTGTTTCGAGTTTTCACCCTCTAACGCCATGTTAAGCGTAAGTGTAGAAATAAGCAAATTACCGTCGTACTCTCAAACCGGGACACCCGCGGTTGTGGGGTCAGTTCCTACGAGTTACGTTGGTCCCCTGGGAGGTGTTGGTGCCACCCACGGGGCCGTTCGGGCGCTGTTTCGAGTTCTCACCCTCTAACGCCATGTTTTTAAGCCTAAGTGTGGATATAAGCAAATTACCGTCGTACTCTCAAACCGGGACACCCGCGGCTGCGGGATCAGTTCCTACGAGTAACGTTGTTCTCGTGGGAGGTGTTGGTGCCACCCACGGGACCGTTCGGGGGCTGTTTCGAGTTCTCACCCTCAAACGCCATGTTTTTAAGCCTAAGTGTGCAAATAAGCAAATTACCGTCGTACTCTCAAACCGGGACACCCGCGGCTGCGGGGTCAGTTCCTACGAGTTACGTTGGTCCCGTGGATCGTGTTGGTGCCACCCACGGGGCCGTTCGGGGGCTGTTTCGAGTTTTCACCCTCTAACGCCATGTTTTTAAGCCTAAGTGTGGAAATAAGCAAATTTCCGTCGTACTCTCAAACCGGGACACCCGCGGCTGCGGGGTCAGTTCCTACGAGTTACGTTGGTCCTGTGGTAGGTGTTGGTGCCACCCACGGGGCCGTTCGGGGGCTGTTTCGAGTTGTCACCCTCTAACGCCATGTTTTTAAGCCTAAGTGTAGAAATAAACAAATTACCATCGTAGTCTCAAACCGGGAGACCCGCGGCTGCGGGGTCAGTTAGTACGAGTTACGTTGGTACCGTGGGAGGTGTTGGTGCCACCCACGGGGCCGTTCGGGAGCCGTTTAGAGTTCTCACCCTCTAACGCCATGTTTTTAAGACTAAGTGTGGAAATAAGCAAATTACCGTCGTACTCTCAAACCGGGAGACCCGCGGCTGCGGGGTCAGTTCCTACGAGTTACGTTGGTCCAGTGGGAGGTGTTGGTGCCACCCACGGGGCCGTTCGGGGGCTCTTTCTAGTTCTCAGCCTCTAACGCCATGTTTTTAAGCCTAAGTGTGAAAATAAGCAAATTACCGTCGTACTGTCAAACCGGGACACCCGCGGCTGCGGGGTCAGTTGCTACGAGTTACGTTGGTCCCGTGGGAGGTGTTGGTGCCACCCACGGGGCCGTTCGGGGGCTGTTTCGAGTTTTCACCCTCTAACGCCATGTTTTTAAGCCTAAGTGTGGAAATAAGCAAATCACCGTCGTACTCTCAAACCGGGAGACCCCCGGCTGCGGGGTCAGTTCCTACGAGTTACGTTGCTCCCGTGGGAGGTGTTGGTGCCACCCACGGGGCCGTTCGGGGGCTGTTTCGAGTTCTCACCCTCTAACGCCTTGTTTTTAAGCCTAAGTGTAGAAATAAGCAAATTACCGTCGTACTCTCAAACTGGGACACCCGCGGCTGCGGGGACAGTTCCTACAAGTTACGTTGGTCCTGTGGGAGGGATTGGTGCCACCCACGGGGCCGTTCGGGGGCTGTTTCGATTTCTCACCCTCAAACGCCATGTTTTTAAGCCTAAGTGTGGAAATAAGCAAATTGCCGTCGTACTCTCATATCGGGACACCCGCGGCTGCGGGGTCAGTTCCTACGAGTTACGTTGGTCCCGTGGGAGGTGCTGGTGCCACCCACGGGGCCGTTCGGGGGCTGTTTCGAGTTCTCACCCTCTAACGCCATGTTTTTAAGCCTATGTGTGAAAATAAGCAAATTACCGTCTGACTCTCAAACTGGGACACCCGCGGCTGCGGGGACAGTTCCTACAAGTTACGTTGGTCCCGTGGGAGGGGATTGGTGCCACCCACGGGGCCGTTCGGGGGCTGTTTCGATTTCTCACCCTCAAACGCCATGTTTTTAAGCCTAAGTGTGGAAATAAGGAAATTATCGTCGTACTCGCAAACCGGGAGACCCGCGGCTGCGGGGTCAGTTGCTACGAGTTACGTTGGTCCCGTGGGAGGTGTTGGTGCCACCCACGGGGCCGTTCGGGGGCTGTTTCGAGTTTTCACCTCTAACGCCATGTTTTTAAGCCTAAGTGTAGAAATAAGCAAATTACCGTTGTACTCTCAAACCGGGACACCCGCGGCTGCGGGGTCAGTTCCTACGAGTTACGTTGGTCCCGTGGGAGGTGTTGGTGCCACCCACGGGGCCGTTCGGGGGTTGTTTCTAGTTCTCACCCTCTAACGCCATGTTTTTAAGTCTTAAGTGTGGAAATAAGCAAATTATCGTCTTATTTTCAAACCGGGACACCCGCGGCTGCGGGGTCAGTTCCTACGAGTTACGCTGGTCCCGTGGGAGGTGTTGGTGCCACCCACGGGGCCTTTGGGGGCTGTTTCGAGTTCTCACCCTCTAACGCCATGTTTTTAAGCCTAAGTGTGGAAATAAGCAAATTACCGTCGTACTCTCAAACCGGGAGACCCGCGGCTGCGGGGTCAGTTCCTACGAGTTACGTTGGTCCCGTGGGAGCTGTTGGTGCCACCCACGGGGCCGTTCGGGGGCTTTTTCGAGTTTTCACCCTCTAACGCCATGTTTTTAAGCCTAAGTGTCGAAATAAGGAAATTACCGTCGTACTCTCAAACCGGGACACCCGCGGCTGCGGGGTCAGTTCCTACGAGTTACGTTGGTCCCGTGGGAGGTGTTGGTGCCACCCACGGGGCCGTTCGGGGGCTGTTTCGAGTTCTCACCCTCTAACGCCATATTTTTAAGCCTTAGTGTGGAAATAAACAAATCACCGTCGTACTCTCAAACAGGGACACCCGCGGCTGCGGGGTCAGTTCCTACGAGTTACGTTGGTCCCGTGGGAGGTGTTGGTGCCACCCACGGGGCCGTTCGTGGGCTGTTTCGAGTTCTCACCCTCTAACGCCATGTTTTTAAGCCTAAGTGTGGAAATAAGCAAATTACCGCCGTACTCTCAAACCGGGAGACCCGCGGCTGCGGGGTCAGTTCCTACGAGTTACGTTGGTCCCGTGGGAGGTGTTGGTGACACCCACGGGGACGTTCGGGGGCTGTTTCGAGTTCGCACCCTCTAACGCCATGTTTTTAAGCCTAAGTGTGGAAATAAGCAAATTAACGTCGTACTCTCAAAACGGCAGACCCGCGGCTGCGGGGTCAGTTCCTACGAGTTACGTTGGTCCCGTGGGAGGTGTTGGTGCCACCCACGGGGCCGTTCGGGGCCTATTTCGAGTTCTCACCCTCTAACGCCATGTTTTTAAGCCTAAGTGTGAAAATATTCAAATTACCGTCGTACTCTCAAACCAGGACACCCGCGGCTGCGGGGTCAGTTCCTACGAGTTACGTTGGTCCCGTGGGAGGTGTTGGTGCCACCCACGGGGCCGTTCGGGGGCTGTTTCGAGTTCTCACCCTCTAACGCCATGTTTTTAAGCCTAAGTGTGGAAATAAGCAAATTACCGCCGTACTCTCAAACCGGGAGACCCGCGGCTGCGGGGTCAGTTCCTACGAGTTACGTTGGTCCCGTGGGAGGTGTTGGTGCCACCCACGGGGCCGTTCGGGGGATGTTTCGAGTTCTCACCCTCTAACGCCATGTTTTTAAGCCCAAGTGTGGAAATAAGAAAATTACCGTCGTACTCTCAAACCGGGAGACCCGCGGCTGCGGGGGCAGTTCCTACGAGTTACGTTGGTCCCGTGGGAGATGTTGGTGCCACCCACGGGGCCGTTCGGGGGCTGTTTCGAGTTTTCACCCTCTAACGCCATGTTAAGCGTAAGTGTAGAAATAAGCAAATTACCGTCGTACTCTCAAACCGGGACACCCGCGGTTGTGGGGTCAGTTCCTACGAGTTACGTTGGTCCCCTGGGAGGTGTTGGTGCCACCCACGGGGCCGTTCGGGCGCTGTTTCGAGTTCTCACCCTCTAACGCCATGTTTTTAAGCCTAAGTGTGGATATAAGCAAATTACCGTCGTACTCTCAAACCGGGACACCCGCGGCTGCGGGATCAGTTCCTACGAGTAACGTTGTTCTCGTGGGAGGTGTTGGTGCCACCCACGGGACCGTTCGGGGGCTGTTTCGAGTTCTCACCCTCAAACGCCATGTTTTTAAGCCTAAGTGTGCAAATAAGCAAATTACCGTCGTACTCTCAAACCGGGACACCCGCGGCTGCGGGGTCAGTTCCTACGAGTTACGTTGGTCCCGTGGATCGTGTTGGTGCCACCCACGGGGCCGTTCGGGGGCTGTTTCGAGTTTTCACCCTCTAACGCCATGTTTTTAAGCCTAAGTGTGGAAATAAGCAAATTTCCGTCGTACTCTCAAACCGGGACACCCGCGGCTGCGGGGTCAGTTCCTACGAGTTACGTTGGTCCTGTGGTAGGTGTTGGTGCCACCCACGGGGCCGTTCGGGGGCTGTTTCGAGTTGTCACCCTCTAACGCCATGTTTTTAAGCCTAAGTGTAGAAATAAACAAATTACCATCGTAGTCTCAAACCGGGAGACCCGCGGCTGCGGGGTCAGTTAGTACGAGTTACGTTGGTACCGTGGGAGGTGTTGGTGCCACCCACGGGGCCGTTCGGGAGCCGTTTAGAGTTCTCACCCTCTAACGCCATGTTTTTAAGACTAAGTGTGGAAATAAGCAAATTACCGTCGTACTCTCAAACCGGGAGACCCGCGGCTGCGGGGTCAGTTCCTACGAGTTACGTTGGTCCAGTGGGAGGTGTTGGTGCCACCCACGGGGCCGTTCGGGGGCTCTTTCTAGTTCTCAGCCTCTAACGCCATGTTTTTAAGCCTAAGTGTGAAAATAAGCAAATTACCGTCGTACTGTCAAACCGGGACACCCGCGGCTGCGGGGTCAGTTGCTACGAGTTACGTTGGTCCCGTGGGAGGTGTTGGTGCCACCCACGGGGCCGTTCGGGGGCTGTTTCGAGTTTTCACCCTCTAACGCCATGTTTTTAAGCCTAAGTGTGGAAATAAGCAAATCACCGTCGTACTCTCAAACCGGGAGACCCCCGGCTGCGGGGTCAGTTCCTACGAGTTACGTTGCTCCCGTGGGAGGTGTTGGTGCCACCCACGGGGCCGTTCGGGGGCTGTTTCGAGTTCTCACCCTCTAACGCCTTGTTTTTAAGCCTAAGTGTAGAAATAAGCAAATTACCGTCGTACTCTCAAACTGGGACACCCGCGGCTGCGGGGACAGTTCCTACAAGTTACGTTGGTCCTGTGGGAGGGATTGGTGCCACCCACGGGGCCGTTCGGGGGCTGTTTCGATTTCTCACCCTCAAACGCCATGTTTTTAAGCCTAAGTGTGGAAATAAGCAAATTGCCGTCGTACTCTCATATCGGGACACCCGCGGCTGCGGGGTCAGTTCCTACGAGTTACGTTGGTCCCGTGGGAGGTGCTGGTGCCACCCACGGGGCCGTTCGGGGGCTGTTTCGAGTTCTCACCCTCTAACGCCATGTTTTTAAGCCTATGTGTGAAAATAAGCAAATTACCGTCTGACTCTCAAACTGGGACACCCGCGGCTGCGGGGACAGTTCCTACAAGTTACGTTGGTCCCGTGGGAGGGATTGGTGCCACCCACGGGGCCGTTCGGGGGCTGTTTCGATTTCTCACCCTCAAACGCCATGTTTTTAAGCCTAAGTGTGGAAATAAGGAAATTATCGTCGTACTCGCAAACCGGGAGACCCGCGGCTGCGGGGTCAGTTGCTACGAGTTACGTTGGTCCCGTGGGAGGTGTTGGTGCCACCCACGGGGCCGTTCGGGGGCTGTTTCGAGTTTTCACCCTCTAACGCCATGTTTTTAAGCCTAAGTGTAGAAATAAGCAAATTACCGTTGTACTCTCAAACCGGGACACCCGCGGCTGCGGGGTCAGTTCCTACGAGTTACGTTGGTCCCGTGGGAGGTGTTGGTGCCACCCACGGGGCCGTTCGGGGGTTGTTTCTAGTTCTCACCCTCTAACGCCATGTTTTTAAGTCTTAAGTGTGGAAATAAGCAAATTATCGTCTTATTTTCAAACCGGGACACCCGCGGCTGCGGGGTCAGTTCCTACGAGTTACGCTGGTCCCGTGGGAGGTGTTGGTGCCACCCACGGGGCCTTTGGGGGCTGTTTCGAGTTCTCACCCTCTAACGCCATGTTTTTAAGCCTAAGTGTGGAAATAAGCAAATTACCGTCGTACTCTCAAACCGGGAGACCCGCGGCTGCGGGGTCAGTTCCTACGAGTTACGTTGGTCCCGTGGGAGCTGTTGGTGCCACCCACGGGGCCGTTCGGGGGCTTTTTCGAGTTTTCACCCTCTAACGCCATGTTTTTAAGCCTAAGTGTCGAAATAAGGAAATTACCGTCGTACTCTCAAACCGGGACACCCGCGGCTGCGGGGTCAGTTCCTACGAGTTACGTTGGTCCCGTGGGAGGTGTTGGTGCCACCCACGGGGCCGTTCGGGGGCTGTTTCGAGTTCTCACCCTCTAACGCCATATTTTTAAGCCTTAGTGTGGAAATAAACAAATCACCGTCGTACTCTCAAACAGGGACACCCGCGGCTGCGGGGTCAGTTCCTACGAGTTACGTTGGTCCCGTGGGAGGTGTTGGTGCCACCCACGGGGCCGTTCGTGGGCTGTTTCGAGTTCTCACCCTCTAACGCCATGTTTTTAAGCCTAAGTGTGGAAATAAGCAAATTACCGCCGTACTCTCAAACCGGGAGACCCGCGGCTGCGGGGTCAGTTCCTACGAGTTACGTTGGTCCCGTGGGAGGTGTTGGTGCCACCCACGGGGCCGTTCGGGGGATGTTTCGAGTTCTCACCCTCTAACGCCATGTTTTTAAGCCTAAGTGTGGAAATAAGCAAATTACCGTCGTACTCTCAAACCGGGAGACCCGCGGCTGCGGGGGCAGTTCCTACGAGTTACGTTGGTCCCGTGGTAGGTGTTGGTGCCACCCACGGGGCCGTTCGGGTGCTGTTTCGAGTTCTCACCCTCTAGCGCCATGTTTTTAAGCCTAAGTGTGAAAATATTCAAATTACCGTCGTACTCTCAAACCAGGACACCCGCGGCTGCGGGGTCAGTTCCTACGAGTTAGGTTGGTCCCGTGGGAGGTGTTGGTGCCACCCACGGGGCCGTTCGGGGGCTGTTTCGAGTTCTCACCCTCTAACGCCATGTTTTTAAGCCTAAGTGTGGAAATAAGCAAATTACCGCCGTACTCTCAAACCGGGAGACCCGCGGCTGCGGGGTCAGTTCCTACGAGTTACGTTGGTCCCGTGGGAGGTGTTGGTGCCACCCACGGGGCCGTTCGGGGGATGTTTCGAGTTCTCACCCTCTAACGCCATGTTTTTAAGCCCAAGTGTGGAAATAAGCAAATTACCGTCGTACTCTCAAACCGGGAGACCCGCGGCTGCGGGGGCAGTTCCTACGAGTTACGTTGGTCCCGTGGGAGATGTTGGTGCCACCCACGGGGCCGTTCGGGGGCTGTTTCGAGTTTTCACCCTCTAACGCCATGTTAAGCGTAAGTGTAGAAATAAGCAAATTACCGTCGTACTCTCAAACCGGGACACCCGCGGTTGTGGGGTCAGTTCCTACGAGTTACGTTGGTCCCCTGGGAGGTGTTGGTGCCACCCACGGGGCCGTTCGGGCGCTGTTTCCAGTTCTCACCCTCTAACGCCATGTTTTTAAGCCTAAGTGTGGATATAAGCAAATTACAGTCGTACTCTCAAACCGGGACACCCGCGGCTGCGGGATCAGTTCCTACGAGTAACGTTGTTCTCGTGGGAGGTGTTGGTGCCACCCACGGGACCGTTCGGGGGCTGTTTCGAGTTCTCACCCTCAAACGCCATGTTTTTAAGCCTAAGTGTGCAAATAAGCAAATTACCGTCGTACTCTCAAACCGGGACACCCGCGGCTGCGGGGTCAGTTCCTACGAGTTACGTTGGTCCCGTGGATCGTGTTGGTGCCACCCACGGGGCCGTTCGGTGGCTGTTTCGAGTTTTCACCCTCTAACGCCATGTTTTTAAGCCTAAGTGTGGAAATAAGCAAATTTCCGTCGTACTCTCAAACCGGGACACCCGCGGCTGCGGGGTCAGTTCCTACGAGTTACGTTGGTCCTGTGGTAGGTGTTGGTGCCACCCACGGGGCCGTTCGGGGGCTGTTTCGAGTTGTCACCCTCTAACGCCATGTTTTTAAGCCTAAGTGTAGAAATAAACAAATTACCATCGTAGTCTCAAACCGGGAGACCCGCGGCTGCGGGGTCAGTTAGTACGAGTTACGTTGGTACCGTGGGAGGTGTTGGTGCCACCCACGGGGCCGTTCGGGAGCCGTTTAGAGTTCTCACCCTCTAACGCCATGTTTTTAAGACTAAGTGTGGAAATAAGCAAATTACCGTCGTACTCTCAAACCGGGAGACCCGCGGCTGCGGGGTCAGTTCCTACGAGTTACGTTGGTCCAGTGGGAGGTGTTGGTGCCACCCACGGGGCCGTTCGGGGGCTCTTTCTAGTTATCAGCCTCTAACGCCATGTTTTTAAGCCTAAGTGTGAAAATAAGCAAATTACCGTTGTACTGTCAAACCGGGACACCCGCGGCTGCGGGGTCAGTTGCTACGAGTTACGTTGGTCCCGTGGGAGGTGTTGGTGCCACCCACGGGGCCGTTCGGGGGCTGTTTCGAGTTTTCACCCTCTAACGCCATGTTTTTAAGCCTAAGTGTGGAAATAAGCAAATCACCGTCGTACTCTCAAACCGGGAGACCCCCGGCTGCGGGGTCAGTTCCTACGAGTTACGTTGCTCCCGTGGGAGGTGTTGGTGCCACCCACGGGGCCGTTCGGGGGCTGTTTCGAGTTCTCACCCTCTAACGCCTTGTTTTTAAGCCTAAGTGTAGAAATAAGCAAATTACCGTCGTACTCTCAAACTGGGACACCCGCGGCTGCGGGGACAGTTCCTACAAGTTACGTTGGTCCTGTGGGAGGGATTGGTGCCACCCACGGGGCCGTTCGGGGGCTGTTTCGATTTCTCACCCTCAAACGCCATGTTTTTAAGCCTAAGTGTGGAAATAAGCAAATTGCCGTCGTACTCTCATATCGGGACACCCGCGGCTGCGGGGTCAGTTCCTACGAGTTACGTTGGTCCCGTGGGAGGTGCTGGTGCCACCCACGGGGCCGTTCGGGGGCTGTTTCGAGTTCTCACCCTCTAACGCCATGTTTTTAAGCCTATGTGTGAAAATAAGCAAATTACCGTCTGACTCTCAAACTGGGACACCCGCGGCTGCGGGGACAGTTCCTACAAGTTACGTTGGTCCCGTGGGAGGGATTGGTGCCACCCACGGGGCCGTTCGGGGGCTGTTTCGATTTCTCACCCTCAAACGCCATGTTTTTAAGCCTAAGTGTGGAAATAAGGAAATTATCGTCGTACTCGCAAACCGGGAGACCCGCGGCTGCGGGGTCAGTTGCTACGAGTTACGTTGGTCCCGTGGGAGGTGTTGGTGCCACCCACGGGGCCGTTCGGGGGCTGTTTCGAGTTTTCACCCTCTAACGCCATGTTTTTAAGCCTAAGTGTAGAAATAAGCAAATTACCGTTGTACTCTCAAACCGGGACACCCGCGGCTGCGGGGTCAGTTCCTACGAGTTACGTTGGTCCCGTGGGAGGTGTTGGTGTCACCCACGGGGCCGTTCGGGGGTTGTTTCTAGTTCTCACCCTCTAACGCCATGTTTTTAAGTCTTAAGTGTGGAAATAAGCAAATTATCGTCTTATTTTCAAACCGGGATACCCGCGGCTGCGGGGTCAGTTCCTACGAGTTACGCTGGTCCCGTGGGAGGTGTTGGTGCCACCCACGGGGCCTTTGGGGGCTGTTTCGAGTTCTCACCCTCTAACGCCATGTTTTTAAGCCTAAGTGTGGAAATAAGCAAATTACCGTCGTACTCTCAAACCGGGAGACCCGCGGCTGCGGGGTCAGTTCCTACGAGTTACGTTGGTCCCGTGGGAGCTGTTGGTGCCACCCACGGGGCCGTTCGGGGGCTTTTTCGAGTTTTCACCCTCTAACGCCATGTTTTCAAGCCTAAGTGTCGAAATAAGGAAATTACCGTCGTAATCTCAAACCGGGACACCCGCGGCTGCGGGGTCAGTTCCTACGAGTTACGTTGGTCCCGTGGGAGGTGTTGGTGCCACCCACGGGGCCGTTCGGGGGATGTTTCGAGTTCTCACCCTCTAACGCCATGTTTTTAAGCCTAAGTGTGGAAATAAGCAAATTACCGTCGTACTCTCAAACCGGGAGACCCGCGGCTGCGGGGGCAGTTCCTACGAGTTACGTTGGTCCCGTGGTAGGTGTTGGTGCCACCCACGGGGCCGTTCGGGAGCTGTTTCGAGTTCTCACCCTCTAGCGCCATGTTTTTAAGCCTAAGTGTGGAAATAAGCAAATTATCGTCGTACTCTCAAACCGGGAGACCCGCGGCTGCGAGGTCAGTTCCTACGAGTTACGTTGGTCCCATGGGAGGTGTTGGTGCCACCCACGGGGCCGTTCGGGGGCTGTTTCGAGTTCTCACCCTCTAACGCCATGTTTTTAAGCCCAAGTGTGGAAATAAGCAAATTACCGTCGTACTCTCAAACCGGGAGACCCGCGGCTGCGGGGGCAGTTCCTACGAGTTACGTTGGTCCCGTGGGAGATGTTGGTGCCACCCACGGGGCCGTTCGGGGGCTGTTTCGAGTTTTCACCCTCTAACGCCATGTTAAGCGTAAGTGTCGAAATAAGCAAATTACCGTCGTACTCTCAAACCGGGACACCCGCGGCTGCGGGGTCAGTTCCTACGAGTTACGTTGGTCCCATGGGAGGTGTTGGTGCCACCCACGGGGCCGTTCGGGCGCTGTTTCGAGTTCTCACCCTCTAACGCCATGTTTTTAAGCCTAAGTGTGGATATAAGCAAATTACCGTCGTACTCTCAAACCGGGACACCCGCGGCTGCGGGATCAGTTCCTACGAGTAACGTTGTTCTCGTGGGAGGTGTTGGTGCCACCCACGGGACCGTTCGGGGGCTGTTTCGAGTTCTCACCCTCAAACGCCATGTTTTTAAGCCTAAGTGTGGAAATAAGCAAATTACCGTCGTACTCTCAAACCGGGACACCCGCGGCTGCGGGGTCAGTTCCTACGAGATACGTTGGTCCCGTGGATCGTGTTGGTGCCACCCACGGGGCCGTTCGGGGGCTGTTTCGAGTTTTCACCCTCTAACGCCATGTTTTTAAGCCTAAGTGTGGAAATAAGCAAATTTCCGTCGTACTCTCAAACCGGGACACCCGCGGCTGCGGGGTCAGTTCCTACGAGTTACGGTGGTCCTGTGGTAGGTGTTGGTGCCACCCACGGGGCCGTTCGGGGGCTGTTTCGAGTTGTCACCCTCTAACGCCATGTTTTTAAGCCTAAGTGTAGAAATAAACAAATTACCATCGTAGTCTCAAACCGGGAGACCCGCGGCTGCGGGGTCAGTTAGTACGAGTTACGTTGGTACCGTGGGAGGTGTTGGAGCCACCCACGGGGCCGTTCGGGAGCCGTTTAGAGTTCTCACCCTCTAACGCCATGTTTTTAAGACTAAGTGTGGAAATAAGCAAATTACCGTCGTACTCTCAAACCGGAAGACCCGCGGCTGCGGGGTCAGTTCCTACGAGTTACGTTGGTCCAGTGGGAGGTGTTGGTGCCACCCACGGGGCCGTTCGGGGGCTCTTTCTAGTTCTCAGCCTCTAACGCCATGTTTTTAAGCCTAAGTGTGAAAATAAGCAAATTACCGTCGTACTCTCAAACCGGGACACCCGCGGCTGCGGGGTCAGTTGCTACGAGTTATGTTGGTCCCGTGGGAGGTGTTGGTGCCACCCACGGGGCCGTTCGGGGGCTGTTTCGAGTTTTCACCCTCTAACGCCATGTTTTTAAGCCTAAGTGTGGAAATAAGCAAATCACCGTCGTACTCTCAAACCGGGAGACCCGCGGCTGCGGGGTCAGTTCCTACGAGTTACGTTGCTCCCGTGGGAGGTGTTGGTGCCACCCACGGGGCCGTTCGGGGGCTGTTTCGAGTTTTCACCCTCTAACGCCATGTTTTTAAGCCTAAGTGTGGAAATAAGCAAATTTCCGTCGTACTCTCAAACCGGGACACCCGCGGCTGCGGGGTCAGTTCCTACGAGTTACGTTGGTCCTGTGGTAGGTGTTGGTGCCACCCACGGGGCCGTTCGGGGGCTGTTTCGAGTTGTCACCCTCTAACGCCATGTTTTTAAGCCTAAGTGTAGAAATAAACAAATTACCATCGTAGTCTCAAACCGGGAGACCCGCGGCTGCGGGGTCAGTTAGTACGAGTTACGTTGGTACCGTGGGAGGTGTTGGTGCCACCCACGGGGCCGTTCGGGAGCCGTTTAGAGTTCTCACCCTCTAACGCCATGTTTTTAAGACTAAGTGTGGAAATAAGCAAATTACCGTCGTACTCTCAAACCGGGAGACCCGCGGCTGCGGGGTCAGTTCCTACGAGTTACGTTGGTCCAGTGGGAGGTGTTGGTGCCACCCACGGGGCCGTTCGGGGGCTCTTTCTAGTTCTCAGCCTCTAACGCCATGTTTTTAAGCCTAAGTGTGAAAATAAGCAAATTACCGTCGTACTGTCAAACCGGGACACCCGCGGCTGCGGGGTCAGTTGCTACGAGTTACGTTGGTCCCGTGGGAGGTGTTGGTGCCACCCACGGGGCCGTTCGGGGGCTGTTTCGAGTTTTCACCCTCTAACGCCATGTTTTTAAGCCTAAGTGTGGAAATAAGCAAATCACCGTCGTACTCTCAAACCGGGAGACCCCCGGCTGCGGGGTCAGTTCCTACGAGTTACGTTGCTCCCGTGGGAGGTGTTGGTGCCACCCACGGGGCCGTTCGGGGGCTGTTTCGAGTTCTCACCCTCTAACGCCTTGTTTTTAAGCCTAAGTGTAGAAATAAGCAAATTACCGTCGTACTCTCAAACTGGGACACCCGCGGCTGCGGGGACAGTTCCTACAAGTTACGTTGGTCCTGTGGGAGGGATTGGTGCCACCCACGGGGCCGTTCGGGGGCTGTTTCGATTTCTCACCCTCAAACGCCATGTTTTTAAGCCTAAGTGTGGAAATAAGCAAATTGCCGTCGTACTCTCATATCGGGACACCCGCGGCTGCGGGGTCAGTTCCTACGAGTTACGTTGGTCCCGTGGGAGGTGCTGGTGCCACCCACGGGGCCGTTCGGTGGCTGTTTCGAGTTCTCACCCTCTAACGCCATGTTTTTAAGCCTAAGTGTGAAAATAAGCAAATTACCGTCTGACTCTCAAACTGGGACACCCGCGGCTGCGGGGACAGTTCCTACAAGTTACGTTGGTCCCGTGGGAGGGATTGGTGCCACCCACGGGGCCGTTCGGGGGCTGTTTCGATTTCTCACCCTCAAACGCCATGTTTTTAAGCCTAAGTGTGGAAATAAGGAAATTATCGTCGTACTCGCAAACCGGGACACCCGCGGCTGCGGGGTCAGTTGCTACGAGTTACGTTGGTCCCGTGGGAGGTGTTGGTGCCACCCACGGGGCCGTTCGGGGGCTGTTTCGAGTTTTCACCCTCTAACGCCATGTTTTTAAGCCTAAGTGTAGAAATAAGCAAATTACCGTTGTACTCTCAAACCGGGACACCCGCGGCTGCGGGGTCAGTTCCTACGAGTTACGTTGGTCCCGTGGGAGGTGTTGGTGCCACCCACGGGGCCGTTCGGGGGTTGTTTCTAGTTCTCACCCTCTAACGCCATGTTTTTAAGTCTTAAGTGTGGAAATAAGCAAATTATCGTCTTATTTTCAAACCGGGACACCCGCGGCTGCGGGGTCAGTTCCTACGAGTTACGCTGGTCCCGTGGGAGGTGTTGGTGCCACCCACGGGGCCTTTGGGGGCTGTTTCGAGTTCTCACCCTCTAACGCCATGTTTTTAAGCCTAAGTGTGGAAATAAGCAAATTACCGTCGTACTCTCAAACCGGGAGACCCGCGGCTGCGGGGTCAGTTCCTACGAGTTACGTTGGTCCCGTGGGAGCTGTTGGTGCCACCCACGGGGCCGTTCGGGGGCTTTTTCGAGTTTTCACCCTCTAACGCCATGTTTTCAAGCCTAAGTGTCGAAATAAGGAAATTACCGTCGTAATCTCAAACCGGGACACCCGCGGCTGCGGGGTCAGTTCCTACGAGTTACGTTGGTCCCGTGGGAGGTGTTGGTGCCACCCACGGGGCCGTTCGTGGGCTGTTTCGAGTTCTCACCCTCTAACGCCATGTTTTTAAGCCTAAGTGTGGAAATAAGCAAATTACCGCCGTACTCTCAAACCGGGAGACCCGCGGCTGCGGGGTCAGTTCCTACGAGTTACGTTGGTCCCGTGGGAGGTGTTGGTGCCACCCACGGGGCCGTTCGGGGGATGTTTCGAGTTCTCACCCTCTAACGCCATGTTTTTAAGCCTAAGTGTGGAAATAAGCAAATTACCGTCGTACTCTCAAACCGGGAGACCCGCGGCTGCGGGGGCAGTTCCTACGAGTTACGTTGGTCCCGTGGTAGGTGTTGGTGCCACCCACGGGGCCGTTCGGGAGCTGTTTCGAGTTCTCACCCTCTAGCGCCATGTTTTTAAGCCTAAGTGTGGAAATAAGCAAATTATCGTCGTACTCTCAAACCGGGACACCCGCGGCTGCGAGGTCAGTTCCTACGAGTTACGTTGGTCCCATGGGAGGTGTTGGTGCCACCCACGGGGCCGTTCGGGGGCTGTTTCGAGTTCTCACCCTCTAACGCCATGTTTTTAAGCCCAAGTGTGGAAATAAGCAAATTACCGTCGTACTCTCAAACCGGGAGACCCGCGGCTGCGGGGGCAGTTCCTACGAGTTACGTTGGTCCCGTGGGAGATGTTGGTGCCACCCACGGGGCCGTTCGGGGGCTGTTTCGAGTTTTCACCCTCTAACGCCATGTTAAGCGTAAGTGTCGAAATAAGCAAATTACCGTCGTACTCTCAAACCGGGACACCCGCGGCTGCGGGGTCAGTTCCTACGAGTTACGTTGGTCCCATGGGAGGTGTTGGTGCCACCCACGGGGCCGTTCGGGCGTTGTTTCGAGTTCTCACCCTCTAACGCCATGTTTTTAAGCCTAAGTGTGGATATAAGCAAATTACCGTCGTACTCTCAAACCGGGACACCCGCGGCTGCGGGATCAGTTCCTACGAGTAACGTTGTTCTCGTGGGAGGTGTTGGTGCCACCCACGGGACCGTTCGGGGGCTGTTTCGAGTTCTCACCCTCAAACGCCATGTTTTTAAGCCTAAGTGTGGAAATAAGCAAATTACCGTCGTACTCTCAAACCGGGACACCCGCGGCTGCGGGGTCAGTTCCTACGAGATACGTTGGTCCCGTGGATCGTGTTGGTGCCACCCACGGGGCCGTTCGGGGGCTGTTTCGAGTTTTCACCCTCTAACGCCATGTTTTTAAGCCTAAGTGTGGAAATAAGCAAATTTCCGTCGTACTCTCAAACCGGGACACCCGCGGCTGCGGGGTCAGTTCCTACGAGTTACGGTGGTCCTGTGGTAGGTGTTGGTGCCACCCACGGGGCCGTTCGGGGGCTGTTTCGAGTTGTCACCCTCTAACGCCATGTTTTTAAGCCTAAGTGTAGAAATAAACAAATTACCATCGTAGTCTCAAACCGGGAGACCCGCGGCTGCGGGGTCAGTTAGTACGAGTTACGTTGGTACCGCGGGAGGTGTTGGTGCCACCCACGGGGCCGTTCGGGAGCCGTTTAGAGTTCTCACCCTCTAACGCCATGTTTTTAAGACTAAGTGTGGAAATAAGCAAATTACCGTCGTACTCTCAAACAGGGACACCCGCGGCTGCGGGGTCAGTTCCTACGAGTTACGTTGCTCCCGTGGGAGGTGTTGGTGCCACCCACGGGGCCGTTCGGGGGCTCTTTCTAGTTCTCAGCCTCTAACGCCATGTTTTTAAGCCTAAGTGTGAAAATAAGCAAATTACCGTCGTACTCTCAAACCGGGACACCCGCGGCTGCGGGGTCAGTTGCTACGAGTTATGTTGGTCCCGTGGGAGGTGTTGGTGCCACCCACGGGGCCGTTCGGTGGCTGTTTCGAGTTTTCACCCTCTAACGCCATGTTTTTAAGCCTAAGTGTGGAAATAAGCAAATCACCGTCGTACTCTCAAACCGGGAGACCCGCGGCTGCGGGGTCAGTTCCTACGAGTTACGTTGCTCCCGTGGGAGGTGTTGGTGCCACCCACGGGGCCTTTGGGGGCTGTTTCGATTTCTCACCCTCAAACGCCATGTTTTTAAGCCTAAGTGTGGAAATAAGCAAATTGCCGTCGTACTCTCATATCGGGACACCCGCGGCTGCGGGGTCAGTTCCTACGAGTTACGTTGGTCCCGTGGGAGGTGCTGGTGCCACCCACGGGGCCGTTCGGGGGCTGTTTCGAGTTCTCACCCTCTAACGCCATGTTTTTAAGCCTATGTGTGAAAATAAGCAAATTACCGTCTGACTCTCAAACTGGGACACCCGCGGCTGCGGGGACAGTTCCTACAAGTTACGTTGGTCCCGTGGGAGGGATTGGTGCCACCCACGGGGCCGTTCGGGGGCTGTTTCGATTTCTCACCCTCAAACGCCATGTTTTTAAGCCTAAGTGTGGAAATAAGGAAATTATCGTCGTACTCGCAAACCGGGAGACCCGCGGCTGCGGGGTCAGTTGCTACGAGTTACGTTGGTCCCGTGGGAGGTGTTGGTGCCACCCACGGGGCCGTTCGGGGGCTGTTTCGAGTTTTCACCCTCTAACGCCATGTTTTTAAGCCTAAGTGTAGAAATAAGCAAATTACCGTTGTACTCTCAAACCGGGACACCCGCGGCTGCGGGGTCAGTTCCTACGAGTTACGTTGGTCCCGTGGGAGGTGTTGGTGTCACCCACGGGGCCGTTCGGGGGTTGTTTCTAGTTCTCACCCTCTAACGCCATGTTTTTAAGTCTTAAGTGTGGAAATAAGCAAATTATCGTCTTATTTTCAAACCGGGACACCCGCGGCTGCGGGGTCAGTTCCTACGAGTTACGCTGGTCCCGTGGGAGGTGTTGGTGCCACCCACGGGGCCTTTGGGGGCTGTTTCGAGTTCTCACCCTCTAACGCCATGTTTTTAAGCCTAAGTGTGGAAATAAGCAAATTACCGTCGTACTCTCAAACCGGGAGACCCGCGGCTGCGGGGTCAGTTCCTACGAGTTACGTTGGTCCCGTGGGAGCTGTTGGTGCCACCCACGGGGCCGTTCGGGGGCTTTTTCGAGTTTTCACCCTCTAACGCCATGTTTTCAAGCCTAAGTGTCGAAATAAGGAAATTACCGTCGTAATCTCAAACCGGGACACCCGCGGCTGCGGGGTCAGTTCCTACGAGTTACGTTGGTCCCGTGGGAGGTGTTGGTGCCACCCACGGGGCCGTTCGGGGGATGTTTCGAGTTCTCACCCTCTAACGCCATGTTTTTAAGCCTAAGTGTGGAAATAAGCAAATTACCGTCGTACTCTCAAACCGGGAGACCCGCGGCTGCGGGGGCAGTTCCTACGAGTTACGTTGGTCCCGTGGTAGGTGTTGGTGCCACCCACGGGGCCGTTCGGGAGCTGTTTCGAGTTCTCACCCTCTAGCGCCATGTTTTTAAGCCTAAGTGTGGAAATAAGCAAATTATCGTCGTACTCTCAAACCGGGAGACCCGCGGCTGCGAGGTCAGTTCCTACGAGTTACGTTGGTCCCATGGGAGGTGTTGGTGCCACCCACGGGGCCGTTCGGGGGCTGTTTCGAGTTCTCACCCTCTAACGCCATGTTTTTAAGCCCAAGTGTGGAAATAAGCAAATTACCGTCGTACTCTCAAACCGGGAGACCCGCGGCTGCGGGGGCAGTTCCTACGAGTTACGTTGGTCCCGTGGGAGATGTTGGTGCCACCCACGGGGCCGTTCGGGGGCTGTTTCGAGTTTTCACCCTCTAACGCCATGTTAAGCGTAAGTGTCGAAATAAGCAAATTACCGTCGTACTCTCAAACCGGGACACCCGCGGCTGCGGGGTCAGTTCCTACGAGTTACGTTGGTCCCATGGGAGGTGTTGGTGCCACCCACGGGGCCGTTCGGGCGCTGTTTCGAGTTCTCACCCTCTAACGCCATGTTTTTAAGCCTAAGTGTGGATATAAGCAAATTACCGTCGTACTCTCAAACCGGGACACCCGCGGCTGCGGGATCAGTTCCTACGAGTAACGTTGTTCTCGTGGGAGGTGTTGGTGCCACCCACGGGACCGTTCGGGGGCTGTTTCGAGTTCTCACCCTCAAACGCCATGTTTTTAAGCCTAAGTGTGGAAATAAGCAAATTACCGTCGTACTCTCAAACCGGGACACCCGCGGCTGCGGGGTCAGTTCCTACGAGATACGTTGGTCCCGTGGATCGTGTTGGTGCCACCCACGGGGCCGTTCGGGGGCTGTTTCGAGTTTTCACCCTCTAACGCCATGTTTTTAAGCCTAAGTGTGGAAATAAGCAAATTTCCGTCGTACTCTCAAACCGGGACACCCGCGGCTGCGGGGTCAGTTCCTACGAGTTACGGTGGTCCTGTGGTAGGTGTTGGTGCCACCCACGGGGCCGTTCGGGGGCTGTTTCGAGTTGTCACCCTCTAACGCCATGTTTTTAAGCCTAAGTGTAGAAATAAACAAATTACCATCGTAGTCTCAAACCGGGAGACCCGCGGCTGCGGGGTCAGTTAGTACGAGTTACGTTGGTACCGTGGGAGGTGTTGGAGCCACCCACGGGGCCGTTCGGGAGCCGTTTAGAGTTCTCACCCTCTAACGCCATGTTTTTAAGACTAAGTGTGGAAATAAGCAAATTACCGTCGTACTCTCAAACCGGAAGACCCGCGGCTGCGGGGTCAGTTCCTACGAGTTACGTTGGTCCAGTGGGAGGTGTTGGTGCCACCCACGGGGCCGTTCGGGGGCTCTTTCTAGTTCTCAGCCTCTAACGCCATGTTTTTAAGCCTAAGTGTGAAAATAAGCAAATTACCGTCGTACTCTCAAACCGGGACACCCGCGGCTGCGGGGTCAGTTGCTACGAGTTATGTTGGTCCCGTGGGAGGTGTTGGTGCCACCCACGGGGCCGTTCGGGGGCTGTTTCGAGTTTTCACCCTCTAACGCCATGTTTTTAAGCCTAAGTGTGGAAATAAGCAAATCACCGTCGTACTCTCAAACCGGGAGACCCGCGGCTGCGGGGTCAGTTCCTACGAGTTACGTTGCTCCCGTGGGAGGTGTTGGTGCCACCCACGGGGCCGTTCGGGGGCTGTTTCGAGTTTTCACCCTCTAACGCCATGTTTTTAAGCCTAAGTGTGGAAATAAGCAAATTTCCGTCGTACTCTCAAACCGGGACACCCGCGGCTGCGGGGTCAGTTCCTACGAGTTACGTTGGTCCTGTGGTAGGTGTTGGTGCCACCCACGGGGCCGTTCGGGGGCTGTTTCGAGTTGTCACCCTCTAACGCCATGTTTTTAAGCCTAAGTGTAGAAATAAACAAATTACCATCGTAGTCTCAAACCGGGAGACCCGCGGCTGCGGGGTCAGTTAGTACGAGTTACGTTGGTACCGTGGGAGGTGTTGGTGCCACCCACGGGGCCGTTCGGGAGCCGTTTAGAGTTCTCACCCTCTAACGCCATGTTTTTAAGACTAAGTGTGGAAATAAGCAAATTACCGTCGTACTCTCAAACCGGGAGACCCGCGGCTGCGGGGTCAGTTCCTACGAGTTACGTTGGTCCAGTGGGAGGTGTTGGTGCCACCCACGGGGCCGTTCGGGGGCTCTTTCTAGTTCTCAGCCTCTAACGCCATGTTTTTAAGCCTAAGTGTGAAAATAAGCAAATTACCGTCGTACTGTCAAACCGGGACACCCGCGGCTGCGGGGTCAGTTGCTACGAGTTACGTTGGTCCCGTGGGAGGTGTTGGTGCCACCCACGGGGCCGTTCGGGGGCTGTTTCGAGTTTTCACCCTCTAACGCCATGTTTTTAAGCCTAAGTGTGGAAATAAGCAAATCACCGTCGTACTCTCAAACCGGGAGACCCCCGGCTGCGGGGTCAGTTCCTACGAGTTACGTTGCTCCCGTGGGAGGTGTTGGTGCCACCCACGGGGCCGTTCGGGGGCTGTTTCGAGTTCTCACCCTCTAACGCCTTGTTTTTAAGCCTAAGTGTAGAAATAAGCAAATTACCGTCGTACTCTCAAACTGGGACACCCGCGGCTGCGGGGACAGTTCCTACAAGTTACGTTGGTCCTGTGGGAGGGATTGGTGCCACCCACGGGGCCGTTCGGGGGCTGTTTCGATTTCTCACCCTCAAACGCCATGTTTTTAAGCCTAAGTGTGGAAATAAGCAAATTGCCGTCGTACTCTCATATCGGGACACCCGCGGCTGCGGGGTCAGTTCCTACGAGTTACGTTGGTCCCGTGGGAGGTGCTGGTGCCACCCACGGGGCCGTTCGGTGGCTGTTTCGAGTTCTCACCCTCTAACGCCATGTTTTTAAGCCTAAGTGTGAAAATAAGCAAATTACCGTCTGACTCTCAAACTGGGACACCCGCGGCTGCGGGGACAGTTCCTACAAGTTACGTTGGTCCCGTGGGAGGGATTGGTGCCACCCACGGGGCCGTTCGGGGGCTGTTTCGATTTCTCACCCTCAAACGCCATGTTTTTAAGCCTAAGTGTGGAAATAAGGAAATTATCGTCGTACTCGCAAACCGGGACACCCGCGGCTGCGGGGTCAGTTGCTACGAGTTACGTTGGTCCCGTGGGAGGTGTTGGTGCCACCCACGGGGCCGTTCGGGGGCTGTTTCGAGTTTTCACCCTCTAACGCCATGTTTTTAAGCCTAAGTGTAGAAATAAGCAAATTACCGTTGTACTCTCAAACCGGGACACCCGCGGCTGCGGGGTCAGTTCCTACGAGTTACGTTGGTCCCGTGGGAGGTGTTGGTGCCACCCACGGGGCCGTTCGGGGGTTGTTTCTAGTTCTCACCCTCTAACGCCATGTTTTTAAGTCTTAAGTGTGGAAATAAGCAAATTATCGTCTTATTTTCAAACCGGGACACCCGCGGCTGCGGGGTCAGTTCCTACGAGTTACGCTGGTCCCGTGGGAGGTGTTGGTGCCACCCACGGGGCCTTTGGGGGCTGTTTCGAGTTCTCACCCTCTAACGCCATGTTTTTAAGCCTAAGTGTGGAAATAAGCAAATTACCGTCGTACTCTCAAACCGGGAGACCCGCGGCTGCGGGGTCAGTTCCTACGAGTTACGTTGGTCCCGTGGGAGCTGTTGGTGCCACCCACGGGGCCGTTCGGGGGCTTTTTCGAGTTTTCACCCTCTAACGCCATGTTTTCAAGCCTAAGTGTCGAAATAAGGAAATTACCGTCGTAATCTCAAACCGGGACACCCGCGGCTGCGGGGTCAGTTCCTACGAGTTACGTTGGTCCCGTGGGAGGTGTTGGTGCCACCCACGGGGCCGTTCGTGGGCTGTTTCGAGTTCTCACCCTCTAACGCCATGTTTTTAAGCCTAAGTGTGGAAATAAGCAAATTACCGCCGTACTCTCAAACCGGGAGACCCGCGGCTGCGGGGTCAGTTCCTACGAGTTACGTTGGTCCCGTGGGAGGTGTTGGTGCCACCCACGGGGCCGTTCGGGGGATGTTTCGAGTTCTCACCCTCTAACGCCATGTTTTTAAGCCTAAGTGTGGAAATAAGCAAATTACCGTCGTACTCTCAAACCGGGAGACCCGCGGCTGCGGGGGCAGTTCCTACGAGTTACGTTGGTCCCGTGGTAGGTGTTGGTGCCACCCACGGGGCCGTTCGGGAGCTGTTTCGAGTTCTCACCCTCTAGCGCCATGTTTTTAAGCCTAAGTGTGGAAATAAGCAAATTATCGTCGTACTCTCAAACCGGGACACCCGCGGCTGCGAGGTCAGTTCCTACGAGTTACGTTGGTCCCATGGGAGGTGTTGGTGCCACCCACGGGGCCGTTCGGGGGCTGTTTCGAGTTCTCACCCTCTAACGCCATGTTTTTAAGCCCAAGTGTGGAAATAAGCAAATTACCGTCGTACTCTCAAACCGGGAGACCCGCGGCTGCGGGGGCAGTTCCTACGAGTTACGTTGGTCCCGTGGGAGATGTTGGTGCCACCCACGGGGCCGTTCGGGGGCTGTTTCGAGTTTTCACCCTCTAACGCCATGTTAAGCGTAAGTGTCGAAATAAGCAAATTACCGTCGTACTCTCAAACCGGGACACCCGCGGCTGCGGGGTCAGTTCCTACGAGTTACGTTGGTCCCATGGGAGGTGTTGGTGCCACCCACGGGGCCGTTCGGGCGTTGTTTCGAGTTCTCACCCTCTAACGCCATGTTTTTAAGCCTAAGTGTGGATATAAGCAAATTACCGTCGTACTCTCAAACCGGGACACCCGCGGCTGCGGGATCAGTTCCTACGAGTAACGTTGTTCTCGTGGGAGGTGTTGGTGCCACCCACGGGACCGTTCGGGGGCTGTTTCGAGTTCTCACCCTCAAACGCCATGTTTTTAAGCCTAAGTGTGGAAATAAGCAAATTACCGTCGTACTCTCAAACCGGGACACCCGCGGCTGCGGGGTCAGTTCCTACGAGATACGTTGGTCCCGTGGATCGTGTTGGTGCCACCCACGGGGCCGTTCGGGGGCTGTTTCGAGTTTTCACCCTCTAACGCCATGTTTTTAAGCCTAAGTGTGGAAATAAGCAAATTTCCGTCGTACTCTCAAACCGGGACACCCGCGGCTGCGGGGTCAGTTCCTACGAGTTACGGTGGTCCTGTGGTAGGTGTTGGTGCCACCCACGGGGCCGTTCGGGGGCTGTTTCGAGTTGTCACCCTCTAACGCCATGTTTTTAAGCCTAAGTGTAGAAATAAACAAATTACCATCGTAGTCTCAAACCGGGAGACCCGCGGCTGCGGGGTCAGTTAGTACGAGTTACGTTGGTACCGCGGGAGGTGTTGGTGCCACCCACGGGGCCGTTCGGGAGCCGTTTAGAGTTCTCACCCTCTAACGCCATGTTTTTAAGACTAAGTGTGGAAATAAGCAAATTACCGTCGTACTCTCAAACAGGGACACCCGCGGCTGCGGGGTCAGTTCCTACGAGTTACGTTGGTCCAGTGGGAGGTGTTGGTGCCACCCACGGGGCCGTTCGGGGGCTCTTTCTAGTTCTCAGCCTCTAACGCCATGTTTTTAAGCCTAAGTGTGAAAATAAGCAAATTACCGTCGTACTCTCAAACCGGGACACCCGCGGCTGCGGGGTCAGTTGCTACGAGTTATGTTGGTCCCGTGGGAGGTGTTGGTGCCACCCACGGGGCCGTTCGGTGGCTGTTTCGAGTTTTCACCCTCTAACGCCATGTTTTTAAGCCTAAGTGTGGAAATAAGCAAATCACCGTCGTACTCTCAAACCGGGAGACCCGCGGCTGCGGGGTCAGTTCCTACGAGTTACGTTGCTCCCGTGGGAGGTGTTGGTGCCACCCACGGGGCCGTTCGGGGGCTGTTTCGAGTTCTCACCCTCTAACGCCTTGTTTTTAAGCCTAAGTGTAGAAATAAGCAAATTACCGTCGTACTCTCAAACTGGGACACCCGCGGCTGCGGGGGCAGTTCCTACAAGTTACGTTGGTCCCGTGGGAGGGATTGGTGCCACCCACGGGGCCGTTCGGGGGCTGTTTCGATTTCTCACCCTCAAACGCCATGTTTTTAAGCCTAAGTGTGGAAATAAGCAAATTTCCGTCATACTCTCATATCGGGACACCCGCGGCTGCGGGGTCAGTTCCTACGAGTTACGTTGGTCCCGTGGGAGGTGCTGGTGCCACCCACGGGGCCGTTCGGGGGCTGTTTCGAGTTCTCACCCTCTAACGCCATGTTTTTAAGCCTAAGTGTGAAAATAAGCAAATTACCGTCTGACTCTCAAACTGGGACACCCGCGGCTGCGGGGACAGTTCCTACAAGTTACGTTGGTCCCGTGGGAGGGATTGGTGCCACCCACGGGGCCGTTCGGGGGCTGTTTCGATTTCTCACCCTCAAACGCCATGTTTTTAAGCCTAAGTGTGGAAATAAGGAAATTATCGTCGTACTCGTTAACCGGGACACCCGCGGCTGCGGGGTCAGTTGCTACGAGTTACGTTGGACCCGTGGGAGGTGTTGGTGCCACCCACGGGGCCGTTCGGGGGCTGTTTCGAGTTTTCACCCTCTAACGCCATGTTTTTAAGCCTAAGTGTAGAAATAAGCAAATTACCGTTGTACTCTCAAACCGGGACACCCGCGGCTGCGGGGTCAGTTCCTACGAGTTACGTTGGTCCCGTGGGAGGTGTTGGTGCCACCCACGGGGCCGTTCGGGGGTTGTTTCTAGTTCTCACCCTCTAACGCCATGTTTTTAAGTCTTAAGTGTGGAAATAAGCAAATTATCGTCGTATTTTCAAACCGGGACACCCGCGGCTGCGGGGTTAGTTCCTATGAGTTACGCTGGTCCCGTGGGAGGTGTTGGTGCCACCCACGGGGCCTTTGGTGGCTGTTTCGAGTTCTCACCCTCTAACGCCATGTTTTTAAGCCTAAGTGTGGAAATAAGCAAATTACCGTCGTACTCTCAAACCGGGAGACCCGCGGCTGCGGGGTCAGTTCCTACGAGTTACGTTGGTCCCGTGGGAGCTGTTGGTGCCACCCACGGGGCCGTTCGTGGGCTTTTTCGAGTTTTCACCCTCTAACGCCATGTTTTTAAGCCTAAGTGTCGAAATAAGGAAATTACCGTCGTACTCTCAAACCGGGACACCCGCGGCTGCGGGGTCAGTTCCTACGAGTTACGTTGGTCCCGTGGGAGGTGTTGGTGCCACCCACGGGGCCGTTCGGGGGCTGTTTCGAGTTCTCACCCTCTAACGCCATATTTTTAAGCCTTAGTGTGGAAATAAACAAATCACCGTCGTACTCTCAAACAGGGACACCCGCGGCTGCGGGGTCAGTTCCTACGAGTTACGTTGGTCCCGTGGGAGGTGTTGGTGCCACCCACGGGGCCGTTCGTGGGCTGTTTCGAGTTCTCACCCTCTAACGCCATGTTTTTAAGCCTAAGTGTGGAAATAAGCAAATTACCGCCGTACTCTCAAACCGGGAGACCCGCGGCTGCGGGGTCAGTTCCTACGAGTTACGTTGGTCCCGTGGGAGGTGTTGGTGCCACCCACGGGGCCGTTCGGGGGATGTTTCGAGTTCTCACCCTCTAACGCCATGTTTTTAAGCCTAAGTGTGGAAATAAGCAAATTACCGTCGTACTCTCAAACCGGGAGACCCGCGGCTGCGGGGGCAGTTCCTACGAGTTACGTTGGTCCCGTGGTAGGTGTTGGTGCCACCCACGGGGCCGTTCGGGGGCTGTTTCGAGTTCTCACCCTCTAACGCCATGTTTTTAAGCCTAAGTGTGGAAATAAGCAAATTATCGTCGTACTCTCAAACCGGGAGACCCGCGGCTGCGGGGTCAGTTCCTACGAGTTACGTTGGTCCCATGGGAGGTGTTGGTGCCACCCACGGGGCCGTTCGGGGGCTGTTTCGAGTTTTCACCCTCTAACGCCATGTTAAGCGTAAGTGTCGAAATAAGCAAATTACCGTCGTACTCTCAAACCGGGACACCCGCGGCTGCGGGGTCAGTTCCTACGAGTTACGTTGGTCCCATGGGAGGTGTTGGTGCCACCCACGGGGCCGTTCGGGCGCTGTTTCGAGTTCTCACCCTCTAACGCCATGTTTTTAAGCCTAAGTGTGGATATAAGCAAATTACCGTCGTACTCTCAAACCGGGACACCCGCGGCTGCGGGATCAGTTCCTACGAGTAACGTTGTTCTCGTGGGAGGTGTTGGTGCCACCCACGGGACCGTTCGGGGGCTGTTTCGAGTTCTCACCCTCAAACGCCATGTTTTTAAGCCTAAGTGTGGAAATAAGCAAATTACCGTCGTACTCTCAAACCGGGACACCCGCGGCTGCGGGGTCAGTTCCTACGAGTTACGTTGGTCCCGTGGATCGTGTTGGTGCCACCCACGGGGCCGTTCGGGGGCTGTTTCGAGTTTTCACCCTCTAACGCCATGTTTTTAAGCCTAAGTGTGGAAATAAGCAAATTTCCGTCGTACTCTCAAACCGGGACACCCGCGGCTGCGGGGTCAGTTCCTACGAGTTACGTTGGTCCTGTGGTAGGTGTTGGTGCCACCCACGGGGCCGTTCGGGGGCTGTTTCGAGAGTTCACCCTCTAACGCCATGTTTTTAAGCCTAAGTGTAGAAATAAACAAATTACCATCGTAGTCTCAAACCGGGAGACCCGCGGCTGCGGGGTCAGTTAGTACGAGTTACGTTGGTACCGTGGGAGGTGTTGGTGCCACCCACGGGGCCGTTCGGGAGCCGTTTAGAGTTCTCACCCTCTAACGCCATGTTTTTAAGACTAAGTGTGGAAATAAGCAAATTACCGTCGTACTCTCAAACCGGGAGACCCGCGGCTGCGGGGTCAGTTCCTACGAGTTACGTTGGTCCAGTGGGAGGTGTTGGTGCCACCCACGGGGCCGTTCGGGGGCTCTTTCTAGTTCTCAGCCTCTAACGCCATGTTTTTAAGCCTAAGTGTAGAAATAAACAAATTACCATCGTAGTCTCAAACCGGGAGACCCGCGGCTGCGGGGTCAGTTAGTACGAGTTACGTTGGTACCGTGGGAGGTGTTGGTGCCACCCACGGGGCCGTTCGGGAGCCGTTTAGAGTTCTCACCCTCTAACGCCATGTTTTTAAGCCTAAGTGTGGAAATAAGCAAATTGCCGTCGTACTCTCATATCGGGACACCCGCGGCTGCGGGGTCAGTTCCTACGAGTTACGTTGGTCCCGTGGGAGGTGCTGGTGCCACCCACGGGGCCGTTCGGGGGCTGTTTCGAGTTCTCACCCTCTAACGCCATGTTTTTAAGCCTATGTGTGAAAATAAGCAAATTACCGTCTGACTCTCAAACTGGGACACCCGCGGCTGCGGGGACAGTTCCTACAAGTTACGTTGGTCCCGTGGGAGGGATTGGTGCCACCCACGGGGCCGTTCGGGGGCTGTTTCGATTTCTCACCCTCAAACGCCATGTTTTTAAGCCTAAGTGTGGAAATAAGGAAATTATCGTCGTACTCGCAAACCGGGAGACCCGCGGCTGCGGGGTCAGTTGCTACGAGTTACGTTGGTCCCGTGGGAGGTGTTGGTGCCACCCACGGGGCCGTTCGGGGGCTGTTTCGAGTTTTCACCCTCTAACGCCATGTTTTTAAGCCTAAGTGTGGAAATAAGCAAATCACCGTCGTACTCTCAAACCGGGAGACCCGCGGCTGCGGGGTCAGTTCCTACGAGTTACGTTGCTCCCGTGGGAGGTGTTGGTGCCACCCACGGGGCCGTTCGGGGGCTGTTTCGAGTTCTCACCCTCTAACGCCTTGTTTTTAAGCCTAAGTGTAGAAATAAGCAAATTACCGTCGTACTCTCAAACTGGGACACCCGCGGCTGCGGGGACAGTTCCTACAAGTTACGTTGGTCCCGTGGGAGGGATTGGTGCCACCCACGGGGCCGTTCGGGGGCTGTTTCGATTTCTCACCCTCAAACGCCATGTTTTTAAGCCTAAGTGTGGAAATAAGCAAATTGCCGTCGTACTCTCATATCGGGACACCCGCGGCTGCGGGGTCAGTTCCTACGAGTTACGTTGGTCCCGTGGGAGGTGCTGGTGCCACCCACGGGGCCGTTCGGGGGCTGTTTCGAGTTCTCACCCTCTAACGCCATGTTTTTAAGCCTAAGTGTGAAAATAAGCAAATTACCGTCTGACTCTCAAACTGGGACACCCGCGGCTGCGGGGACAGTTCCTACAAGTTACGTTGGTCCCGTGGGAGGGATTGGTGCCACCCACGGGGCCGTTCGGGGGCTGTTTCGATTTCTCACCCTCAAACGCCATGTTTTTAAGCCTAAGTGTGGAAATAAGGAAATTATCGTCGTACTCGCAAACCGGGACACCCGCGGCTGCGGGGTCAGTTGCTACGAGTTACGTTGGTCCCGTGGGAGGTGTTGGTGCCACCCACGGGGCCGTTCGGGGGCTGTTTCGAGTTTTCACCCTCTAACGCCATGTTTTTAAGCCTAAGTGTAGAAATAAGCAAATTACCGTTGTACTCTCAAACCGGGACACCCGCGGCTGCGGGGTCAGTTCCTACGAGTTACGTTGGTCCCGTGGGAGGTGTTGGTGCCAACCACGGGGCCGTTCGGGGGTTGTTTCCAGTTCTCACCCTCTAACGCCATGTTTTTAAGTCTTAAGTGTGGAAATAAGCAAATTATCGTCGTATTTTCAAACCGGGACACCCGCGGCTGCGGGGTCAGTTCCTACGAGTTACGCTGGTCCCGTGGGAGGTGTTGGTCCCACCCAAGGGGCCTTTGGGGGCTGTTTCGAGTTCTCACCCTCTAACGCCATGTTTTTAAGCCTAAGTGTGGAAATAAGCAAATTACCGTCGTACTCTCAAACCGGGAGACCCGCGGCTGCGGGGTCAGTTCCTACGAGTTACGTTGGTCCCGTGGGAGCTGTTGGTGCCACCCACGGGGCCGTTCGGGGGCTTTTTCGAGTTTTCACCCTCTAACGCCATGTTTTTAAGCCTAAGTGTCGAAATAAGGAAATTACCGTCGTACTCTCAAACCGGGACACCCGCGGCTGCGGGGTCAGTTCCTACGAGTTACGTTGGTCCCGTGGGAGGTGTTGGTGCCACCCACGGGGCCGTTCGGGGGCTGTTTCGAGTTCTCACCCTCTAACGCCATATTTTTAAGCCTTAGTGTGGAAATAAACAAATCACCGTCGTACTCTCAAACAGGGACACCCGCGGCTGCGGGGTCAGTTCCTACGAGTTACGTTGGTCCCGTGGGAGGTGTTGGTGCCACCCACGGGGCCGTTCGTGGGCTGTTTCGAGTTCTCACCCTCTAACGCCATGTTTTTAAGCCTAAGTGTGGAAATAAGCAAATTACCGCCGTACTCTCAAACCGGGACACCCGCGGCTGCGGGGTCAGTTGCTACGAGTTACGTTGGTCCCGTGGGAGGTGTTGGTGCCACCCACGGGGCCGTTCGGGGGCTGTTTCGAGTTTTCACCCTCTAACGCCATGTTTTTAAGCCTAAGTGTGGAAATAAGCAAATCACCGTCGTACTCTCAAACCGGGAGACCCGCGGCTGCGGGGTCAGTTCCTACGAGTTACGTTGCTCCCGTGGGAGGTGTTGGTGCCACCCACGGGGCCGTTCGGGGGCTGTTTCGAGTTCTCACCCTCTAACGCCTTGTTTTTAAGCCTAAGTGTAGAAATAAGCAAATTACCGTCGTACTCTCAAACTGGGACACCCGCGGCTGCGGGGACAGTTCCTACAAGTTACGTTGGTCCCGTGGGAGGGATTGGTACCACCCACGGGGCCGTTCGGGGGCTGTTTCGATTTCTCACCCTCAAACGCCATGTTTTTAAGCCTAAGTGTGGAAATAAGCAAATTGCCGTCGTACTCTCATATCGGGACACCCGCGGCTGCGGGGTCAGTTCCTACGAGTTACGTTGGTCCCGTGGGAGGTGCTGGTGCCACCCACGGGGCCGTTCGGGGGCTGTTTCGAGTTCTCACCCTCTAACGCCATGTTTTTAAGCCTAAGTGTGAAAATAAGCAAATTACCGTCTGACTCTCAAACTGGGACACCCGCGGCTGCGGGGACAGTTCCTACAAGTTACGTTGGTCCCGTGGGAGGGATTGGTGCCACCCACGGGGCCGTTCGGGGGCTGTTTCGATTTCTCACCCTCAAACGCCATGTTTTTAAGCCTAAGTGTGGAAATAAGGAAATTATCGTCGTACTCGCAAACCGGGACACCCGCGGCTGCGGGGTCAGTTGCTACGAGTTACGTTGGTCCCGTGGGAGGTGTTGGTGCCACCCACGGGGCCGTTCGGGGGCTGTTTCGAGTTTTCACCCTCTAACGCCATGTTTTTAAGCCTAAGTGTAGAAATAAGCAAATTACCGTTGTACTCTCAAACCGGGACACCCGCGGCTGCGGGGTCAGTTCCTACGAGTTACGTTGGTCCCGTGGGAGGTGTTGGTGCCACCCACGGGGCCGTTCGGGGGTTGTTTCCAGTTCTCACCCTCTAACGCCATGTTTTTAAGTCTTAAGTGTGGAAATAAGCAAATTATCGTCGTATTTTCAAACCGGGACACCCGCGGCTGCGGGGTCAGTTGCTACGAGTTATGTTGGTCCCGTGGGAGGTGTTGGTCCCACCCACGGGGCCTTTGGGGGCTGTTTCGAGTTCTCACCCTCTAACGCCATGTTTTTAAGCCTAAGTGTGGAAATAAGCAAATTACCGTCGTACTCTCAAACCGGGAGACCCGCGGCTGCGGGGTCAGTTCCTACGAGTTACGTTGGTCCCGTGGGAGCTGTTGGTGCCACCCGCGGGGCCGTTCGGGGGCTTTTTCGAGTTTTCACCCTCTAACGCCATGTTTTTAAGCCTAAGTGTCGAAATAAGGAAATTACCGTCGTACTCTCAAACCGGGACACCCGCGGCTGCGGGGTCAGTTCCTACGAGTTACGTTGGTCCCGTGGGAGGTGTTGGTGCCACCCACGGGGCCGTTCGGGGGCTGTTTCGAGTTCTCACCCTCTAACGCCATATTTTTAAGCCTTAGTGTGGAAATAAACAAATCACCGTCGTACTCTCAAACAGGGACACCCGCGGCTGCGGGGTCAGTTCCTACGAGTTACGTTGGTCCCGTGGGAGGTGTTGGTGCCACCCACGGGGCCGTTCGTGGGCTGTTTCGAGTTCTCACCCTCTAACGCCATGTTTTTAAGCCTAAGTGTGGAAATAAGCAAATTACCGCCGTACTCTCAAACCGGGAGACCCGCGGCTGCGGGGTCAGTTCCTACGAGTTACGTTGGTCCCGTGGGAGGTGTTGGTGCCACCCACGGGGCCGTTCGGGGGATGTTTCGAGTTCTCACCCTCTAACGCCATGTTTTTAAGCCTAAGTGTGGAAATAAGCAAATTACCGTCGTACTCTCAAACCGGGAGACCCGCGGCTGCGGGGGCAGTTCCTACGAGTTACGTTGGTCCCGTGGTAGGTGTTGGTGCCACCCACGGGGCCGTTCGGGGGCTGTTTCGAGTTCTCACCCTCTAACGCCATGTTTTTAAGCCTAAGTGTGGAAATAAGCAAATTATCGTCGTACTCTCAAACCGGGAGACCCGCGGCTGCGGGGTCAGTTCCTACGAGTTACGTTGGTCCCATGGGAGGTGTTGGTGCCACCCACGGGGCCGTTCGGGGGCTGTTTCGAGTTCTCACCCTCTAACGCCATGTTTTTAAGCCTAAGTGTGGATATAAGCAAATTATCGTCGTACTCCTAAACCGGGACACCCGTGGCTGCGGGGTCAGTTCCTACGAGTTTCGTTGGTCCCGTGGGAGGTGTTGGTGCCACCCACGGGGCCCTTCGGGGGCTGTTTCGAGTTCTCACCCTTTAACGCCATGTTTTTAAGCCTAAGTGTGGAAATAAGCAAATTACCGTCGTACTCTCAAACCGGGACACCCGCGGCTGCGGGGTCAGTTCCTACTTGTTACGTTGGTCCCGTGGGAGGTGTTGGTGCAACCACGGGGCCGTTCGGGGGCTGTTTCGAGTTCTCACCCTCTAACGCCATATTTTTAAGCCGAAGTGTAGAAATAAGCAAATTACCGTCTTACTCTCAAACCGGGACACCCGCGGCTGCGAGATCATTTCCTACGAGTTGCGTTGGTCCCGTGGGAGGTGTTGGTGCCACCCACGGGGCCGTTCGGGGACTGTTTCGAAATCTCACCCTCTAACGCCATGTTTTTAAGCCTAAGTGTGGAAATAAGCAAATTACCGTCGTACTCTCAAACCGGGAGACCCGCGGCTGCGGGGTCAGTTCCTACGAGTTACGTTAGTCCCGTGGGAGGTGTTGGTGCCACCCACGGGGCCGTTCGGGGGCTGTTTCGAGTTTTCATCCTCTAACGCCATGTTTTTAAGCCTAAGTGTGGATATAAGCAAATTACCGTCGTACTCTCAAACCGGGACACCCGCGGCTGCGGGGTCAGTTCCTACGAGTTACGTTGTTCTCGTGGGACGTGTTGGTGCCACCCACGGGGCCGTTCGGGGGCTGTTTCGAGTTCTCACCCTCTAACGCCATGTTTTTAAGCCTAAGTGTAGAAATAAACAAATTACCATCGTAGTCTCAAACCGGGAGACCCGCGGCTGCGGGGTCAGTTAGTACGAGTTACGTTGGTACCGTGGGAGGTTTTGGTGCCACCCACGGGGCCGTTCGGGAGCCGTTTAGAGTTCTCACCCTCTAACGCCATGTTTTTAAGACTAAGTGTGGAAATAAGCAAATTACCGTCGTACTCTCAAACCGGGAGACCCGCGGCTGCGGGGTCAGTTCCTACGAGTTACGTTGGTCCAGTGGGAGGTGTTGGTGCCACCCACGGGGCCGTTCGGGGGCTCTTTCTAGTTCTCAGCCTCTAACGCAATGTTTTTAAGCCTAAGTGTGAAAATAAGCAAATTACCGTCGTACTCTCAAACCGGGACACCCGCGGCTGCGGGGTCAGTTGCTACGAGTTACGTTGGTCCCGTGGGAGGGATTGGTGCCACCCACGGGGCCGTTCGGGGGCTGTTTCGAGTTTTCACCCTCTAACGCCATGTTTTTAAGCCTAAGTGTGGAAATAAGCAAATCACCGTCGTACTCTCAAACCGGGAGACCCGCGGCTGCGGGGTCAGTTCCTACGAGTTACGTTGCTCCCGTGGGAGGTGTTGGTGCCACCCACGGGGCCGTTCGGGGGCTGTTTCGAGTTCTCACCCTCTAACGCCTTGTTTTTAAGCCTAAGTGTAGAAATAAGCAAATTACCGTCGTACTCTCAAACTGGGACACCCGCGGCTGCGGGGACAGTTCCTACAAGTTACGTTGGTCCCGTGGGAGGGATTGGTGCCACCCACGGGGCCGTTCGGTGGCTGTTTCGATTTCTCACCCTCAAACGCCATGTTTTTAAGCCTAAGTGTGGAAATAAGCAAATTGCCGTCGTACTCTCATATCGGGACACCCGCGGCTGCGGGGTCAGTTCCTACGAGTTACGTTGGTCCCGTGGGAGGTGTTGGTGCCACCCACGGGGCCGTTCGGGGGCTGTTTCGAGTTCTCACCCTCTAACGCCATGTTTTTAAGCCTAAGTGTGAAAATAAGCAAATTACCGTCTGACTCTCAAACGGGGACACCCGCGGCTGCGGGGACAGTTCCTACGAGTTACGTTGGTCCCGTGGGAGGGATTGGTGCCACCCACGGGGCCGTTCGGGGGCTGTTTCGAGTTCTCACCCTCTAACGCCATATTTTTAAGCCTAAGTGTGGAAATAAGCAAATCACCGTCGTACTCTCAAACAGGGACACCCGCGGCTGCGGGGTCAGTTCCTATGAGTTACGTTGGTCCCGTGGGAGGTGTTGGTGCCACCCACGGGGCCGTTCGTGGGTTGTTTCGAGTTCTTACCCTCTAACGCCATGTTTTTAAGCCTAAGTGTGGAAATAAGCAAATTACCGTCGTAGTCTCAAACCGGGAGACCCGCGGCTGCGGGGTTAGTTCCTACGAGTTACGTTGATCCCGTGGGAGGTGTTGGTGACACCCACGGGGCCGTTCGGGGGATGTTTCGAGTTCTCACCCTCTAACGCCATGTTTTTAAGCCTAAGTGTGGAAATAAGCAAATTACCGTCGTACTCTCAAACCGGGAGACCCGCGGCTGCGGGGTCAGTTCCTACGAGTTACGTTGGTCCTGTGGGAGGTGTTGGTGCCACCCACGGGGCCGTTCGAGGGCTGTTTCGAGTTGTCACCCTCTAACGCCGTGTTTTTAAGCCTAAGTGTAGAAATAAACAAATTACCATCGTACTCTCAAACCGGGAGACCCGCGGCTGCGGGGTCAGTTCCTACGAGTTACGTTGGTACCGTGGGAGGTGTTGGTGCCACCCACGGGGCCGTTCGGGGGCCGTTTCGAGTTCTCACCCTCTAACGCCATGTTTTTAAGACTAAGTGTGGAAATAAGCAAATTACCGTCGTACTCTCAAACCGGGAGACCCGCGGCTGCGGGGTCAGTTCCTACGAGTTACGTTGGTCCAGTGGGAGGTGTTGGTGCCACCCACGGGGCCGTTCGGGGGCTGTTTCGAGTTCTCAGCTTCTAACGCCATGTTTTTAAGCTTAAGTGTGGAAATAAGCAAATCACCGTCGTACTCTCAAACAGGGACACCCGCGGCTGCGGGGTCAGTTCCTACGAGTTACGTTGGTCCCGTGGGAGGTGTTGGTGCCACCCACGGGGCCGTTCGTGGGTTGTTTCGAGTTCTCACCCTCTAACGCCATGTTTTTAAGCCTAAGTGTGGAAATAAGAAAATTACCGTCGTACTCTCAAACCGGGACACCCGCGGCTGTGGGATCAGTTCCTACGAGTTACGCTGGGCCCGTGGGAGGTGGTGGTGCCACCCACGGGGCCGTTTGGGGGCTGTTTCGAGTTCTCACCCTCTAACGCCATGTTTTTAAGCCAAAGTGTGGAAATAAGCAAATTACCGTCGTACTCTCAAACCGGGAGACCCGCGGCTGCGGGGTCAGTTTCTACGAATTACATTGGTCCCGTGGGAGGTGTTGGTGCCACCCACGGGGCCGTTCGGGGGCTGTTTCGAGTTTTCACCCTCTAACGCCACGTTTTTAAGCCTAAGTGTCGAAATAAGCAAATTTCCGTCGTACTCTCAAACTGGGACACCCGCGGCTGCGGGGTCAGTTCCTACGAGTTACGTTGGTCCCGTGGATCGTGTTGGTGCCACCCACGGGGCCGTTCGGGGGCTGTTTCGAGTTTTCACCCTCTAACGCCATGTTTTTAAGCCTAAGTGTGGAAATAAGCAAATTTCCGTCGTACTCTCAAACCGGGACACCCGCGGCTGCGGGGTCAGTTCCTACGAGTTACGTTGGTCCTGTGGTAGGTGTTGGTGCCACCCACGGGGCCGTTCGGGGGCTGTTTCGAGTTGTCACCCTCTAACGCCTTGTTTTTAAGCCTAAGTGTAGAAATAAACAAATTACCATCGTAGTCTCAAACCGGGAGACCCGCGGCTGCGGGGTCAGTTAGTACGAGTTACATTGGTACCGTGGGAGGTGTTGGTGCCACCCACGGGGCCGTTCGGGGGCCGTTTAGAGTTCTCACCCTCTAACGCCATGTTTTTAAGACTAAGTGTGGAAATAAGCAAATTACCGTCGTACTCTCAAACCGGGAGACCCGCGGCTGCGGGGTCAGTTCCTACGAGTTACGTTGGTCCAGTGGGAGGTGTTGGTGCCACCCACGGGGCCGTTCGGGGGCTCTTTCTAGTTCTCAGCCTCTAACGCCATGTTTTTAAGCCTAAGTGTGAAAATAAGCAAATTACCGTCGTACTCTCAAACTGGGACACCCGCGGCTGCGGGGCCAGTTGCTACGAGTTACGTTGGTCCCGTGGGAGGTGTTGGTGCCACCCACGGGGCCGTTCGGGGGCTGTTTCGAGTTTTCACCCTCTAACGCCATGTTTTTAAGCCTAAGTGTGGAAATAAGCAAATCACCGTCGTACTCTCAAACCGGGAGACCCGCGGCTGCGGGGTCAGTTCCTACGAGTTAGGTTGCTCCCGTGGGAGGTGTTGGTGCCACCCACGGGGCCGTTCGGGGGCTGTTTCGAGTTCTCACCCTCTAACGCCTTGTTTTTAAGCCTAAGTGTAGAAATAAGCAAATTACCGTCGTACTCTCAAACTGGGACACCCGCGGCTGCGGGGACAGTTCCTACAAGTTACGTTGGTCCCGTGGGAGGGATTGGTGCCACCCACGGGGCCGTTCGGGGGCTGTTTCGATTTCTCACCCTCAAACGCCATGTTTTTAAGCCTAAGTGTGGAAATAAGCAAATTGCCGTCGTACTCTCATATCGGGACACCCGCGGCTGCGGGGTCAGTTGCTACGAGTTACGTTGGTCCCGTGGGAGGTGTTGGTGCCACCCACGGGGCCGTTCGGGGGCTGTTTCGAGTTTTCACCCTCTAACGCCATGTTTTTAAGCCTAAGTGTAGAAATAAGCAAATTACCGTTGTACTCTCAAACCGGGACACCCGCGGCTGCGGGGTCAGTTCCTACGAGTTACGTTGGTCCCGTGGGAGGTGTTGGTGCCACCCACGGGGCCGTTCGGGGATGTTTCGAGTTCTCACCCTCTAACGCCATGTTTTTAAGCCTAAGTGTGGAAATAAGCAAATTACCGTCGTACTCTCAAACCGGGACACCCGCGGCTGTGGGATCAGTTCCTACGAGTTACGCTGGTCCCGTGGGAGGTGGTGGTGCCACCCACGGGGCCGTTTGTGGGCTGTTTCGAGTTCTCACCCTCTAACGCCATGTTTTTAAGCCTAAGTGTGGAAATAAGCAAATTACCGTCGTACTCTCAAACCGGGAGACCCGCGGCTGCGGGGTCAGTTCCTACGAGTTACGTTGGTCCCGTGGGAGGTGTTGGTGCCACCCACGGGGCCGTTCGGGGGCTGTTTCGAGTTTTCACCATCTAACGCCATGTTTTTAAGCCTAAGTGTGGAAATAAGCAAATTACCGTCGTACTCTCAAACCGGGAGACCCGCGGCTGCGGGGTCAGTTTCTACGAATTACATTGGTCCCGTGGGAGGTGTTGGTGCCACCCACGGGGCCGTTCGGGGGCTGTTTCGAGTTTTCACCCTCTAACGCCACGTTTTTAAGCCTAAGTGTCGAAATAAGCAAATTACCGTCGTACTCTCAAACCGGGACCCCCGCGGCTGCGGGGTCAGTTCCTACGAGTTACGTTGGTCCCGTGGGAGGTGTTGGTGCCACCCACGGGGCCGTTCGGGGGCTGTTTCGAGTTCTCACCCTCAAACGCCATGTTTTTAAGCCTAAGTGTGGAAATAAGGAAATTATCGTCGTACTCTCAAACCGGGACACCCGCGGCTGCGGGGTCAGTTCCTACGAGTTACGTTGCTCCCGTGGGAGGTGTTGGTGCCACCCACGGGGCCGTTCGGGGGCTGTTTCGAGTTCTCACCCTCTAACGCCTTGTTTTTAAGCCTAAGTGTGGAAATAAGCAAATTACCGTCGTACTCTCAAATCGGGACCCCCGCGGCTGCGGGGTCAGTTCCTACGAATTACATTGGTCCCGTGGGAGGTGTTGGTGCCACCCACGGGGCCGTTCGGGGGCTGTTTCGAGTTTTCACCCTCTAACGCCACGTTTTTAAGCCTAAGTGTCGAAATAAGCAAATTACCGTCGTACTCTCAAACCGGGACCCCCGCGGCTGCGGGGTCAGTTCCTACGAGTTACGTTGCTCCCGTGGGAGGTGTTGGTGCCACCCACGGGGCCGTTCGGGGGCTGTTTCGAGTTTTCACCCTCTAACGCCACGTTTTTAAGCCTAAGTGTCGAAATAAGCAAATTACCGTCGTACTCTCAAACCGGGACCCCCGCGGCTGCGGGGTCAGTTCCTACGAGTTACGTTGGTTCCGTGGGAGGTGTTGGTGCCACCCACGGGGCCGTTCGGGGGCTGTTTCGAGTTCTCACCCTCAAACGCCATGTTTTTAAGCCTAAGTGTGGAAATAAGGAAATTATCGTCGTACTCTCAAACTGGGACACCCGCGGCTGCGGGGTCAGTTCCTACGAGTTACGTTGCTCCCGTGGGAGGTGTTGGTGCCACCCACGGGGCCGTTCGGGGGCTGTTTCGAGTTCTCACCCTCTAACGCCTTGTTTTTAAGCCTAAGTGTGGAAATAAGCAAATTACCGTCGTACTCTCAAACCGGGAGACCGGCGGCTGCGGGGTCAGTTCCTACGAGTTACGTTGGTCCCGTGGGAGGTGTTGGTGCCACCCACGGGGCCGTTCGGGGGCTGTTTCGAGTTTTCACCATCTAACGCCATGTTTTTAAGCCTAAGTGTCGAAATAAGCAAATTACCGTCGTACTCTCAAACCGGGACACCCGCGGCTGCGGGGTCAGTTCCTACGAGTTACGTTGGTCCCGTGGGAGGTGTTGGTGCCACCCACGGGGCCGTTCGGGGGCTGTTTCGAGTTCTCACCCTCTAACGCCATATTTTTAAGCCTAAGTGTGGAAATACGCAAATCACCGTCGTACTCTCAAACAGGGACACCCGCGGCTGCGGGGTCAGTTCCTACGAGTTACGTTGGTCCCGTGGGAGGTGTTGGTGCCACCCACGGGGCCGTTCGTGGGTTGTTTCGAGTTCTCACCCTCTAACGCCATGTTTTTAAGCCTAAGTGTGGAAATAAGAAAATTACCGTCGTACTCTCAAACCGGGACACCCGCGGCTGTGGGATCAGTTCCTACGAGTTACGCTGGGCCCGTGGGAGGAGGTGGTGCCACCCACGGGGCCGTTTGGGGGCTGTTTCGAGTTCTCACCCTCTAACGCCATGTTTTTAAGCCAAAGTGTGGAAATAAGCAAATTACCGTCGTACTCTCAAACCGGGAGACCCGCGGCTGCGGGGTCAGTTTCTACGAATTACATTGGTCCCGTGGGAGGTGTTGGTGCCACCCACGGGGCCGTTCGGGGGCTGTTTCGAGTTTTCACCCTCTAACGCCACGTTTTTAAGCCTAAGTGTCGAAATAAGCAAATTTCCGTCGTACTCTCAAACTGGGACACCCGCGGCTGCGGGGTCAGTTCCTACGAGTTACGTTGGTCCCGTGGATCGTGTTGGTGCCAGCCACGGGGCCGTTCGGGGGCTGTTTCGAGTTTTCACCCTCTAACGCCATGTTTTTAAGCCAAAGTGTGGAAATAAGCAAATTACCGTCGTACTCTCAAACCGGGAGACCCGCGGCTGCGGGGTCAGTTTCTACGAATTACATTGGTCCCGTGGGAGGTGTTGGTGCCACCCACGGGGCCGTTCGGGGGCTGTTTCGAGTTTTCACCCTCTAACGCCACGTTTTTAAGCCTAAGTGTCGAAATAAGCAAATTACCGTCGTACTCTCAAACCGGGACCCCCGCGGCTGCGGGGTCAGTTCCTACGAGTTACGTTGGTCCCGTGGGACGTGTTGGTGCCACCCACGGGGCCGTTCGGGGGCTGTTTCGAGTTCTCACCCTCTAACGCCATGTTTTTAAGCCTAAGTGTAGAAATAAACAAATTACCATCGTAGTCTCAAACCGGGAGACCCGCGGCTGCGGGGTCAGTTAGTACGAGTTACGTTGGTACCGTGGGAGGTTTTGGTGCCACCCACGGGGCCGTTCGGGAGCCGTTTAGAGTTCTCACCCTCTAACGCCATGTTTTTAAGACTAAGTGTGGAAATAAGCAAATTACCGTCGTACTCTCAAACCGGGAGACCCGCGGCTGCGGGGTCAGTTCCTACGAGTTACGTTGGTCCAGTGGGAGGTGTTGGTGCCACCCACGGGGCCGTTCGGGGGCTCTTTCTAGTTCTCAGCCTCTAACGCCATGTTTTTAAGCCTAAGTGTGAAAATAAGCAAATTACCGTCGTACTCTCAAACCGGGACACCCGCGGCTGCGGGGTCAGTTGCTACGAGTTACGTTGGTCCCGTGGGAGGGATTGGTGCCACCCACGGGGCCGTTCGGGGGCTGTTTCGAGTTTTCACCCTCTAACGCCATGTTTTTAAGCCTAAGTGTGGAAATAAGCAAATCACCGTCGTACTCTCAAACCGGGAGACCCGCGGCTGCGGGGTCAGTTCCTACGAGTTACGTTGCTCCCGTGGGAGGTGTTGGTGCCACCCACGGGGCCGTTCGGGGGCTGTTTCGAGTTCTCACCCTCTAACGCCTTGTTTTTAAGCCTAAGTGTAGAAATAAGCAAATTACCGTCGTACTCTCAAACTGGGACACCCGCGGCTGCGGGGACAGTTCCTACAAGTTACGTTGGTCCCGTGGGAGGGATTGGTGCCACCCACGGGGCCGTTCGGTGGCTGTTTCGATTTCTCACCCTCAAACGCCATGTTTTTAAGCCTAAGTGTGGAAATAAGCAAATTGCCGTCGTACTCTCATATCGGGACACCCGCGGCTGCGGGGTCAGTTCCTACGAGTTACGTTGGTCCCGTGGGAGGTGTTGGTGCCACCCACGGGGCCGTTCGGGGGCTGTTTCGAGTTCTCACCCTCTAACGCCATGTTTTTAAGCCTAAGTGTGAAAATAAGCAAATTACCGTCTGACTCTCAAACGGGGACACCCGCGGCTGCGGGGACAGTTCCTACGAGTTACGTTGGTCCCGTGGGAGGGATTGGTGCCACCCACGGGGCCGTTCGGGGGCTGTTTCGAGTTCTCACCCTCTAACGCCATATTTTTAAGCCTAAGTGTGGAAATAAGCAAATCACCGTCGTACTCTCAAACAGGGACACCCGCGGCTGCGGGGTCAGTTCCTATGAGTTACGTTGGTCCCGTGGGAGGTGTTGGTGCCACCCACGGGGCCGTTCGTGGGTTGTTTCGAGTTCTTACCCTCTAACGCCATGTTTTTAAGCCTAAGTGTGGAAATAAGCAAATTACCGTCGTAGTCTCAAACCGGGAGACCCGCGGCTGCGGGGTTAGTTCCTACGAGTTACGTTGATCCCGTGGGAGGTGTTGGTGACACCCACGGGGCCGTTCGGGGGATGTTTCGAGTTCTCACCCTCTAACGCCATGTTTTTAAGCCTAAGTGTGGAAATAAGCAAATTACCGTCGTACTCTCAAACCGGGAGACCCGCGGCTGCGGGGTCAGTTCCTACGAGTTACGTTGGTCCTGTGGGAGGTGTTGGTGCCACCCACGGGGCCGTTCGAGGGCTGTTTCGAGTTGTCACCCTCTAACGCCGTGTTTTTAAGCCTAAGTGTAGAAATAAACAAATTACCATCGTACTCTCAAACCGGGAGACCCGCGGCTGCGGGGTCAGTTCCTACGAGTTACGTTGGTACCGTGGGAGGTGTTGGTGCCACCCACGGGGCCGTTCGGGGGCCGTTTCGAGTTCTCACCCTCTAACGCCATGTTTTTAAGACTAAGTGTGGAAATAAGCAAATTACCGTCGTACTCTCAAACCGGGAGACCCGCGGCTGCGGGGTCAGTTCCTACGAGTTACGTTGGTCCAGTGGGAGGTGTTGGTGCCACCCACGGGGCCGTTCGGGGGCTGTTTCGAGTTCTCAGCTTCTAACGCCATGTTTTTAAGCTTAAGTGTGGAAATAAGCAAATCACCGTCGTACTCTCAAACAGGGACACCCGCGGCTGCGGGGTCAGTTCCTACGAGTTACGTTGGTCCCGTGGGAGGTGTTGGTGCCACCCACGGGGCCGTTCGTGGGTTGTTTCGAGTTCTCACCCTCTAACGCCATGTTTTTAAGCCTAAGTGTGGAAATAAGAAAATTACCGTCGTACTCTCAAACCGGGACACCCGCGGCTGTGGGATCAGTTCCTACGAGTTACGCTGGGCCCGTGGGAGGTGGTGGTGCCACCCACGGGGCCGTTTGGGGGCTGTTTCGAGTTCTCACCCTCTAACGCCATGTTTTTAAGCCAAAGTGTGGAAATAAGCAAATTACCGTCGTACTCTCAAACCGGGAGACCCGCGGCTGCGGGGTCAGTTTCTACGAATTACATTGGTCCCGTGGGAGGTGTTGGTGCCACCCACGGGGCCGTTCGGGGGCTGTTTCGAGTTTTCACCCTCTAACGCCACGTTTTTAAGCCTAAGTGTCGAAATAAGCAAATTTCCGTCGTACTCTCAAACTGGGACACCCGCGGCTGCGGGGTCAGTTCCTACGAGTTACGTTGGTCCCGTGGATCGTGTTGGTGCCACCCACGGGGCCGTTCGGGGGCTGTTTCGAGTTTTCACCCTCTAACGCCATGTTTTTAAGCCTAAGTGTGGAAATAAGCAAATTTCCGTCGTACTCTCAAACCGGGACACCCGCGGCTGCGGGGTCAGTTCCTACGAGTTACGTTGGTCCTGTGGTAGGTGTTGGTGCCACCCACGGGGCCGTTCGGGGGCTGTTTCGAGTTGTCACCCTCTAACGCCTTGTTTTTAAGCCTAAGTGTAGAAATAAACAAATTACCATCGTAGTCTCAAACCGGGAGACCCGCGGCTGCGGGGTCAGTTAGTACGAGTTACGTTGGTACCGTGGGAGGTGTTGGTGCCACCCACGGGGCCGTTCGGTGGCCGTTTAGAGTTCTCACCCTCTAACGCCATGTTTTTAAGACTAAGTGTGGAAATAAGCAAATTACCGTCGTACTCTCAAACCGGGAGACCCGCGGCTGCGGGGTCAGTTCCTACGAGTTACGTTGTTCTCGTGGGACGTGTTGGTGCCACCCACGGGGCCGTTCGGGGGCTGTTTCGAGTTCTCACCCTCTAACGCCATGTTTTTAAGCCTAAGTGTGGAAATAAGCAAATTACCGTCGTACTCTCAAACCGGGACACCCGCGGCTGTGGGATCAGTTCCTACGAGTTACGCTGGTCCCGTGGGAGGTGGTGGTGCCACCCACGGGGCCGTTTGTGGGCTGTTTCGAGTTCTCACCCTCTAACGCCATGTTTTTAAGCCTAAGTGTGGAAATAAGCAAATTACCGTCGTACTCTCAAACCGGGAGACCCGCGGCTGCGGGGTCAGTTCCTACGAGTTACGTTGGTCCCGTGGGAGGTGTTGGTGCCACCCACGGGGCCGTTCGGGGGCTGTTTCGAGTTTTCACCATCTAACGCCATGTTTTTAAGCCTAAGTGTGGAAATAAGCAAATTACCGTCGTACTCTCAAACCGGGAGACCCGCGGCTGCGGGGTCAGTTTCTACGAATTACATTGGTCCCGTGGGAGGTGTTGGTGCCACCCAGGGGGCCGTTCGGGGGCTGTTTCGAGTTTTCACCCTCTAACGCCACGTTTTTAAGCCTAAGTGTCGAAATAAGCAAATTACCGTCGTACTCTCAAACCGGGACCCCCGCGGCTGCGGGGTCAGTTCCTACGAGTTACGTTGGTCCCGTGGGAGGTGTTGGTGCCACCCACGGGGCCGTTCGGGGGCTGTTTCGAGTTCTCACCCTCAAACGCCATGTTTTTAAGCCTAAGTGTGGAAATAAGGAAATTATCGTCGTACTCTCAAACCGGGACACCCGCGGCTGCGGGGTCAGTTCCTACGAGTTACGTTGCTCCCGTGGGAGGTGTTGGTGCCACCCACGGGGCCGTTCGGGGGCTGTTTCGAGTTCTCACCCTCTAACGCCTTGTTTTTAAGCCTAAGTGTGGAAATAAGCAAATTACCGTCGTACTCTCAAATCGGGACCCCCGCGGCTGCGGGGTCAGTTCCTACGAATTACATTGGTCCCGTGGGAGGTGTTGGTGCCACCCACGGGGCCGTTCGGGGGCTGTTTCGAGTTTTCACCCTCTAACGCCACGTTTTTAAGCCTAAGTGTCGAAATAAGCAAATTACCGTCGTACTCTCAAACCGGGACCCCCGCGGCTGCGGGGTCAGTTCCTACGAGTTACGTTGCTCCCGTGGGAGGTGTTGGTGCCACCCACGGGGCCGTTCGGGGGCTGTTTCGAGTTTTCACCCTCTAACGCCACGTTTTTAAGCCTAAGTGTCGAAATAAGCAAATTACCGTCGTACTCTCAAACCGGGACCCCCGCGGCTGCGGGGTCAGTTCCTACGAGTTACGTTGGTTCCGTGGGAGGTGTTGGTGCCACCCACGGGGCCGTTCGGGGGCTGTTTCGAGTTCTCACCCTCAAACGCCATGTTTTTAAGCCTAAGTGTGGAAATAAGGAAATTATCGTCGTACTCTCAAACCGGGACACCCGCGGCTGCGGGGTCAGTTCCTACGAGTTACGTTGCTCCCGTGGGAGGTGTTGGTGCCACCCACGGGGCCGTTCGGGGGCTGTTTCGAGTTCTCACCCTCTAACGCCTTGTTTTTAAGCCTAAGTGTGGAAATAAGCAAATTACCGTCGTACTCTCAAACCGGGAGACCGGCGGCTGCGGGGTCAGTTCCTACGAGTTACGTTGGTCCCGTGGGAGGTGTTGGTGCCACCCACGGGGCCGTTCGGGGGCTGTTTCGAGTTTTCACCATCTAACGCCATGTTTTTAAGCCTAAGTGTCGAAATAAGCAAATTACCGTCGTACTCTCAAACCGGGACACCCGCGGCTGCGGGGTCAGTTCCTACGAGTTACGTTGGTCCCGTGGGAGGTGTTGGTGCCACCCACGGGGCCGTTCGGGGGCTGTTTCGAGTTCTCACCCTCTAACGCCATATTTTTAAGCCTAAGTGTGGAAATACGCAAATCACCGTCGTACTCTCAAACAGGGACACCCGCGGCTGCGGGGTCAGTTCCTACGAGTTACGTTGGTCCCGTGGGAGGTGTTGGTGCCACCCACGGGGCCGTTCGTGGGTTGTTCCGAGTTCTCACCCTCTAACGCCATGTTTTTAAGCCTAAGTGTGGAAATAAGAAAATTACCGTCGTACTCTCAAACCGGGACACCCGCGGCTGTGGGATCAGTTCCTACGAGTTACGCTGGGCCCGTGGGAGGAGGTGGTGCCACCCACGGGGCCGTTTGGGGGCTGTTTCGAGTTCTCACCCTCTAACGCCATGTTTTTAAGCCAAAGTGTGGAAATAAGCAAATTACCGTCGTACTCTCAAACCGGGAGACCCGCGGCTGCGGGGTCAGTTTCTACGAATTACATTGGTCCCGTGGGAGGTGTTGGTGCCACCCACGGGGCCGTTCGGGGGCTGTTTCGAGTTTTCACCCTCTAACGCCACGTTTTTAAGCCTAAGTGTCGAAATAAGCAAATTTCCGTCGTACTCTCAAACTGGGACACCCGCGGCTGCGGGGTCAGTTCCTACGAGTTACGTTGGTCCCGTGGATCATGTTGGTGCCAGCCACGGGGCCGTTCGGGGGCTGTTTCGAGTTTTCACCCTCTAACGCCATGTTTTTAAGCCAAAGTGTGGAAATAAGCAAATTACCGTCGTACTCTCAAACCGGGAGACCCGCGGCTGCGGGGTCAGTTTCTACGAATTACATTGGTCCCGTGGGAGGTGTTGGTGCCACCCACGGGGCCGTTCGGGGGCTGTTTCGAGTTTTCACCCTCTAACGCCACGTTTTTAAGCCTAAGTGTCGAAATAAGCAAATTACCGTCGTACTCTCAAACCGGGACCCCCGCGGCTGCGGGGTCAGTTCCTACGAGTTACGTTGGTCCCGTGGGACGTGTTGGTGCCACCCACGGGGCCGTTCGGGGGCTGTTTCGAGTTCTCACCCTCTAACGCCATGTTTTTAAGCCTAAGTGTAGAAATAAACAAATTACCATCGTAGTCTCAAACCGGGAGACCCGCGGCTGCGGGGTCAGTTAGTACGAGTTACGTTGGTACCGTGGGAGGTTTTGGTGCCACCCACGGGGCCGTTCGGGAGCCGTTTAGAGTTCTCACCCTCTAACGCCATGTTTTTAAGACTAAGTGTGGAAATAAGCAAATTACCGTCGTACTCTCAAACCGGGAGACCCGCGGCTGCGGGGTCAGTTCCTACGAGTTACGTTGGTCCAGTGGGAGGTGTTGGTGCCACCCACGGGGCCGTTCGTGGGCTCTTTCTAGTTCTCAGCCTCTAACGCCATGTTTTTAAGCCTAAGTGTGAAAATAAGCAAATTACCGTCGTACTCTCAAACCGGGACACCCGCGGCTGCGGGGTCAGTTGCTACGAGTTACGTTGGTCCCGTGGGAGGGATTGGTGCCACCCACGGGGCCGTTCGGGGGCTGTTTCGAGTTTTCACCCTCTAACGCCATGTTTTTAAGCCTAAGTGTGGAAATAAGCAAATCACCGTCGTACTCTCAAACCGGGAGACCCGCGGCTGCGGGGTCAGTTCCTACGAGTTCCGTTGCTCCCGTGGGAGGTGTTGGTGCCACCCACGGGGCCGTTCGGGGGCTGTTTCGAGTTCTCACCCTCTAACGCCTTGTTTTTAAGCCTAAGTGTAGAAATAAGCAAATTACCGTCGTACTCTCAAACTGGGACACCCGCGGCTGCGGGGACAGTTCCTACAAGTTACGTTGGTCCCGTGGGAGGGATTGGTGCCACCCACGGGGCCGTTCGGTGGCTGTTTCGATTTCTCACCCTCTAACGCCTTGTTTTTAAGCCTAAGTGTGGAAATAAGCAAATTACCGTCGTACTCTCAAACCGGGAGACCGGCGGCTGCGGGGTCAGTTCCTACGAGTTACGTTGGTCCCGTGGGAGGTGTTGGTGCCACCCACGGGGCCGTTCGGGGGCTGTTTCGAGTTTTCACCATCTAACGCCATGTTTTTAAGCCTAAGTGTCGAAATAAGCAAATTACCGTCGTACTCTCAAACCGGGACACCCGCGGCTGCGGGGTCAGTTCCTACGAGTTACGTTGGTCCCGTGGGAGGTGTTGGTGCCACCCACGGGGCCGTTCGGGGGCTGTTTCGAGTTCTCACCCTCTAACGCCATATTTTTAAGCCTAAGTGTGGAAATAAGCAAATCACCGTCGTACTCTCAAACAGGGACACCCGCGGCTGCGGGGTCAGTTCCTACGAGTTACGTTGGTCCCGTGGGAGGTGTTGGTGCCACCCACGGGGCCGTTCGTGGGTTGTTTCGAGTTCTCACCCTCTAACGCCATGTTTTTAAGCCTAAGTGTCGAAATAAGCAAATTACCGTCGTACTCTCAAACCGGGACACCCGCGGCTGCGGGGTCAGTTCCTACGAGTTACGTTGGTCCTGTGGTAGGTGTTGGTGCCACCCACGGGGCCGTTCGGGGGCTGTTTCGAGTTGTCACCCTCTAACGCCTTGTTTTTAAGCCTAAGTGTAGAAATAAACAAATTACCATCGTAGTCTCAAACCGGGAGACCCGCGGCTGCGGGGTCAGTTAGTACGAGTTACGTTGGTACCGTGGGAGGTGTTGGTGCCACCCACGGGGCCGTTCGACGGCCGTTTAGAGTTCTCACCCTCTAACGCCATGTTTTTAAGACTAAGTGTGGAAATAAGCAAATTACCGTCGTACTCTCAAACCGGGAGACCCGCGGCTGCGGGGTCAGTTCCTACGAGTTACGTTGGTCCCGTGGGAGGTGTTGGTGCCACCCACGGGGCCGTTCGGGGGCTGTTTCGAGTTCTCACCCTCTAACGCCATGTTTTTAAGTCTAAGTGTGGAAATAAGCAAATTACCGTCGTACTCTCAAACCGGGAGACCCGCGGCTGCGGGGTCAGTTCCTACGAGTTACGTTGGTCCCGTGGGAGGTGTTGGTGCCACCCACGGGGCCGTTCGGGGGATGTTTCGAGTTCTCACCCTCTAACGCCATGTTTTTAAGCCTAAGTGTGGAAATAAGCAAATTGCCGTCGTACTCTCATATCGGGACACCCGCGGCTGCGGGGTCAGTTGCTACGAGTTACGTTGGTCCCGTGGGAGGTGTTGGTGCCACCCACGGGGCCGTTCGGGGGCTGTTTCGAGTTTTCACCCTCTAACGCCATGTTTTTAAGCCTAAGTGTGGAAATAAGCAAATCACCGTCGTACTCTCAAACCGGGACACCCGCGGCTGCGGGGTCAGTTCCTACGAGTTACGTTGTTCTCGTGGGACGTGTTGGTGCCACCCACGGGGCCGTTCGGGGGCTGTTTCGAGTTCTCACCCTCTAACGCCATGTTTTTTAGCCTAAGTGTGGAAATAAGCAAATTACCGTCGTACTCTCAAACCGGGACACCCGCGGCTGTGGGATCAGTTCCTACGAGTTACGCTGGTCCCGTGGGAGGTGGTGGTGCCACCCACGGGGCCGTTTGGGGGCTGTTTCGAGTTGTCACCCTCTAACGCCATGTTTTTAAGCCTAAGTGTGGAAATAAGCAAATTTCCGTCGTACTCTCAAACCGGGACACCCGCGGCTGCGGGGTCAGTTCCTACGAGTTACGTTGGTCCTGTGGTAGGTGTTGGTGCCACCCACGGGGCCGTTCGGGGGCTGTTTCGAGTTGTCACCCTCTAACGCCTTGTTTTTAAGCCTAAGTGTAGAAATAAACAAATTACCATCGTAGTCTCAAACCGGGAGACCCGCGGCTGCGGGGTCAGTTAGTACGAGTTACGTTGGTACCGTGGGAGGTGTTGGTGCCACCCACGGGGCCGTTCGGGGGCCGTTTAGAGTTCTCACCCTCTAACGCCATGTTTTTAAGACTAAGTGTGGAAATAAGAAAATTACCGTCGTACTCTCAAACCGGGAGACCCGCGGCTGCGGGGTCAGTTCCTACGAGTTACGTTGTTCTCGTGGGACGTGTTGGTGCCACCCACGGGGCCGTTCGGGGGCTGTTTCGAGTTCTCACCCTCTAACGCCATGTTTTTAAGCCTAAGTGTGGAAATAAGCAAATTACCGTCGTACTCTCAAACCGGGACACCCGCGGCTGTGGGATCAGTTCCTACGAGTTACGCTGGTCCCGTGGGAGGTGGTGGTGCCACCCACGGGGCCGTTTGTGGGCTGTTTCGAGTTCTCACCCTCTAACGCCATATTTTTAAGCCTAAGTGTGGAAATAAGCAAATTACCGTCGTACTCTCAAACCGGGAGACCCGCGGCTGCGGGGTCAGTTCCTACGAGTTACGTTGGTCCCGTGGGAGGTGTTGGTGCCACCCACGGGGCCGTTCGGGGGCTGTTTCGAGTTTTCACCATCTAACGCCATGTTTTTAAGCCTAAGTGTGGAAATAAGCAAATTACCGTCGTACTCTCAAACCGGGAGACCCGCGGCTGCGGGGTCAGTTTCTACGAATTACATTGGTCCCGTGGGAGGTGTTGGTGCCACCCAGGGGGCCGTTCGGGGGCTGTTTCGAGTTTTCACCCTCTAACGCCACGTTTTTAAGCCTAAGTGTCGAAATAAGCAAATTACCGTCGTACTCTCAAACCGGGACCCCCGCGGCTGCGGGGTCAGTTCCTACGAGTTACGTTGGTCCCGTGGGAGGTGTTGGTGCCACCCACGGGGCCGTTCGGGGGCTGTTTCGAGTTCTCACCCTCAAACGCCATGTTTTTAAGCCTAAGTGTGGAAATAAGGAAATTATCGTCGTACTCTCAAACCGGGACACCCGCGGCTGCGGGGTCAGTTCCTACGAGTTACGTTGCTCCCGTGGGAGGTGTTGGTGCCACCCACGGGGCCGTTCGGGGGCTGTTTCGAGTTCTCACCCTCTAACGCCTTGTTTTTAAGCCTAAGTGTGGAAATAAGCAAATTACCGTCGTACTCTCAAATCGGGACCCCCGCGGCTGCGGGGTCAGTTCCTACGAATTACATTGGTCCCGTGGGAGGTGTTGGTGCCACCCACGGGGCCGTTCGGGGGCTGTTTCGAGTTTTCACCCTCTAACGCCACGTTTTTAAGCCTAAGTGTCGAAATAAGCAAATTACCGTCGTACTCTCAAACCGGGACCCCCGCGGCTGCGGGGTCAGTTCCTACGAGTTACGTTGCTCCCGTGGGAGGTGTTGGTGCCACCCACGGGGCCGTTCGGGGGCTGTTTCGAGTTTTCACCCTCTAACGCCACGTTTTTAAGCCTAAGTGTCGAAATAAGCAAATTACCGTCGTACTCTCAAACCGGGACCCCCGCGGCTGCGGGGTCAGTTCCTACGAGTTACGTTGGTTCCGTGGGAGGTGTTGGTGCCACCCACGGGGCCGTTCGGGGGCTGTTTCGAGTTCTCACCCTCAAACGCCATGTTTTTAAGCCTAAGTGTGGAAATAAGGAAATTATCGTCGTACTCTCAAACCGGGACACCCGCGGCTGCGGGGTCAGTTCCTACGAGTTACGTTGCTCCCGTGGGAGGTGTTGGTGCCACCCACGGGGCCGTTCGGGGGTTGTTTCGAGTTCTCACCCTCTAACGCCTTGTTTTTAAGCCTAAGTGTGGAAATAAGCAAATTACCGTCGTACTCTCAAACCGGGAGACCGGCGGCTGCGGGGTCAGTTCCTACGAGTTACGTTGGTCCCGTGGGAGGTGTTGGTGCCACCCACGGGGCCGTTCGGGGGCTGTTTCGAGTTTTCACCATCTAACGCCATGTTTTTAAGCCTAAGTGTCGAAATAAGCAAATTACCGTCGTACTCTCAAACCGGGACACCCGCGGCTGCGGGGTCAGTTCCTACGAGTTACGTTGGTCCCGTGGGAGGTGTTGGTGCCACCCACGGGGCCGTTCGGGGGCTGTTTCGAGTTCTCACCCTCTAACGCCATATTTTTAAGCCTAAGTGTGGAAATACGCAAATCACCGTCGTACTCTCAAACAGGGACACCCGCGGCTGCGGGGTCAGTTCCTACGAGTTACGTTGGTCCCGTGGGAGGTGTTGGTGCCACCCACGGGGCCGTTCGTGGGTTGTTTCGAGTTCTCACCCTCTAACGCCATGTTTTTAAGCCTAAGTGTGGAAATAAGAAAATTACCGTCGTACTCTCAAACCGGGACACCCGCGGCTGTGGGATCAGTTCCTACGAGTTACGCTGGGCCCGTGGGAGGAGGTGGTGCCACCCACGGGGCCGTTTGGGGGCTGTTTCGAGTTCTCACCCTCTAACGCCATGTTTTTAAGCCAAAGTGTGGAAATAAGCAAATTACCGTCGTACTCTCAAACCGGGAGACCCGCGGCTGCGGGGTCAGTTTCTACGAATTACATTGGTCCCGTGGGAGGTGTTGGTGCCACCCACGGGGCCGTTCGGGGGCTGTTTCGAGTTTTCACCCTCTAACGCCACGTTTTTAAGCCTAAGTGTCGAAATAAGCAAATTTCCGTCGTACTCTCAAACTGGGACACCCGCGGCTGCGGGGTCAGTTCCTACGAGTTACGTTGGTCCCGTGGATCGTGTTGGTGCCAGCCACGGGGCCGTTCGGGGGCTGTTTCGAGTTTTCACCCTCTAACGCCATGTTTTTAAGCCAAAGTGTGGAAATAAGCAAATTACCGTCGTACTCTCAAACCGGGAGACCCGCGGCTGCGGGGTCAGTTTCTACGAATTACATTGGTCCCGTGGGAGGTGTTGGTGCCACCCACGGGGCCGTTCGGGGGCTGTTTCGAGTTTTCACCCTCTAACGCCACGTTTTTAAGCCTAAGTGTCGAAATAAGCAAATTACCGTCGTACTCTCAAACCGGGACCCCCGCGGCTGCGGGGTCAGTTCCTACGAGTTACGTTGGTCCCGTGGGACGTGTTGGTGCCACCCACGGGGCCGTTCGGGGGCTGTTTCGAGTTCTCACCCTCTAACGCCATGTTTTTAAGCCTAAGTGTAGAAATAAACAAATTACCATCGTAGTCTCAAACCGGGAGACCCGCGGCTGCGGGGTCAGTTAGTACGAGTTACGTTGGTACCGTGGGAGGTTTTGGTGCCACCCACGGGGCCGTTCGGGAGCCGTTTAGAGTTCTCACCCTCTAACGCCATGTTTTTAAGACTAAGTGTGGAAATAAGCAAATTACCGTCGTACTCTCAAACCGGGAGACCCGCGGCTGCGGGGTCAGTTCCTACGAGTTACGTTGGTCCAGTGGGAGGTGTTGGTGCCACCCACGGGGCCGTTCGGGGGCTCTTTCTAGTTCTCAGCCTCTAACGCCATGTTTTTAAGCCTAAGTGTGAAAATAAGCAAATTACCGTCGTACTCTCAAACCGGGACACCCGCGGCTGCGGGGTCAGTTGCTACGAGTTACGTTGGTCCCGTGGGAGGGATTGGTGCCACCCACGGGGCCGTTCGGGGGCTGTTTCGAGTTTTCACCCTCTAACGCCATGTTTTTAAGCCTAAGTGTGGAAATAAGCAAATCACCGTCGTACTCTCAAACCGGGAGACCCGCGGCTGCGGGGTCAGTTCCTACGAGTTACGTTGCTCCCGTGGGAGGTGTTGGTGCCACCCACGGGGCCGTTCGGGGGCTGTTTCGAGTTCTCACCCTCTAACGCCTTGTTTTTAAGCCTAAGTGTAGAAATAAGCAAATTACCGTCGTACTCTCAAACTGGGACACCCGCGGCTGCGGGGACAGTTCCTACAAGTTACGTTGGTCCCGTGGGAGGGATTGGTGCCACCCACGGGGCCGTTCGGTGGCTGTTTCGATTTCTCACCCTCTAACGCCTTGTTTTTAAGCCTAAGTGTGGAAATAAGCAAATTACCGTCGTACTCTCAAACCGGGAGACCGGCGGCTGCGGGGTCAGTTCCTACGAGTTACGTTGGTCCCGTGGGAGGTGTTGGTGCCACCCACGGGGCCGTTCGGGGGCTGTTTCGAGTTTTCACCATCTAACGCCATGTTTTTAAGCCTAAGTGTCGAAATAAGCAAATTACCGTCGTACTCTCAAACCGGGACACCCGCGGCTGCGGGGTCAGTTCCTACGAGTTACGTTGGTCCCGTGGGAGGTGTTGGTGCCACCCACGGGGCCGTTCGGGGGCTGTTTCGAGTTCTCACCCTCTAACGCCATATTTTTAAGCCTAAGTGTGGAAATAAGCAAATCACCGTCGTACTCTCAAACAGGGACACCCGCGGCTGCGGGGTCAGTTCCTACGAGTTACGTTGGTCCCGTGGGAGGTGTTGGTGCCACCCACGGGGCCGTTCGTGGGTTGTTTCGAGTTCTCACCCTCTAACGCCATGTTTTTAAGCCTAAGTGTCGAAATAAGCAAATTACCGTCGTACTCTCAAACCGGGACACCCGCGGCTGCGGGGTCAGTTCCTACGAGTTACGTTGGTCCTGTGGTAGGTGTTGGTGCCACCCACGGGGCCGTTCGGGGGCTGTTTCGAGTTGTCACCCTCTAACGCCTTGTTTTTAAGCCTAAGTGTAGAAATAAACAAATTACCATCGTAGTCTCAAACCGGGAGACCCGCGGCTGCGGGGTCAGTTAGTACGAGTTACGTTGGTACCGTGGGAGGTGTTGGTGCCACCCACGGGGCCGTTCGGGGGCCGTTTAGAGTTCTCACCCTCTAACGCCATGTTTTTAAGACTAAGTGTGGAAATAAGCAAATTACCGTCGTACTCTCAAACCGGGAGACCCGCGGCTGCGGGGTCAGTTCCTACGAGTTATGTTGGTCCCGTGGGAGGTGTTTGTGCCACCCACGGGGCCGTTCGGGGGATGTTTCGAGTTCTCACCCTCTAACGCCATGTTTTTAAGCCTAAGTGTGGAAATAAGCAAATTGCCGTCGTACTCTCATATCGGGACACCCGCGGCTGCGGGGTCAGTTGCTACGAGTTACGTTGGTCCCGTGGGAGGTGTTGGTGCCACCCACGGGGCCGTTCGGGGGCTGTTTCGAGTTTTCACCCTCTAACGCCATGTTTTTAAGCCTAAGTGTGGAAATAAGCAAATCACCGTCGTACTCTCAAACCGGGACACCCGCGGCTGCGGGGTCAGTTCCTACGAGTTACGTTGTTCTCGTGGGACGTGTTGGTGCCACCCACGGGGCCGTTCGGGGGCTGTTTCGAGTTCTCACCCTCTAACGCCATGTTTTTTAGCCTAAGTGTGGAAATAAGCAAATTACCGTCGTACTCTCAAACCGGGACACCCGCGGCTGTGGGATCAGTTCCTACGAGTTACGCTGGTCCCGTGGGAGGTGGTGGTGCCACCCACGGGGCCGTTTGTGGGCTGTTTCGAGTTCTCACCCTCTAACGCCATGTTTTTAAGCCTAAGTGTGGAAATAAGCAAATTACCGTCGTACTCTCAAACCGGGAGACCCGCGGCTGCGGGGTCAGTTCCTACGAGTTACGTTGGTCCCGTGGGAGGTGTTGGTGCCACCCACGGGGCCGTTCGGGGGCTGTTTCGAGTTTTCACCATCTAACGCCATGTTTTTAAGCCTAAGTGTGGAAATAAGCAAATTACCGTCGTACTCTCAAACCGGGAGACCCGCGGCTGCGGGGTCAGTTTCTACGAATTACATTGGTCCCGTGGGAGGTATTGGTGCCACCCACGGGGCCGTTCGGGGGCTGTTTCGAGTTTTCACCCTCTAACGCCACGTTTTTAAGCCTAAGTGTCGAAATAAGCAAATTACCGTCGTACTCTCAAACCGGGACCCCCGCGGCTGCGGGGTCAGTTCCTACGAGTTACGTTGGTCCCGTGGGAGGTGTTGGTGCCACCCACGGGGCCGTTCGGGGGCTGTTTCGAGTTCTCACCCTCAAACGCCATGTTTTTAAGCCTAAGTGTGGAAATAAGGAAATTATCGTCGTACTCTCAAACCGGGACACCCGCGGCTGCGGGGTCAGTTCCTACGAGTTACGTTGCTCCCGTGGGAGGTGTTGGTGCCACCCACGGGGCCGTTCGGGGGCTGTTTCGAGTTCTCACCCTCTAACGCCTTGTTTTTAAGCCTAAGTGTGGAAATAAGCAAATTACCGTCGTACTCTCAAACCGGGACCCCCGCGGCTGCGGGGTCAGTTCCTACGAATTACATTGGTCCCGTGGGAGGTGTTGGTGCCACCCACGGGGCCGTTCGGGGGCTGTTTCGAGTTTTCACCCTCTAACGCCACGTTTTTAAGCCTAAGTGTCGAAATAAGCAAATTACCGTCGTACTCTCAAACCGGGACCCCCGCGGCTGCGGGGTCAGTTCCTACGAGTTACGTTGCTCCCGTGGGAGGTGTTGGTGCCACCCACGGGGCCGTTCGGGGGCTGTTTCGAGTTGTCACCCTCTAACGCCACGTTTTTAAGCCTAAGTGTCGAAATAAGCAAATTACCGTCGTACTCTCAAACCGGGACCCCCGCGGCTGCGGGGTCAGTTCCTACGAGTTACGTTGGTCCCGTGGGAGGTGTTGGTGCCACCCACGGGGCCGTTCGGGGGCTGTTTCGAGTTCTCACCCTCAAACGCCATGTTTTTAAGCCTAAGTGTGGAAATAAGGAAATTATCGTCGTACTCTCAAACCGGGACACCCGCGGCTGCGGGGTCAGTTCCTACGAGTTACGTTGCTCCCGTGGGAGGTGTTGGTGCCACCCACGGGGCCGTTCGGGGGCTGTTTCGAGTTCTCACCCTCTAACGCCATGTTTTTAAGCCAAAGTGTGGAAATAAGCAAATTACCGTCGTACTCTCAAACCGGGAGACCCGCGGCTGCGGGGTCAGTTTCTACGAATTACATTGGTCCCATGGGAGGTGTTGGTGCCACCCACGGGGCCGTTCGGGGGCTGTTTCGAGTTTTCACCATCTAACGCCATGTTTTTAAGCCTAAGTGTCGAAATAAGCAAATTACCGTCGTACTCTCAAACCGGGACCCCCCGCGGCTGCGGGGTCAGTTCCTACGAGTTACGTTGGTCCCGTGGGAGGTGTTGGTGCCACCCACGGGGCCGTTCGGGGGCTGTTTCGAGTTCTCACCCTCTAACGCCATATTTTTAAGCCTAAGTGTGGAAATACGCAAATCACCGTCGTACTCTCAAACAGGGACACCCGCGGCTGCGGGGTCAGTTCCTACGAGTTACGTTGGTCCCGTGGGAGGTGTTGGTGCCACCCACGGGGCCGTTCGTGGGTTGTTTCGAGTTCTCACCCTCTAACGCCATGTTTTTAAGCCTAAGTGTGGAAATAAGAAAATTACCGTCGTACTCTCAAACCGGGACACCCGCGGCTGTGGGATCAGTTCCTACGAGTTACGCTGGGCCCGTGGGAGGAGGTGGTGCCACCCACGGGGCCGTTTGGGGGCTGTTTCGAGTTCTCACCCTCTAACGCCATGTTTTTAAGCCAAAGTGTGGAAATAAGCAAATTACCGTCGTACTCTCAAACCGGGAGACCCGCGGCTGCGGGGTCAGTTTCTACGAATTACATTGGTCCCGTGGGAGGTGTTGGTGCCACCCACGGGGCCGTTCGGGGGCTGTTTCGAGTTTTCACCCTCTAACGCCACGTTTTTAAGCCTAAGTGTCGAAATAAGCAAATTTCCGTCGTACTCTCAAACCGGGACCCCCGCGGCTGCGGGGTCAGTTCCTACGAGTTACGTTGGTCCCGTGGGAGGTGTTGGTGCCACCCACGGGGCCGTTCGTGGGTTGTTTCGAGTTCTCACCCTCTAACGCCATGTTTTTAAGCCTAAGTGTGGAAATAAGCAAATTACCGTCGTACTCTCAAACCGGGAGACCCGCGGCTGCGGGGTCAGTTCCTACGAGTTACGTTGGTCCCGTGGGAGGTGTTGGTGCCACCCACGGGGCCGTTCGGGGGCTGTTTCGAGTTTTCACCATCTAACGCCATGTTTTTAAGCCTAAGTGTGGAAATAAGCAAATTACCGTCGTACTCTCAAACCGGGAGACCCGCGGCTGCGGGGTCAGTTTCTACGAATTACATTGGTCCCGTGGGAGGTATTGGTGCCACCCACGGGGCCGTTCGGGGGCTGTTTCGAGTTTTCACCCTCTAACGCCACGTTTTTAAGCCTAAGTGTCGAAATAAGCAAATTACCGTCGTACTCTCAAACCGGGACCCCCGCGGCTGCGGGGTCAGTTCCTACGAGTTACGTTGGTCCCGTGGGAGGTGTTGGTGCCACCCACGGGGCCGTTCGGGGGCTGTTTCGAGTTCTCACCCTCAAACGCCATGTTTTTAAGCCTAAGTGTGGAAATAAGGAAATTATCGTCGTACTCTCAAACCGGGACACCCGCGGCTGCGGGGTCAGTTCCTACGAGTTACGTTGCTCCCGTGGGAGGTGTTGGTGCCACCCACGGGGCCGTTCGGGGGCTGTTTCGAGTTCTCACCCTCTAACGCCTTGTTTTTAAGCCTAAGTGTGGAAATAAGCAAATTACCGTCGTACTCTCAAACCGGGACCCCCGCGGCTGCGGGGTCAGTTCCTACGAGTTACGTTGCTCCCGTGGGAGGTGTTGGTGCCACCCACGGGGCCGTTCGGGGGCTGTTTCGAGTTTTCACCCTCTAACGCCACGTTTTTAAGCCTAAGTGTCGAAATAAGCAAATTACCGTCGTACTCTCAAACCGGGACCCCCGCGGCTGCGGGGTCAGTTCCTACGAGTT
>CASBWL010000527.1:10000-12500 GCA_949130495.1 Sambucus nigra
ACGTGAGGTTATTCGCTTATTTTTCGACATCACCCGACCGAAATTGCCTGGTTTTATGCACGACCTGGCCGACTTTGCCTATATATTTTGGGAGTAAGCAGGACGTGCATGGGAATAGATCGACCAACTTGTTGGGTCGCTTAGGCATCACGTGGAATATGTTACCTTATCGTGTCGGGACTGTTGTGGGTGCCAACCTGCATCTTGGGTTGGGCATCCCAGGTTGGCGCCACTATTTCTTTCGATATTGGGTTGCCTTGCCATGATACCCAATCGGGTGCCAACTTGCATGGGCATTCAGGCAACATTTGGGCACATTTTCGTTGTGCGCTGAAAACGGTCGACCGACGTGCCGTGTCGGTCGGCCGACAGCATGTTTCGCTTTTGGCGACGCCTTGTATCGGGCATATCTAGGGACGTTGCCTTGTTTCTAGGCATCATTCAAATGACTTTCAGGCAACATCTGGGCACAGTTCCGTTCTGCACTGAAAACGGTCAGCCGGTGTGCCACGCCGGTCGGTCGACTTTTGGTGACCCATTCTCTATCGGACATTTCTAGGAACATTTGGCCATTGGGTACCTTGCCTAGGTGTTCCATGTTTGCTCGAATGACTTTCAGGCAACATTTGGGCACCGTTTTCATTATGCGCTGGAAACGGTCGACCGACGTGCCGTGTCGGTCGGCCGACGATCGGGCGACTTTCGGTGACCCGTAGTATCGGGCATATCTAGGGACCTCAGTTACTTGCGGACGTTGCCTTGTATGTAGTCATCATTGGAATGACTTTCAGGCAACATTTGGACAACGTTTTCGTTCTAGCCTGGAAACGGTCGACCGACGTTTTTCGTCGGTCGGCCGACGGTCGGGCAGATCTTGGCGACCCTTTTTTCGGGACTTTTTTGGGTCATCGGGGCTTAGTGGACTTGTCTTGGGGTGTTTTTATGCATCGGGCATGCGTCGGTAACGGTCATCGGTCATGCTGAAAATTTCGAACCTCTGCTGCTCTGGACTCACCCCCCCTCATATAACATCTTAACGAAATTTTCATAGTGGTAGCAGTAGACATCAACTGCAATAAGATGAGTACTCGGGTATTCCCTTTGCCAAAGTTTGAGGGCGTCCATGGGAAGTCATAATATGTTGTTGGGAAGGTCTGGGAAGCTTGCCTAGGCATTTGGAAAAACTTTGAAAAAAAATGTCGGTCGACCGACTTTTTCGTCGGTCGACCGATTTTTTCGTCGGTCGACCGACGCGCGAGGTTCCTTACCGGGTGCTGCCGGGCTGTGATCGAGGCTTCCCGTGCGCGCGAGGTTCCTTACCGGGTTCTCTCGGTATCGTGATCGAGTTTTTCGTCGGTTGACCGACGCGCGAGGTTCCTCACCTGGTTTTCCAGGTAGCGTGACCGAGTTTTCTCGGTAGCCCGAGGTTCCTCACCTGGTTTTCCCGGTAGCGTGACCGAGTTTTCTCGGTAGCCTGAGGTTCCTCTCCTGGTTTTCCCGGTAGCGTGACCGAGTTTTCTCGGTAGCGTGAGGTTCCTTCCCGGTACTGTTTTTCGTCGGTCGACCGACATCGGCTGACCGACATTGCTCTGCTATTTTTCGTCGGCCGACCGACTTTGCCCATTTTGGGCCGACATTGCCTTGGTTCTATGCATCACCCTAAATACTTGTTGGGTGGTTTGGGTATTACCTTGGCAACGTGGGTCGAGTTTTCTCGTGCACGCGAGGTTCCTTCCTCGGATGAATTTCCTTGTTGGGCGCCGGTCGACCGACTGTATCGTCGGCTGACCGACATTGCCTTGCATCGGGCGACCGACTTTGCCCATTTTTGGGCATCACCCAAATGACTTTACCTTATTTCTAGGCATCATCCGACCGACATTGCTTGTTTCTAGGCATAACTCGACCGACCTTGCCTTTTTTCTGGGCATCGTCCGACCGAAAAATTCCTTGTTTCTAGGCATCACCCGAGAGCACGAGGTTCACTCGCAGGAGCGCGCCTAGTTGTCTCGTGCGGGTGAGGTTCCTTCCTTGAATGTATTTCCTTGTTGGGCGTCGGTCGACCGACATTGCCTTGCATCGGCGGACCGACTTTGCCCATTTTTGGGTATCACCTTGTTGCTAGGCATCACCCGACCGACATTGCCTTGTTTCGAGGCATCACCTTGCCGACATTGTCTTGTTTCCAGGCATCACCAGACCGACTGTTGCCTTGTTCCCGGGCATCACCCTGTCGACATTGCCTTGCTGCTAGGTCGACCGATTTTTTCGTCGGTCGACCGACGCGCGAGGTTCCTTACAGGGTGCTGTCGGGAAGTGATCGAGGTTACTCGTCCGCGCGAGGTTCCTTACCTGGTTTTCCCGGTAGTGTGACCGAGTTTTCTCGTGCGCATTAGGTTCTCTCCCGGTAGCATGACCGAGTTTTCTCGGTAGCGTGAGGTTCCTTCCCGGTAACTGGGCGTCGGTCGACCGACGTCGGCCGACCGACATTGCCTCGCTA
>CASBWL010000528.1:20000-22500 GCA_949130495.1 Sambucus nigra
TGGGCAAAGTCGGTCGCCCGATGCAAGGCAATGTCGTTCAGCCGACGATACAGTCGGTCGACCGGCGCCCAACAAGGAAATCCATCCGAGGAAGGAACCTCGCGTGCACGAGAAAACTCGACCCATGTTGCCAAGGTAATACCCAAACCACCCAACAAGTATTTAGGGTGATGCATAGAACCAAGGCAATGTCGGCCCAAAATGGGCAAAGTCGGTCGACCGACCAAAAATAGCAGGACAATGTCGGTCGACCGACGAAAAACAGTACCGGGAAGGAACCTCACGCTACCGAGAAAACTCGGTCACGCTACCGGGAAAACCCGGAGAGGAACCTCAGGCTACCGAGAAAACTCGGTCACGCTACCGGGAAAACCCGGAGAGGAACCTCAGGCTACCGAGAAAACTCGGTCACGCTACCGGGAAAACCCGGAGAGGAACCTCGGGCTACCGAGAAAACTCGGTCACGCTACCTGGAAAACCAGGTAAGGAACCTCGCGCGTCGGTCAACCGACGAAAAACTCGATCACGATACCGAGAGAACCCGGTAAGGAACCTCGCGCGCACGGGAAACCTCGATCACAGCCCGGCAGCACCCGGTAAGGAACCTCGCGCGTCGGTCGACCGACGAAAAAATCGGTCGACCGACATTTTTTTTCAAAGTTTTTCCAAATGCCTAGGCAAGCTTCCCAGACCTTCCCAACAACATATTATGACTTCCCATGGACGCCCTCAAACTTTGGCAAAGGGAATACCCGAGTACTCATCTTATTGCAGTTGATGTCTACTGCTACCACTTTGAAAATTTCGTTAAGATGTTATATGAGGGGGGGTGAGTCCAGAGCAGCAGAGGTTCGAATTTTTTAGCATGACCGATGACCGCTACCGACGCATGACCGATGCATAAAAACACCCCAAAACAAGTCCACTAAGCCCCGATGACCCAAAAAAGTCCCGAAAAAAGGGTCGCCAAGAGCTGCCCGACCGTCGGCCGACCGACAAAAAACGTCGGTCGACCGTTTCCAGGGCAGAACGAAAACGTTGTCCAAATGTTGCCTGAAAGTCATTCCAATGATGACTACATACAAGGCAACGTCCGCAAGTAACTGAGGTCCCTAGATATGCCCGATACTAGGGGTCACCGAAAGTCGCCCGATCGTCGGCCGACCGACACGGCACGTCGGTCGACCGTTTCCAGCGCATAATGAAAACGGTGCCCAAATGTTGCCTGATGAAAGTCATTCGAGCAAACATGGAACACCTAGGCAAGGTACCCAATGGCCAAATGTTCCTAGAAATGTCCGATAGAGAATGGGTCACCAAAAGTCGACCGACCGGCGTGGCACACCGGCTGACCGTTTTCAGTGCAGAACGGAACTGTGCACAGATGTTGCCTGAAAGTCATTTGAATGATGCCTAGAAACAAGGCAACGTCCCTAGATATGCCCGATACAAGGGGTCGCCAAAAGCGAAACATGCTGTCGGCCGACCGACACGGCACGTCGGTCGACCGTTTTGAGCGCACGTCGAAAATGTGCCCAAATGTTGCCTGAATGCCCATGCAAGTTGGAACCCGATTGGGTATCATGGCAAGGCAACCCAATGTCGAAAGAAATAGTGGCGCCAACCTGGGATGCCCAACCCAAGATGCAGGTTGGCACCCACAAAAGTCCCGACACGATAAGGATACAACCTCACGCGATGCCTAGCAACAATGAAATACATTAAAGGTGATGCCTAAGCGACCCAAGAAATTGGTCGATCTATTCCCATGCACGTCCAGGTGACTCCCAAAATATATAGGCAAAGTCGGTCAGGTCGTGCATAAACCAGGCAATTTCGGTCGGGTGATGCCGAAAAATAACCGAACCTCACGTGATGCCCACCGATACCAGTGAACCAAGACAATGTCGTCGAGGTAATGCTTGGAAAACAGGCATACAACCTCACGCGATGCCTGACGTTGGGTGACCTTTCCCAGTGCAAGGAAATTTTTCGAACTTATCGCAGTTCATGTCTACTGCTACCACTTTGGAATTTTTGTTAAGATGTTATATAGAGGGGGGTGATGTTCCTAGCCAACCTCCCCTTCCTTCGGGAAGGGTCGGGGAACGAGCGCCTAGGCGTTCCCAGGAATACGGGGGAAATCACACAGTGGGATTTGCATTCGATCTTCGTGAAGCTTCGGAATCACGAAGATGGGATGGTTATCCGACTGTGTGATTACCCTCGTGGGGAGATGCGATGTCCTGGCATCCCCCCGAAAGGATGGGGGAGATTTAACGTTCTAATTGCTTTGGGGTGAGATACGTTCATGTGATCTGAGATTACATGTTCTAATCACTCTGGGGTAGAAATGACCGGGCGATCTCCCTTGTCATGTCCCTCAGAATGATGCATGGGCATCAGGCAAGTGTTGCTCCTCGCTTGCCTGTCCATCCTCCCACCTTGTAATCCCTTGTGTTCTAGTGAACGAAGAACGTGGCATGTAGAGGTACTTTGT
>CASBWL010000529.1:0-84658 GCA_949130495.1 Sambucus nigra
AAAGATGGGAATGGGTTGAATTTTGAATTTCCCACGATAATGGGGTTGAGTTGCACATTTGGAATACTACTTCAGTACGCCTAATCGACAAGAGCTGGTAAGTTGCTTCCATGGCTCCATTTTTCTTTCTGTTGTTATCTTCTACTACATCACTCAGTCAGCGGTGATTACAATCAGGAAGTAATACTATAATGATGCTTTTCTTATCCTCTCGTCAGAAAAAAAAAAGTCACGCCCAATTCTCATCTAATCAAATGAAAACAAATATTTGAGTCTTGATCATGATAAGTAATAAAATTTAATTTCATGTTGTTTCGTATATTATTTGTCGTGTCTCTGGTGGGTGAAAAAGATGACTTCATGTTGTGCCGAATTTTAAATGGGTGGTGTCGGATTTTAAATGGACAGTTTTGACTTAAATTGTGTTTCGGATCTTGCATACCATGTGTTGCGTACCATTTGGCAACGGGTATAAAAAGAATTGTCCTAAGATAATGACGATTTATAGGTTTTGTGTGAAAGTTGGGATCTTGCATACCATGTGTTGGATATAAGTTCTAAGATAAGGACTCAACTAACTATTCGTTTATGCGTAACGAATTTATAGAGTCCGAATAGAGAACATATGTATGAAAGAATTTATTTCTAAAGGAGTAAAATTCATTGACTTATTTTTATATCTGAATTATGCCACTATTATTATCCATATGGGGAATTGAATGAATGAGGAAAATTTGACGTTTTTAATGGTATTGGATATCAATTTATGTTATTGTATTATTTTGATGTATAGACTATTCTATTAATTTGTAGAAAAAAATACTTTTACACGGTAACTGTTAATGTAATCGATCAAATAGATTGATTTTGTTATCATTTCGATAATTTCGTGGCTTTATGTAGATTGTATATATTCATTTCAGCATTAATTCACTATAAAATGATAGTTTCATGTCCCAAACATATCATAAATTGGTGAGGCTCTAGCTAAGGGGTGTATGCCGGCGGTGATTACGGACCGCCCAATTTAAACTCTACTGTTGATGGATGTGATCCGATGGTCGGACATTGTTGTGTTTAGTGTGAAACTAGGCATGGTGAGAAGGGTTAAAAGTTTGTTGGGTGGAGGAAGTTGAGTTCAGTACGATGAAATAACGGGATTGAGTGTAACGGAGAGTCAACAATTTGGTATGTAATGATCCACCTCACCATGGTGTTTTTTATTTTTTTAAGTGGATATTATTTGAGCGTTTTTTTTCTGATCAAATTGTTTCATTAGAAAATGACTTTGTTGATGTATCTATTGGTTCATCTCATAACATTCATTTTTTAATTTAGTTCAAACTGTAATTTTTTGCATTGAGTTGTAAATAATCAAACTTAAGGAAGAAAATTAAGTTATAACTAATATTATCTAATGGGTTTTCTGAAATGTACACCACCTGTTTGGTTAAATTTCAAACGTGGAAAAGGTTTGGGTAATTAGTTTTTCTGAAATGTACACAAAATGTTTGAGGGACTTTCTGGTAGTTGATCCTCTTTTTATAAATAAAAGAAACGGTTTTAATGATTTTTTAACTTTTGAACTCTAAATAACTGTTTTTACTTTTTTTTAACTGTTTTTTGAAATTAAGAAACTCTTTTAAAGTTAAAAAAACGTTTTAACTATTTAACATAAAAAAAATCAATTAATATAAAAACTATTTTATTGTTCCTTTTTAATAAATTACGTACAATACATCTTGTATATAAAACAATTTTTCATTTTTCAAAAATATTTCATTTTTTGATATAAAAAAAATGTCATAACTGCTTTATAAAAAAGTTGTTTTTTTAGTAAAAAATAAAATTTTTGTTATATTTTTGTGAGATATTATGAAGTTATATTTCTTTTACATAACTTGTGATCACAGATACTCTAAAGTTTTTAATCAATTTTCTATTTTCGCTTAGCATAATTTCATGTATTTGCAATTCCTCGAATATTTTTCATGCCCTAATGTATAAGCCGCCCATTTTCCATTCGGAAGAATTATCTTTAAGTCACTCATTCATTGTTTTGTAGAGCTATTAAAAAAATTCTTCCAAAAAACCTAAATCTCCATGAGAGAAAATGGAAAAAAAATACTAAACAACAGCCTTAAAATTCCAAAAAGAAACATGTTGATTTGAATTTAAGTGTACTTCATGATATTATTTAAGATAAGTACATTCATTTATTCAAAGCACCCTTAATTAAATAAACAACTCTTAAAATTGGCAGTGAACTATGAAATAGCAAGGAAAATAGTAGGAAATAAAATCCCTAACGACCAATTTAACATTTTAAAGATAATAAAGAAATCGTTTTAAAATTCAATAACTAGAAGTTGCACAGTTTGTACAAGGGAATTGTAGTACAAAAGAGGTGGATCAAAATAGTCTTTTCTTAAAAAAAAATTAGGGTCATTTGACCTTTCGCCCTCGCTAATATGTTGATCTCATAGTTTAGCATCCGATATTTTTTATATTATTGATTTGGCACTCGTTTTCGACGCATTCCGTAAAAAATGTCGCTTCTTTTTTGTTTAAACCCAAAATTACCCCAATAAACATAGGGGACAACTTATTATATATTTTTAAACTAGTATAATTATAAAAACAGGTTCAAAGTAGTTTTTTAATAGAAAAAATTGTTTCTTAAATAAATTAAATATAGATTGATAAAAAAAGTTCTATAATTTTTTAACAATTTGGTTGAAAAAACCTATTTGACAAAAAAAATTCTACGAGTATATATTTTGTTTTTGTTTTTTGTGTTTATGAGATTCATCCCCACTAATTTATCCACTTAGTAGTTTGGCACCCAACAATTAAGGGTAAAATCATTTACATAAAATTTAGTAGTCAAAGATTTGACCGTATGGAATTCATCCAAAATGGGGGTAAAAGGCATAACATGAAAAATAGCTAGTGCCAAACTGTAAACCAGATTAATTAGTGGAACCCAAAGACCGAATTACTTTTTTCTTTAAAGAGTAGCTATCATCTCGTTGAGAAACGAGTTTCAACCTCGAGCATCTTCAACAGTATTGTAAAAGTGGGTGTTGTATAAAATTTACATCAGGAGTATTTTTTTCTTGCTCAAAGCGTGGAGTAAAAGTCCATGATAACTCGACAAATTGTAAAATGCAGCGTGATAATACACCACCGCCACATTATCTTTATAAAAGTCTATCATCGAAAACTTTACAATGAAATATATTTCATTTTACATGTTCGATTATTATAAAATTTATATATTTTTTTAAATTCGTCGAGATCTTTCAAACAAGATTCAAATTCAATAACTTATTGTTTGAATTTTTTATAATTATTTGTTACACACTTGAATATTCTAAATAAGCTACTCCACATAAGAATTAAGAAATTCATACTCCTTTTGTCCCAAAGTTAATATCTGTGTTATCATTTTTAATATGTCCTAAATTAATATTTGTATTTATAAATATAATATTTAAAACAAATTGAGATTACCAAGCTAACTAGTCCTCCAACACAGCATATAAGACAATAATGATCAAAGCCCATAACTTATATTTATCATTTTTTGAAAAATAGATTAAAAAAGTAAAATTTTGTATTAATTTGGACATCAAATTTGGTTGAAGAAAGCAATTCGTAATTAGAATTTAAAAGGGGAAAAAAGTGAAAAGCTTCCACATATGGAGTTTTTTTGTTTGTTTTATATGTCAAATGGCCATTTCTTCTTCCCTGACAAGATGAGGTTTTTTTTCTTCGGTTGGCAGTTTGTTGCTGAGCCCATGTGACGCATCTCTCTCTCTCCATCAAGTATGGATTGTGTTTATAAAACAGGATAAAAAAAAAAAACAATGTTCCACTGCCGGGATTCGAACCCGGATGATTAACATATCCGATATTATTTAGCTACAGCGGATTGTTGTTTAGGATTTAACAACTATGTATATATATACTAATTTCTTTTAAACCTTAAGATCGCAAAATTCATTTTCTATAATTAAAATCCAATTAATTAATATCAAATTCCTATAAAATAATTCATTCAATATTTAGTACAACACATTTTAAATGGTAATCTTTATCTTTGATAGAGAAATTCGAACATGAATAATGATATTTTGTTAAAAGTCCAATTAAAATTTTCAGAAACGCTATGCCAACACAGATTTGTGACACAGGTGCGATATGTGTCGCGCAGATATTGTCTATTGCCTTATGAATGTCGGCCAATACCTGCGACACGTCATTGTTAAATGCGCCATTAAAATCTTGGTGTTCATATTTTGTTAGATCCCACGGTACTAGAAAATGAAATCTCAGGTTTAGAATGAAACTTCAAATCCCAACAAAAAAAAATATAAAACCAAAATTTGGAAAAATTTAAAATCATACCCCGTAAATTTTGTGCAATATACAATTGCGTTTTTTTAACAACTTTATTAATACAATATATTATTTAGGGAATATAATTTGGTAAACAATGTGGCTCTCAAGAAAATAATAATATATCCAAATTATAATTATTTTGTGTTGTAAAATTTTCTAATAACAACTTTATTAATTAAATTAAATAAACTTTAACTTAATTAATTAAAAAAGTTATATCGCCACCCTCAACCTATATTCCTGCCTTCGTCCCTAGTGTAACCAATCTTGTTTAGCGTGTGAAAGTGTTGTTTTCCTAAAAAAATTGAGAAGTTAACATCTACTTGTTAGTAGCATAGAAACTATATAAGAATTTATCATGTACGCATTTTGTTAGGATCTCACGTCCATGATAGTAGTTAGAGTAATCACAATGTATCAAAGCACATGATATAAGGTTAGAACACATGGCATAATTGTCTTCAATCATCTAATTATTTTATTTTTTTTGTGCATTTCTATCGACATTCGTAAGAGTTAAACAAATTATAGACCTAAAAATGACACTTAAACCAATCTTTATAGAACTGTATTTACAATGTGGGATATTGTCTACACATACAAATTTTCTTTTAACATTTCAATTATTAACATAATGTATTTTTTGAAAAAAAATTATAATTTCATAAACAAATTATACAATTAATTTTTTTTAAATGCATAATTTCTTGGAATTTATCTTTTCCCAAGATGGTTAAATTACATTGTATACAATAGAAAACTAAAAACAATAATTTTTACACATGAATATATTTGTCATACAATAATGTGATTATATATATATAGAATTTCAAATAATGAGTTAACAAGGGTCAAATGTTAGTCATTGATTATGTTACGGTAGATTGGGGTTTAAAATAAATAATAATTGGCATTCAGTGGTATATAACATGATATATGAATTCGAGTTATTCTCTGTAACGTCATCCGAAAAACCTCCCCTCATCAACATTTCCTAAAAAATAAATGCTTTAATGATTAATTATTTCTTCATGGGCAGTCGTTTGGGTTAACCAATTAAAATACGATATTCGTTCTTTTTATTCGAATAAGTTTGTGATTTGTTGAAAAAAGATACAACTTCTACTTTTACGGATACAATCAATTATTAATTCTTAAATATTATTTAATGTTAGTTACTCCCAAGAGCACGAATCGGCTAATAATATAGTTTGCAAGTGCTAGATCGAACCCACAAGGTATTGGAAAAATATATTTTTTTAAATAAATAAATAAATGTTTTCTTAAATTTTAATTCATAATCAATTATGGAAAATTGTTTGAGATTTTTATAAATTTGGTTTAAAAATAAAGTAACATGTTCTAAAGTAATGATAAAAATGCTAAAATGATAATTTAAAGGGGATAAATTAATTAATTAAAAGACTAAGGTGTTGAAATCCATTACACATAGTCACGTTTGCATTTATCAGTTATTCAAATGTTTGACACCATTATTTTCGTAACTAAGCTCTATCATTGTGGGTGATATATTGTTAATAGTCCAATATTTCAAGTTACACGAAGATTTAAAAATTAATCATTTATTAAATCTATCAAAACAAAAGTTGTATCCATTTTTAACAAATCACAAACTAAATTCAATAAAGCAAAACTAATATCGTATAATAATTTGAATCCATTAACACAGACGAGTGCAGAAGAAAAAATAATTAATCGTTAAAACACATAATTGTTAGGCACTGTTGAACTACACAAACAATCATATATGAAATTTCATCCTAACCTTGGCAGAAGGTGTGGCCTACCATATTAATTATTAAAATAGCTATAGAAAGGTAAATAAACTTACATGAAGCAATTGACATTAAATGAATAAGTCCCAGAAAATTTGTCTTCAAAGTCTTCCCAATAATATTGGTTGTTGAATAAATACTAACAGAAATTAAATTGAGGAAAAACAAAAAAAATGGAGCAAGACAATAAGCCAAAACAGATCTAATAGTTGAACCAAAGACCTCCACCATCCAAAGATAAACACATGAACCACTAGGCCACAAGCTTGCTTGTTACTTAATATGCATTCCTATTTATTAAGCCCACTGTGCAGAAACTACTTTAACAGTTATTTTTTGAATGCTATATATCCAACTCACAAACCGTTTGTAAACACTTACTCACAAACCGTTTGTAACCACCTGCTCCTGACCAACTATATATTCTCTTGTATGTTGTATTTGAAAACATTAAAAAGATAAGTTCTAAATTCATTTGTTTAACTTGGTATCAGAGAATCATCCCTTTTTTTTTTCAAACCATGGGAGAAACGACGTCCCAATCTCCTTCCCCATCATCCACCCTTCCAAACTCTCCTATACCCAATACTTTTTCTCCGTCAACTTCCTCCTCCATATCTCCTCTAAATACTGCACATCACTTTCTCCAAATTAAACTAACACTCACAAATTACATTTTCTGGAAAACTCAAATTATTCCCTTCCTCAAAGGCCAAAATTTAATGGGTTTTCTAGATGGAACTCACCCTAGTCTATCTCCCACAATTTCTACTGATGCTACATCTCCACCTCTTCCCAATCCAACTGCTGTCCTATGGGAGCAACAAGATCAACTACTACTGAGTCTCATAAACTCTTCACTCTCCCAAGAAGTTCTACCTATTGTCGTTGGAAAAACAACCTCTCATGATGCATGGATGGCACTTGAATCCGCACTCACAAATCCTTCAAATACCCGAATCATTAACATTCATTTTAATCTTCAGAACATCCGCCAAAATGATGATTATGTTACAACTTATCTCCACCGTGCAAAGACATATTCCGATGAACTCGATGCGGTTGGTCTCCCCATCTCCACCACTGAATTTAATGTGTATGTACTAAAGGGATTAAGGCCAAAATATGAGGACCTAGTGACCTCTTTAAATGTTCTCCACGATCCCGTCTCATTTTCAGAACTTCATAGCCTTCTCTTAAGCCATGAATTCCTTCATAACGATGCATTCTCCTCTCTTAACCTCAACAATTCTTCCTCCCCCAACCCTACTACTACTTCTATAAACAGTCAACATTATGTTCACATCCCACAACATCAAGAATCTAATGCTGCTTCGCGTGGCCGAAACTACCGAGGAAGAGGTCGTGGTCGCGGTCAGTACACCTATTCTCCCCGTTTCTTTGATAACCGTCGCAACTATGCCAATCCCTCCCGCTCATCTTGCCAAATAGGTCATGGTTCTAATCACACGGCTGCAATTTCTCATCATCTCTACAGAACAGGAAGCCCTCCATCTGCCAACCTAACTACCATTCCCAGTTTTCCTTGCCAATCTCACTATCCCCAGTCTTCTTGGTTTCCAGACACAGGCGCAACCCATCACATTACTCCTGATTTATCTTCACTCACTAAACCGTCTGAGTACCATGGAACCGATCATGTCCAAGTTGGTAATGGTAAAAATCTCGCAATCTCCCATGTTGGTTCTTCAAATCTCAAAATACCTTCATCTAATTTTCATTTATCTAATGTTCTTCATGTTCCTACAATTAATAAACCACCTCTTTCTGTTCAAAAGTTCTGTAAGGATAACAATGTATTTTTTGAATTTCACCCTTCTTATTTTGTGGTGAAGGATCCAATTACACGGACTACCCTCCTACGCGGGCCGAGTAAAGATAGATTGTACACACTTTCTCCAAGTTCTTCCATTTCAGCATCTGTTTCTGAAAAGGTCTCTCTAAATTGTTGGCATCGTCAGCTGGGACATCCTCATATGAGGATTCTTCGTCAAATCCTCAACAACAACAATTTACCTTGCATGGCGTCCTCCAGTAGTTCACTTTGTACGGCTTGCCAACTTGGGAAGTCTTCTAGGTTATCATTACCAAAGTCTGTTAATTCCAGTTCAAACGTTTTGGACCTTATTTTTAGCGATGTATGGGGCCCTGCACCCCTTCTTAGTAGTAATAGACATCGTTTTTATGTTATTTTTGTTGATCAACTGTATTCTGATGGTACCGGCATTCAGATGGAAGGGGGGACAAGCGTGCCCTTGGGTTTGCCTACTTTTGGGCTCGAGGAGAGTGCTCAAGTTAGTGATAATTTATTACTATCAATGGGTAAGACAGGTGGGGTCGACCAAAGCAGTGATGGTAAGGATGATTTGAATTTTAATGCTACCTTGGATAATTTTATTAGTGGGGTTCCAACTGTTCTCTCAAGTGGAAATAAGGTGGGATTTGAAGTGAGGTCCTCTAAGAGCTTTAGAAAAAGTAGGCGTGGTAGGATCGATAGATTAGATGATGGGTTCTTAGATCCTAATCTTGACAATAATATATCTTTGGGTCATAAGAATTTTTACAAAGGGCATTCTCTGTTGGGTTTAAGAAATATTAAATCCTTCATTAAATCGGGGAAAAGAAGAAAGAAATGGGCAGGAAGAGAGAAAGGCAAGGGCACTGGGGAAACCATTTTTTTGGAAAGTAATTTACAAGGAGATTTTATCGATGAGAGTAGAGATGTTGATACGGGACTTGTTATCCAGAGTTCGGTTGTGGGAGAGACTAGTGGGGCGAGTGCCCATGGTAAAGAACATTTTTTTGATGATTTTGATAATTCAAAGCTATGGGTTGATATCGGGCTCCCGAGAATAGAGGAGGGGGTGGACATATGTACGGATAAGGGGTGGGAGGAGGACCCGAAAGGATGGGTGGAAGATATGGTAGGATTTGGCAAGTTAGTTGGGGTCTCTTTTGCAGGTAATGAAAGTAAAGCTGCTGATTTATTCGAGAGGATTGGTAGGAGGAGTCGGGGAGGACTAGAATAAGGTTTGAACTTTTGTGCAGCTTTGTGAGTGGATTATTGTCTTGGTGATTTTAAAGTTTATTTTATCATAGGCAGAGTCGAGTTAGGGGTATGTTGAGGTGTTGGGGGAGGATTTTGTAATCAGTATATGCTTGAGCATTGTGAGCTATACGGGAGTGGGTCATTTGCGGGTGTGGCTTGGGCGGGTGGCTATTGGAAGTCGTCTTTTGATTGGGGGGTGTGTAGTTTGTATTGTCCAAGTTTTTGGGTGTGCTTTTTGTTCTGTTTTTCAATTGTATACTGCCTGTATACGGGTTTCGCCCCTAAGCGGTTGAGTTTTATATAACATTTATTTATCAAAAAAAAAAAAAAAAAAAAAAAAAAAACAGAAGTTTTCACAATTTTTCCTAAATTTCAAGCTCTTGTTGAATGTCAATTTGATACAAAGATAAAATCTATTCAAACTGATTGGGGTGGTGAATATCAAAAATTAAACCAATATTTCAATAATCTTGGAATTATTCATCGTCTCGCATGCCCGCACACTCACGAACAAAATGGTACCGTTGAACGTCGACATCGTCACATAGTTGAAACGGGACTCGCTTTACTTGCCCAAGGGTGTGTTCCGCAACGTTTTTGGCATTATTCTTTTGAAACAGCTGTCTACTTAATCAATAGAATGCCTTCCTACGTGTCCAATAATTTTTCGCCCCATCAAATTTTATTTAAAACAACACCAAACTATTCCTTTTTAAAAGTTTTTGGGTGTTTATGTTTTCCTTTTCTCCGTCCATATAATGCCCATAAAATGGACTTCCGTTCCTCTCCGTGTGTTTTTCTTGGGTACAATCCATCTCATCTTGGTACCGTTGAATGGATCTAACCACAAATCGAATTTATATTGCTCGACATGTGCGATTCGATGAATTTTCATTCCCTTTTTCTGGTTCGTCAATTTTAGGTCCCGCACCCAAAAATACTTCCCCACCCATAGACAACTCTAATGTACCTTGGGCATCTGTTCCAAACACCATTTCTGTCAATCCTATTACCATAAAAAATCTACAAACCACACCATTTTTATCTCCACAAAATAAACTTCCATGTTTTGTAACTTCTCCCACCCATAAAAGACATACTTTTTCTAACTGCCAAAGACAACTACAATCTGCTCCTCTCTTTTCTACCCCACCCACACATCGGTCAAAGACTCACAAACTGTTCTCTTTATCTAAACCAATTACATGTCCATCTACTCCTATTACTTCTCCCACCTCTCCCTCCAATTCCCACCACCCATACCTCCAACCCACAAATGTCCCTCCCCTCGTTCATAATCCAAATGGGATAAACCTTTTTGTTGACATCTCCTCAAATAACCAACCTCAAACCCACCCCACTATTAGTAAAACCATTCCCACCACTTCTCCATCTTCCCACCCATCAGCCTTAACATGTACATCCCTTCCCACCTCGGAACCTTCATGTTTTAGTGCTGCGAATAAACAACCCATTTGGAGGCACGCAATGACCCAAAGAAATAAATGCTTTGCTTCAAAATGGTACTTACACTCTTGTCCCCCCCAGTCCTCAAATGAACATTGTCGGATGCAAGTGGGTATATCGTATCAAATGGAAAGTTGATGGTTCAATCGATCGCTACAAAGCTCGACTTGTCACCAAGGGATTTCATCAACAATATGGCATTGATTATGCAGAAACATTCAGTCCCGTCGTCAAACCGACGACAATCTGCATTGTTCTATCCATTGCTGTTTCACATGGGTGGTGCATTTCTCAACTTGATGTCAACAACGCATTCTTACACGGACACCTCAGCGAAGATGTTTACATGTCACAACCTCCCGATTTTGTTGATTCCAATCATCCTAATTACGTCTGTAAACTTCATCGCTCCTTGTACGGTCTCAAGCAAGCACCGCGGGCCTGGTTTCATCGTCTTACTACATTTCTTATTCAACAAAATTTTGTTGGCTCTAAAACAGACACATCCTTATTTATTAAAACCACCAGCAGTGTCACCATTTTCATACTAATCTATGTGGATGACATATTAATAACAAGCAATAGTGAAACTCGTGTACAGTCCCTTATTCAAGTGATGAAATCTGAATTTTCACTCAAAGATTTAGGGCTTCTTCACCATTTTCTGGGCATTGAATCTGTTTCACACTCTAAAGGGATTCTTCTCTCTCAACGAAACTATATTCTTGACCTTTTGATGAAAACCGGCATGATCGAATCTAAACCGACTCTTACTCCAATTTCTATGACCACCACCTTCTCTAAGACAGGGGGTGCAATCTTTGCGGACCCCACCAAGTATTGTCAAGTTATTGGCGCTTTACAATATCTTACAATTACCCGACCTGATATTGCTTTTGTGGTGAATAAGGCTTGTCAGTTTATGCACAATCCAACGGACGACCATTGGGTTCTTGTAAAACGGATTCTCCGTTATTTAAAATACACTGTCAACCATGGACTTTTTTTCACTATCTTCTTGCACCTCCATTCAAGCATTTTCAGATTCAGATTGGGCGGGGTGTATTGATAATCGAAAATCAACCGGGGGTTTTGCAATTTATCTTGGCTCGAATTTAATATCTTAGTCATCCCGAAAGCAACGAACAGTTTCCCGCTCTTCCACCGAAGCTGAATATAAGTCTCTTGCTGATACCACAGCAGAAGTAACATGGATTAAGTCTTTACTTTGTGAGCTTGTCATTCATCTCTCGAGTCCTCCTGTTTTATGGTGTGATAATATCGGTGCTACTTATTTATCAGCAAATCCAATATTTCATGCCCGCACAAAGCACGTTGAAATTGACTACCACTTTGTCCGTGAAAAAGTTTCTCATCGTGACATTCAAGTTCAATTTATATCCACTCATGATCAAATTGGAGACATCTTCACCAAACCGTTATCGGCGCCTCGATATACATTTCTTCGGGACAAGTTGCATCTTACCTCGCGGTCACCATCAACTTGAGGGGGTGTATTAAGCCCCCTGTGCAGAAACTGCTTTAACAGTTATTTTTTGAATCCTATATATCCAACTCACAAACCGTTTGTAACCACTTACTCACAAACCATTTGTAACCACCTGCTCCTGACCAGCTATATATACTCTTGTATGCTGTATTTGAAAACATCAAAAAGATAAGTTGTAAATTCATTTGTTTAACTCTATTAAATTAATGGCTAATTGGAGCTATTTCCATTTCCTTCAACATTCAAGTTTTTTGCACCCAAGTCTCTACACTTTCATATTCTTCCTTTTTAAACATCAAATGATAACAAAATTTAGATGGACCTACAAAACAATATACAAAAAAAGTAATTGAATCCATTTAAAATCGGATTTAAATGAAACTTTAGGCACAACTCTAAAATAGTATAATAAATATATTTATAAAAACATTGAGTCCCAAAAAGTGTAAACCACGTAAAAGTACAATTTCCCCCTTTGATGTAATAATTTCATTATTTTTATTTTGTTTCCTTTCAAACATTGGAAAGGCTTATAAAATAATAAAATAAACTTCATTATCCAATTTTAACATATAAAATAAGTCTATATAACTTTAAGTTGAGGGTTTATATGTACAAAATATTCAATTTATCAAATACATCCAAACCTAAATTTTTCTAGTCCTCGTGCTAAGTTAAAAATCAAAACGAAGTCCTAACTCACTTTAATAAGGATCACGATTGTATTTACCAAATTTAAGAAGACTTTAAACCTCTAGGATACCCTAGTAGATAAAAACAATTGTTTTCCTAGTTAAGAAACTATTTTTCATCCTATATAAAAATTGTTTGAAAAATGTTTTTAACTGTTTAAAAAAACACTTTTTCCTCTTTAAAAAAAAACAATTTTTTATCGTATTTAAAAAACAGTTTTTTATTCCATTTTGAAAACATTGTTTTTAACTTTTAAAAAAAGCGATTTTAAGCTATTTTAGGGACTAAATTGGCAAAATAATTAGTTTATGGTCTAACTTGTTAGTTATGGGGTAATTTGGCTATTTTAAAAAACATTTTTTTTAAACAGTCATTTTTCCTATTTAAAAAACAGAAAAAACTGTTTTTAAATAGGAAAAAAACAGTTTTTTCCTATTTAAAAAAAAACCATTTTTGTCTTATTTAAAAAACTGTTTGAAAAATATTTTTTACTGTTTAAACATTTTAACTGTTTAAAAAAACTGTTTTTTATTAAATTTAGTGTAAACAGTTTTTTATCCTATTAAAAAAAATCGAATTGCTTTTTATCCTATTTAAAAAACAGTTTTTTCTCCTATTTAGAAAACTGTTTTTTTTCCCTATTTAAAAAAAACTTTTTTTTTTTCAATTTAAAAAACAATTTTTATCCTATTTAAAATAAATTGGGTAAATTTTAAGGATTAAATTGGCCAAACGTGTATAGTTTAGGGACAAAATTGACCAATTATTAGTTTGGGGATTAAATTGGCCAAATTATTAGTTTATGGACTAAATTGACGAAACTTGTATTGTTCAAGGGCCATAGAGGTCTTTTACTCTTAAAATTATGTGGCGTTTATGATATTAAAAGTTTTGGCAAATTCTTGATTTTTTAGGGGTATAAAATATTGGTGTTCCTTACAGTTTTTTTGTATTGTTGATGTGGTTTGTATTTTTGTTCATTTTTATTTATCTATTTCATTGTGAAGAAATAGAGTCTGTTTTGATTCAGGTATTCTGTTTGGATCCTTATTTCATTGCGAAGAAAAGCCTCTTTTTTACGTTATGAGTATTCCTTCATATGCAGAAGATATAGGTTTTATTGAAAACAATCAACATAATGAAATTGTGGAGATCAAATCAAAGAAACGGAAGTTCAAAGAATATGAGGTTTCTCGTAATGAGGCTTAAGAACAAACAACAAAAACAAAACAAGAAGAGAAAGAAGAATAACAACAAGAAGGTGAAAATATCAAGACTCAGTTGTTGGTTTGTGTTTAATTTTTAACTTTATATCTTTCCCATTTTTTAGATAATCATCAAAATGATAATTTTTTAATATTACAAATTATTATAGCAATTAGTTTTCTCAAATAATCTGTGTGTTGACGAGAGAGAGAGAGAGAGAGAATTGTGGTGTTTTGAGATGTGTTTAGGTGCTGGGGTTTAATCATGAAAGATGGGAATGGGTTGAATTTTGAATTTCCCACGATAATGGGGTTGAGTTGCACATTTGGAATACTACATCAGTACGCCTAATCGACAAGAGCTGGTATGTTGCTTCCATGGCTCCTTTTTTCTTTCTCTTGTTTTCCTCTACTACATCACTCAGTCAGCAGTGAATACAATCAGGAAGTAATACTATAATGATGCTTTTCTTATCCTCTCATAGAAAAAAAAAGTCACACCCAATTCTCTTTTAATAAAATGAAAACAGATATTTGAGTCGTGATCATGATAAGTAATAAAAGTTAATTTCATGTTGTTTCGTATATTATTAGTCGTGTCTGTGTTGGGTGAAAAAGATGACTTCATGTTTTGTCGAATTTTAAATTGGTGGGGTCGAATTTTAAATGGGCGGTTTTGACTTAAATAGTATCTCGACTATTACGTACCATGTGTTGCGTACCATTTGGCAACTGGTATAAAAAGAATTGCCTTAAGATAATGACAATTTATAGGTTTAGTGTGAAAGTTGGGATCTTGCGTACCATGTGTTGGACATAAGTTCTAAGATAAGGACTCAACTAACTATTTGTTTACGCGTAACGAATTTATAGAGTCCGAATATAGAACATATGTATGAAAAGATTTTTTTCTAAAGGAGTAAAATTCATTGACTTATTTTTATATCTGAATTATGCCACTATTATTATCCATATGGGGAATTGAATGATTGAGGAAAATTCGACGTTTTTAATGGTAACGGATATCAATTTATATTATTGTAGTACTTTGATGTATAGACTATTCTATTCATTTGTAGAAAAAATACTTTTGCACGGTAACTGTTAATGAAATCGATCAAATAGATTGATTTTGTTATCATTTTTATAATTTCGTAGCTTTATGTAGATTGTATATATTCATTTCAGCATTAATTCACTATAAAATTATAGTTTCGTGTCCCAAACATATCATAAATTGGTGAGGCTCTAGCTAAGGGGTGTATGCCGGCGGTGATTACGGACTGCCCAATTTAAACTCTACAGTTGATGGATGTGATCCGATGGTCGGAGATTGTTGTGTTTAGTGTGAAACTAGGCATGGTGAGAAGGGTTAAAAGTCTGTTGGGTGGAGGAAGTTGAGTTCAGTACGATGAAATAACGGGATTGAGTGTAACGGGGAGTCAACAATTTGGTACGTAATGATCCACCTCACCATGGTGTTTTTTATTTTTTTAAGTGGCTATTGTTTGAGCCTTTTTTTTCTGATCAAATTGTTTCATTAGAAAATGATTGTGTTGATGTATTTATTGGTTCATCTCATAACCTTCACTTTTTAATTTAGTTCAAACTGTAATTTTTTGCATTGAGTTGTAAATAATCAAAGTTAAGGAAGAAAAATAAGTTATAACTAATATTATCTAATGAGTTTTCTGTAATGTACACCACCTGTTTGGTTAAATTTCAAACATGGAAAAGGTTTGGGTAATTAGTTTTTCTGAAATGTACACAAAATGTTTGAGGGACTTTCTGGTAATTGATCATCTTTTATACATAAAAGAAATGGTTTTAATGATTTTTTAACTTTTGAAGTATAAATAACTGTTTTTACTTTTTTTAACTAATTTTTGAAATTAAGAAACTCTTTTAAAGTTAATTTTTTTTTTAACTGTTTAACATAAAAAAAATCAATTAATATAAAAACTATTTAATTGTTCCTTTTTAATAAATTGCGTACAATACATCTTGTATATAAAAAAAAATTCATTTTTAAATTTTTTTTCATTTTTTTATATAAAAAATGTCATAACTGCTTTATAAAAAAGTTATTTTTTTAATAAAAAATAAAATTTTTGTTATATTTTTGCGAGATATTAAGTAGTTATATTTCTTTTACATGACTTGTGATCACAGATACTCTAAAGTTTTTAATCAATTTTCTATTTTCGCTTAGCATCATTTCATGTATTTGCAATTCCTCAAATATTTTTCATGCCCAAATGTATAAGCCGCGCAATTTCCAATTGGAAGAATTATTTTTAAGTCACTCATTCATTTTTTTGTAAGGCTATTTAAAATAAATAGCTCTACAAATAAATGAATGAGTGACTTAAAAATAATTCTTCCAAAAAACCTAAATCTCCATGAGAGAAAATGGAAAAAAATACTAAAATCAGCCTTAAAATTCCAAAAAGAAACATGTTGATTTGAAATTTAAGTGTACTTCATGATATTATTTAAGATAAGTGCATCCATTTATTCAAAGCACCCTTAATTAAATAAACAACTCTTAAAATTGGTAGTGAAATATGAAATAGCAAAGAAACTAGTATGAAATAAAATCCCTAACAACCAATTTAACATTTTAAAGATAACAAAGAAATCGTTTTAAATTTCAATAACTAGAAGTCGCACAATTTGTATAAGGGAATTGTAGTAAAAAAGAGGAGGATCAAAATTGTCTTTTCTTAAAAAAATAATTAGGGTCATTTGACCGTTCGCCCTCGCTAATATGTTGATCTCATAGTTTAGCATCCGATATTTTTTATATTATTGATTTGACACTCGTTTTCGACGCATTCCGTAAAAAATGTCACTTTTTTTTTGTTTAAACCCAAAATTACCCCAATAAACATAGGGGATAACTTATTATATATTTTTAAATTAGTATAATTATAAAAACAGGTTCGAAGTAGTTTTTTTAATAGAAAAAATTGTTTCTTAAATAAATTAAATCTGGATTGATAAAAAAAAGTTCTATATTTTTTTAACAATTTGGTGGAAAAAACCTATTTGACAAAAAAAATTCTACGGGTATATATTTTGTTTTTGTTTTATGTGTTTGTGAGATTGGTCCGCACTAATTTATCCACTTAGTAGTTTGGCGCCCAACAATTAAGGGTAAAATCATTTACATAAAATTTAGTAGTCAAAGATTTGACCGTATAGAATTCATCTGAAACGGGGGTAAAAGGCATAACATGAAAAATACCAAGTGCCAAACTGTAAACTAGATTAATTAGTGGCACCCAAAGACCGAATGTACGACGTCATTTTGAAAAAAAATAGACTTAAGCATTAAAATTGTCATCGAAGGGTGAAAACGTAAAACAACCTCAAAACGGTCCGGTAAGAATCACGAATGCCTCGCACGGGACCAATGTGATTCGTAGGAACTGACGGCATAGTAACGGGGATCCCTATTTGAGTGTACGGCGTCAATTTGAAAAAAATAGACTTAAGCATAAAAACATGCCATCGAATGGTGAGAACGTAAAATAGCCCCAAAACGGTCCCATAAGAGGCACGAACGCCTCGCACGGGACCAATGTGACTCGTAGGAACTGACCGCGTAGTCACGGGGCACCCGATTTGAGGGTACGACGTTAATCTGAAAAAAATTAGACTTAAGCATAAAAACATGCCATCGAATGGTGAAAACGTAAAACAAACATGCAACGGTCCGGTAAGGGTTACAAACACCTCGCACGGGACCATTGTGACTCGTATGAACTGATCGCGTAGTCATGGGGCTCGCGGTTTGAGTGCACGAAGTCAATTTGCAAAAAAATAGACTTAAGCATAAAAACATTCCATCGAATGCTGAGAACGTAAAATATCCATAAAATGGTTCCGTAATAGGCACAAACGCCTAGTACGGGACCAATATGACTCGTAGGAACCGTCCACATAGTCACGGGGCTCCCGGTTTGAGTGTACGACATAGATTTGCCAAAAATTAGACCAAAACATAAAAGAATGCCATCGAATGGTGAGAACGTAAAACAACCACAAAACGGTCCCGTAGGAGGCACGAACGACTCGAACGGGACCAATGTGACTCATAGGAACCGAGTGCGTAGTCACAGGGCACCCGATTTGAGTGTACGCCGTCAATCTGAAAAAAAAAGACTTAAGCATAAAAACATGCCATTGAAGGGTGAAAATGTAAAACAAACACAAAACGATCCCGTAAGAGGAATAAACACCTCGCACGGGACCAATGTGACTCGTAGGAACCGTTCATGTAGTCATGGGCCTCCCACTTTGAGTGTATGACGTTAATTTGGAAAACATTAGACTTTGGCATAAAAACATGCGATCAAATGGTGAGAACATAAAACAACCAGAAAACGGTCTCGTAAGAGGCACAGACGCCTCGCACGGGACCCACGTGACTCGTAGAAATCGATCGCGTAGTCAGGGGTCTCCCGGTTTGAGTGTACGACGTCAATTTGAAAAAATATAGAATTAACCATAAAAAAGGCCCTCGAATGGTGAAAATGTAAAACAACCACAAAACGGTCCGGTAAGAGTCACGAAGACCTCGCTCGGGACCAATGTGACTCGTAGCAATCGATCGCGTAGTCACGGGTATCCCAGTTTGAGTATACAACGTCAATCTGAAAAAAATTAGACTTAAGCATAAAAACATGTCATCGAAGGGCGAAAACGTAAAACAACCACAAAACGGTCTGGTTAGAAGCACGAATGCCTTGCAAGGGAGCAATGTGACTCGTAGGAATCGACGACATAGTAAAGGGGATCCCTTTTTGAGTGTACGACGTCAATTTGAAAAAAATAGACTTAAGCATAAAAGCATGTCATCGAATGGTGAGAACGTAGAACTACCCCAAAACGTTCCCGTAAGAGGCACAAACGACTCGGACAGGACCAATGTGACTCGTAGGAACCGACCGCGTAGTCACGGGGCACCCGGTTTGAGGGTACGACGTCAATCTGGAAAAAAATAGACTTAAGCATAAAATCATGCCATTGAAGGGTGAAAACGTAAAACAAACAAAAAACGATCTCGTAGGATGAATAAACACCTCGCACGAGACCAACGTGACTCGTAGGAATCGATCTTGTAGTCACGGGCCTCCCGATTTCAGTGTACGACGTCAATTTGGAAAACATTAGACTTAAGAATAAAAACATGCCATCGAATGGTGACAACGTAAAATAGCCACAAAACGGTCACGTAAGAGGCACGAACGCATCGCCCGAGACCCTTGTGACTCGTAGGAACCGTCCGTGTTGTCACAGGGCTCCCGGTTTGAGTGTATGACGTCAATTGGAAAAAAATAGAATTAAGCATAAAAACATGCCCTCGAATGGTGAAAATGTAAAACAACCACAAAACGGTCCGGTAAGAGTCACGAACACCTCGCACGGGACCAAATGTGACTTGTAGGAACTGATCGCGTAGTCACGGGTCTTCCAGTTTGAGTGTACGACGTCAATTTGAAAAAAATTAGGCTTAAGCATTAAAATTGTCTTCGAATGGTGAAAAAGTAAAACAGCCCCAAAACGGTCTGGTAAGAAGAACGAATGCCTTGCACGGGACCAATGTGACTTGTAGGAACCGACGGCATAGTAACGTGGATCCCTATTTGAGTGTATGACATCAATTTGAAAAAAAATAGACTTAAGCATAAAAATATGCCATCAAATTGTGAGAACATAAAATAACCCCAAAACGGTCCCGTAAGAGGCACGAACGCCTCGCACGGGATCATTGTGACTCGTAGGAACTGACCTCGTAGTCACGGGGCACCCGATTTGAGGGTACGACATCAATCTGAAAAAAATTAGACTTAAGCATAAAAACATGCCATCGAAGAAACATGAAACGGTTCGGTAAGAGTTACAAACACCTCGCACGGGACCATTGTGACTCATATGAAATGATCACGTAGTCACGGGCCTACCAGTTTGAGTGCACGACGTCAATTTGCAAAAAAATAGACTAAAGCATAAAAACATGCCATCGAATGCTGAGAATGTAAAATATCAACAAAACGGTTTCGTAAGAGGCACAAACGCCTCGCATGGGACCAATATGACTCGTAGGGACCGTCCACGTAGGCACGGGGATCCCGGTTTGAATGTACGACATAAATTTACAAAAAATTAGACCTAAACATAAAAGAAGGCCATCGAATGGTGAGAACGTAAAACAACAACAAAACGGTCCCGTAGGACGCACGAACGACTCGAACGGAACCCATGTGACTCATAGGAACCGAGTGCGTAGTCACGGGGCACCCGATACGAGTGTACGCCGTCAATCAGAAAAAATAGACTTAAGCATAAAAACATGCCATTGAAGGGTGAAAACGTAAAACAAACCCAAAACGATCCCATAAGAGGAATAAACACCTCGCACGGGACCAATGTGACTCATAGGAACTGATCGTGTAGTCCTGGGCCTCCCGGTTTGAGTGTATGACGTTAATTTGGAAAACATTAGACTTTGGCATAAAAATATGCCATCAAATGGTGAGAACATAAAACAACCACAAAACGGTCCTGTAAGAGGCACGGACGCCTCGCACGGGACCCACGTGACTCGTAGAAATCGACCGCGTAGTCAGGGGTCTCCCGATTTGAGTGTATGACGTCAATTTGAAAAAATATAGAATTAACCATAAAAAAATTCCCTTGAATGGTGAAAATGTAAAACAACCAAAAAACGGTCCGGTAAGAGTCACGAAGTCCTCGCTCGGGACCAATGTGACTCGTAGGAATCGATCGCGTAGTCACGGGTATCCCAGTTTGAGTGTACGACGTCAATTTGAAAAAAATTAGACTTAAGCATAAAAACATGTCATCGAAGGGAAAAAACGTAAAACAACCACAAAAGGGTCTGGTAAGAAGCACGAATGCCTCGCAAGGGACCAATGTGACTCGTAGGAATCGACGGCATAGTAACGGGGATCCCTATTTGAGTGTACGACGTCAATTTGAAAAAAACAGACTTAAGCATAAAAGCATGCCATCGAATGGTGAGAATGTAGAACTACCCCAAAACGGTCCCGTAAGAGGCACGAATGACTCGCACGGGACCAATGTGACTCGTAGGAAACGACCGCGTAGCCACGGGGCACCCGGTTTGAGGGTACGACATCAATCTGGAAAAAATTAGACTTAAGCATAAAAACATGCCATTGAAGGGTGAAAACGTAAACCAAACACAAAACGATCTCGTAAGAGGAATAAACACCTCGCACGAGATCAACGTGACTCATAGGAACCGATCTTGTAGTCATGGGCCGCCCGGTTTGAGTGTGCGACGTCAATTTCGAAAACATTAGACTTAAGCATAAAAACATGCCATCGAATGGTGAGAACTTAAAACATCCACAAAACGGTCACGTAAGAGGCATGGACACCTCGCACGGGACCCTTGTGACTCGTAGGAACCGTCCGTGTAGTCACGGGGATCCCGGTTTGAGTGTACGACGTCAATTTAAAAAAAATACAATTAAGCATAAAAACATGCCCTCGAATGGTGAAAATGTAAAACAATCACAAAATGGTCCGGTAAGAGTCACGAACACCTCGCACGGGACCAAATGTGACTCGTAGGAACCGATCACGTTCCAGTTTGAGTGTACGACGTTAATTTGAAAAAAAATAGACTTAAGCATTAAAATTGTAATCGAAGGGTGAAAACGTAAAATAGCCCCAAAACGGTCTAGTAAGAAGAACGAATGCCTCTCACGGGACCAATGTGACTCGTAGGAACCGACGGCATAGTAAAGTGGATCCCTATTTGAGTGTACGGCGTCAATTTGAAAAAAAATGGACTTAAGCATAAAAACATGCCATCGAATGGTTAGAACATAAAATAACCCTAAAACGGTACCGTAAAAGGCACGAACGCTTCGCACGAGACCATTGTGACTCATAGGAACCGACCGCAAAGTCATGGGGCACCTCGTTTGAGGGTACGACATCAATCTGAAAAAAATTAGACTTAAGCATAAAAACAAGCCATCTAAGGGTGAAAACGTAAAACAAACATGAAACGGTTCGGTAAGAGTTATAAACACCTCGCACGGGACCATTGTGACTCATATGAACTGATCGCGTAGTCACGGGCCTCCCGGTTTGAGTGCACGACATCAATTTACAAAAAAATACACTTAAGCATAAAAGCATGCCATCGAATGCTGAGAGCGTAAAATATCCACAAAATGGTTCCGTAAGAGGCACAAACGCCTCGCACGGGACCAATATGACTCGTAGGAACCGTCCACGTAGTCACGGGGCTCCCGGTTTGAGTGTACGACTTAAATTTGCAAAAAATAGACCTAAACATAAAAGAATGCCATCGAATGGTGAGAACGTAAAACAACCACAAAACGGTCTCGTAGGAGGCACGAACGACTCGAACGGGACCAATGTGACTCATAGGAACCGAGTGTGTAGTCATGGGGCACCCGATTTCAATGTACGAAATCAATCTGAAAAAAATAGACTTAAGCATAAAAAAATGCCATTGAAGGGTGAAAACGTAAAACAAACACAAAACGATCCCGTAAGAGGAATAAACACCTCGCACGGGACCAATGTGACTCGTAGGAACCGATCGCGTAGTCATGGGCCTCCCGGTTTGAGTGTATGACGTTAATTTGGAAAACATTAGACTTTAGCATAAAAACATGCCATCAAATGGTGAGAACATAAAACAGCCACAAAACGGTCCCGTAAGAGGCACGGATGCCTCGCACGGGACCCATGTGACTCGTGGGAACCGATCGCATAAAAACATTTCATCGAAGGGTGAAAATGTAAAACAACCACAAAACGGTTTGGTAAGAATCTCGGATGCCTCACACGGGACCAATGTGGCTCTTAGGAATCGACGACATAGTAACGGGGATCCCTATTTGAGTGTACAACGTCAATTTGAAAAAAATAGACTTAACCATAAAACCATGCCATCGACTGGTGAAAACGTAGAACTACCCCAAAACGGTCCCATAAGAGGTACTAACGCCTCGCACGGGACCAATGTGACTCGTAGGAACCGATTGCGTAGTCACGGGGCACCCGATTTGAGTATACGATGTAAATTTGAAAATAATTAGAATTAAGCATAAAAACATGCCGTCAAAGGGTGAAAACCTAAAACAAACACAAAACGGTCCGGTAAGAGTCACGAACACCTCGCAGGGGATCAATGTGACTCGAAGGAACTTACCGCGTAGTCACGGGGCTCCCGATTTGAGTGTACAACGTAAATTTGTAAAAAATTACTCTTAAGCATAAAAGCATGCCATCGAATGGTGAGAATGTAAAACAACCACAAAACGGTCTCGTAAGAGGCACGAACGCGTTACATGAGACCAATATGACTCGTAGGAACCAACTGCATCAACACGGGGTTCCCGGTTTGATTTTATGACGTAAATTTGAAAAAAATTAGACTTAAGTATGAAAACATGCATCGAAGGGTGAAAACGTAAAACAACCACAAAACGGTCTAGTAAGAGGCACGAACGCCTCGCACGAGATCAATGTGACTCGTAGGAACCGATCGTGTAGTCATGGGCCTCCCAATTTGAGTGTATGACGTTAATTGGGAAAACATTATACTTTAGCATAAAAACATGCCATCAAATGGTGAGAACATAAAACAGCCACAAAACGGTCCCATAAGAGGCACGAACGCCTCGCATGGGACCCATGTGACTCGTTGAAATCGACCGCGTAGTCAGGGGTCTCCCGGTTTGAGTGTACGACGTCAATTTGAAAAAAAGAGAATTAACCATAAAAAATGCCCTCGAATGGTCAAAATGTAAAACAACCACAAAACGGTCCGGTAAGATTCATGAAGACCTCACTCGGGACCAATGTGACTCGTTGGAATCGATCGCATAGTCACGGGTATCCCAGTTTGAGTGTACGACATCAATTTGAAAAAAATTAGACTTAAGCATAAAAACATGTCATCGAAGGGCAAAAACGTAAAACAACCACAAAAAGGTCTTGTAAGAATCACGAATGCCTCTTTATGGGACCAATGTGACTCGTAGGAATCAACGACATTGTAACGGGGATCCCTATTTGAGTGTACGACGTCAATTTGAAAAAAACAGACTTAAGCATAAAAGCATACCATCGAATGGTGAGAACCTAAAACTACCCCAAAACGGTCCCGTAAGAGGCACGAACGACTCGCACGGGACCAATGTGACCTGTAGGAACCGACCGCGTAGTCACAGGGCTCCCGATTTGAGGGTACGACATCAATCTGAAAAAAATTAGACTTAAGCATAAAACATGCCATCGAAGGGTGAAAACTTAAAACAAATATGAAACGGTCCTGTAAGAGTTACGAACACCTCGCACGGGACCATTGTGAATCGTATGAACCGACCACGTAGTAACGGGCCTCCCGGTTTGAGTGCACGACGTCAATTTGCAAAAAATTAGTCTTAAGCATAAAAGCATGTCATCGAATGGTGAGAATGTAAAAAAACCACAAAACGGTCCCGTAAGAGGCACGAACGTCTCACACGAGATCAATATGACTCGTAGGAACCAATCGCGTAAACACGGGGCTCCCGGTTTGATTATATGACGTAAATTTGAAAAAATAGACTTAGGTATAAAAACATGCCATCGAAGGGTGAAAACGTAAAATAGCCACAAAACGGTCTAGTAAGAGGCACGAATGCCCCGCACGGGATCAATGTGACTCGTAGGAACCGACGGCGTAGTCACAGGGCTCCCGGTTTGAGTGTACGACGTCAATTTGAAAAAAAATAGTATTAAGCATAAAAATATGCCATCGAGTGGTGAGAATGTAAAAGAACCACAAAACGGTCCCGTAAGAGGCACAAACGCCTCACAAGAGATCAATGTGACTCGTAGGAACCGACCGCGTAGTCATCGGGATCCCGGTTTGAGTGTATGAAATCAATTTGAAAAAAATTAGACTTAAGCGTAAAAATATGCCATCAAATGGTGAGAATGTAAAATAACCACAAAACGGTCCCGCTAGAGGAATGAATGCCTCGCACGGGACCAATGTAACTCGTAGGAACCGATGACATAGTGACGGTGCACCCGGTTTGAGTGTACGACGTCAATCTAAAAAAAATGGACTTAAGCATAAAAATATGCCATCAAAGGGTGAAAATGTAAAACCAACACAAAACGGTCCGATAAGAGTCACGAACAGCTCGCACGGGACCATTGTGATGCGTAGTAACCGATCGCGTAGTCACAGGCCTCCCGATTTGACTATTGGACGTCAATTCACAAAACATCAGACTTAAGCATAAACACATGCCATCGACTGGTGAGAACGTAAAACATCCATAAAACGGTCTCGTAAGAGGCACCAACGCCTCACACGGGACCAATTTGACTCGTAGGAACCGACCACGTAGTCACACGGCTTTCGGTTTGAATGTACGACGTAAATTTGAAAACAATTAGACTTAAGCATAAAAACATGCCATCGAATGGTAAAAATGCAAAACAAATGCAAAACGGTCTAGTAAGAGTCACGAACTCCTCGTATGGACACATGTGACTCGTAGATACTGCCCGCGTAGTCATGGGGCTCCCGGTTTGAGTGTACGACATCAATTGGAAAAAATAGAATTAAGTATAAAAAATGCCCTTGAACGGTGAAAACGTAAAACAACCACAAAACGGTCTGGTAAGAGTCACGAACACCTCGCACGGGACCAGTGTGACTCGTAGGAAATGATCGCATAGTCACGGGTCTCCCAGTTTGAGTGTATGACGTCAATTTGAAAAAAAATAGACTTAGGTGTAAAAACATTTACATCAAGAGTATTTTTTTTTTGCTCAAAGCGTGGAGTAAAAGTCCATGATAACTCGACAAATTGTAAAATGCAGCGTGATAATACACCACCGCCACATTATCTTTATAAAAGTCTATCATCGAAAACTTTACAATGAAATATATTTCATTTTACATGTTCGATTATTATAAAATTTATATATTTTTTTAAATTCGTCGAGATCTTTCAAACAAGATTCAAATTCAATAACTTATTGTTTGAATTTTTTATAATTATTTGTTACACACTTGAATATTCAAAATAAGCTACTCCAGATAAGAATTAAGAAATTCATAGTCCTTTTGTCCGAAAGTTAATATATGTGTTATCATTTTTAATATGTCCTAAATTAATATTTGTATTTATAAATAAAATATTTAAAACAAATTGAGATTACCAAGCTAACTAGTCCTCCAACACAGTATATAAGACAATAATGATCAAAGCCCATAACTTATATTTATCATTTTTAGAAAAATAGATTAAAAAAGTAAAATTTTGTATTAATTTGGACATCAAATTTGGTTGAAGAAAGCAATTCGTAATTAGAATTTAAAAGGGGAAAAAAGTGAAAAGCTTCCACATATGGAGTTTTTTTGTTTGTTTTATATGTCAAATGGCCATTTCTTCTTCCCTGACAAGATGAGTTTTTTTTTCTTCGGTTGGCAGTTGGTTGCTGAGCCCATGTGACGCATCTCTCTCTCTCCATCAAGTATGGATTGTGTTTGTAAACAAGGATAAAAAAAAAAAAAATGTTCCGCTGCCGGGATTCGAACCCGGATGATTAACATATCCAATATTAATTAGCTACAGCGGATTGTTGTTTAGGATTTAACAACTATGTATATTTATACTAATTTCTTTTAAACCTTAAGATCGCAAAATTCATTTTCTATAATTAAAATCCAATTAATTAATATCAAATTCCTATAAAATAATTCATTCAATATTTAGTACAACACATTTTAAAAGATAATCTTTATCTTTGATAGGGACATTCGCACATGAATAATGATATTTTGTTAAAAGTCCAATTAAAATTTTCTGAAACGCTATGCCAAGACAGATTTGTGACACAGGTGCGATCTGTGTTGCACCGATATTGTCTATTGCCTTGTGAATGTCGGCCAATACCTGCGACACGTCATTGTTAAATGCGCCATTAAAATCTTGGTGTTCATATCTTGTAAGATCCCACAGTACTAGAAAATGAAATCTCCGGTTTAGAATGAAACTTCAAATCCCAACAAAAAAAAATATAAAACCAAAATTTGGAAAAATTTATAATCAAACCCCGTAAATTTTGTGCAATATACAATTGCGTTTTTTTAAAACCTTTATTAATACAATATATTATTTAGGGAATATAATTTGGTAAACAATGTCTCTCAAGAAAATAATAATATATCCAAATTATAATTATATTTTGTTGTAAAATTTTCTAATAACAACTTTGTTAATTAAATTAAATAAACTTTAACTTAATTAATTAAAAAAGTTATATCGCCACCCTCAACCAATATTCCTGCCTTCGTCCCTAGTGTAACCAATCTTGTTTAGCGTGTGAAAGTGTTGTTTTCCTAAAAAAATTGTGAAGTTAACATCGACTTGTTAGTAGCATAGAAACTATATAAGAATTTATCATGTACGCATTTTGTTAGGATCTCACGTCCATGATAGTAGTTAGAGTAATCACAATGTATCAAAGCACATGATATAAGGTTAGAACACACGGCATAATTGTCTTTAATCATCTAATTATTTTAATTTTTTGTGCATTTCTATCGACATTCGTAAGAGTTAAACAAATTATAGACCTAAAAATGACACTTAAACCAATCTTTATAGAACTGTATTTACAATGTGGGATATTGTCTACACATACAAATTTTCTTTTAACATTTCAATTATTAACATAATGTATTTTTCGAAAAAAAATTATAATTTCATAAACAAATTATACAATTAATTTTTTTTAAATGCATAATTTCTTGGATTTATCTTTTCCCGAGATGGTTAAATTACATTGTATACAATAGAAAACTAAAAACAATAATTTTTACACATGAATATATTTGTCATACAATAATGTGATTATATATATATATATATATATATATATATATATAATTTAAAATAATGAGTTAACAAGGGTCGAATGTTAGTCATTGATTATGTTACGGTAGTTTGGGGTTTAAAATAAATAATAATTGGCATTCAGTGGTATATAACATGATATATGAATTCGAGTTATTCTCTATAACGTCATTCGAAAAACCTCCCCTCATCAACATTTCCTAAAAAATAAATGCTTTAATGATTAATTATTTCTTCATGGGCAATCGTTTGGGTTAACCAATTAAAATACGATATTTGTTCTTTTTATTCGAATAAGTTTGTGATTTGTTCAAAACAAATACAACTTCTACTTTTATGGATACAATGAATTATTAATTCTTAAATATTATTTAATATTAGTTACTCCCAAGAGCACGAATCGGCTAATAATATAATTTGCAAGTTCTAGATCGAGCCCACAAGGTATAAGAAAAATATATTTTTTTAAATAAATAAATAAATGTTTTCTTAAATTTTAATTCATAATCAATTATGGAAAATTATTTGAGATTTTTATAAATTTAGTTTAAAAATAAAGTAACATGTTCTAAAGTAATGATAAAAATGCTAAAATGATAATTTAAAGGGGATAAATTAATTAATTAAAAGACTAAGGTGTTGAAATCCATTACACATAGTCACGTTTGCATTTATCAGTTATTCAAATGTTTGACAACAATATTTTCGTAACTAAGCTCTATCATTGTGGGTTATATATTGTTAATAGTCCAATATTTCAAGTTACAGGAAGATTTAAAAATTAATCATTCATTAAATCTATCAAAACAAAAGTTGTATCCATTTTTAACAAATCACAAACTACATTCAATAAAACACAACTAATATTGTATATTAATTTTAATCCATTATCACAAACGAGTGCAGAAGAAAAAATAATTAATCGTTAAAACACTTAATTGTTAGGCACTATTGAACTACACAAACAATCATATATGAAATTTCATCCTAACCTTAGCAGAGGTGTAGCCTACCATATTAATTATTAAAATAGCTATAGAAAGTTAAATAAACTTACTTGAAGCAATTAACATTAAATGAATAAGTCCCAGAAAATTAGTCTTGAAAGTCTTCCCAATAATATTGGTTGTTGAATAAATACTAACAGAAATTAAAATGAGGAAAAACAAAAAAAATGGAGCCAGACAATAAGCCAAAAGAGATCTAATAGTTGAACCAAAGACCTCCACCATCCAAAGATGAACACATGAACCACTAGGCAACAAGCTTTCTTGTTACTTAGTATGCATTCCAATTAAATTAACGGCTAATTGGAGCTATTTCCATTTCCTTCAATATTCAAGCTTTTTGCACCCAAGTCTCTACACTTTCATATTTTTCCTTTAAACATCAAATGATAACAAAATTTAGATGGACCTGCAAAATAATATACAAAAAAAAAGTAATTGAATCCATTTAAAATCGGATTTAAATGAAGCTTTAGGCACAACTCTAAAATAGTATAATAAATATATTTATAAAAACATTGAGTCCCAATAATTGTAAACCACGCAAAAGTAACATTTCCCCCTTTGATGTAATAATTTCATTATTTTTATTTTGTTTCCTTTCGAACATTGGAAAGGCTTATAAAATAATAAAATAAACTTCATTATCCTATTTTAACATATAAAATAAGTCTATATAACTTTAACTTGAGGGTTTATATGTACGAAATATTTAATTTATCAAATACATCCAAACCTAATTTTTTCTAGTCTTCGTGCTAAGGTAAAAATCAAAGCGAAGTCCTAACTCACTTTAATAAGCATCACGATTGTATTTACCAAATTTAAGAATACTTTAAATCCCAAGGATACCCTAGTGGATAAAAACATTTTTTTTTCTTATTTAAGAAACTATTTTTTATCCTATATAAAAATTGTTTGAAAAATGTTTTTAACTGTTTAAAAAAACTCTTTTTCCACATTAAAGAAAAACAACTTTTTATCGTATTTAAAAAATAGTTTTTTATTCCATTTTGAAAACAGTTTTTTTAACTTTGAAAAAAAAAGAAAGCAATTTTAAGCTATTTTAGGGACTTAATTGGCTAAATAATTAGTTTATGGAATAACTTATTAGTTTATGGGGTAATTTGGCTATTTTAAAAAAACTTTTTTTTGTTTAAATATTCATTTGACCTATTTAAAAAACAGAAAAACAGTTTTTAAATAGAAAAAAAAACCGTTTTTTCCTATTTAAAAAAACTGCTTTTTGTCTTATTTGAAAACTGTTTGAAAAATGCTTTTAACTGTTTAAAAAAAATGTTTTTTATTAAATTTAGAGTAAACTATTTTTTATCCTATTAAAAAAATGAATTGCTTTTTATCCTATTTAGAAAACGGTTTTTTTACCCTATTTAAAAAAAACTGTTTTTTTTCCTATTTAAAAAACTGTTTTTATCATATTTAAATTAAATTGGGTAAATTTTAAGGATTAAATTGGCCAAACGTGTATAGTTTAGGGACTAAATTGGCCAATTATTAGTTTAGAGATTTAATTGGCCAAATTTGTATAGTTTAGGGGCCAAATTGGCCAACTTATTAGTTTATGGACTAAATTGACCAAACTTGTATTGTTCAAGGGCCATAGTGGACTTTTACTCTTAAAATTATGTGGCGTTTATGGTATTAAAAGTTTTGGCAAATTCTTGATTTTTTAGGGGTATAAAAGATTGGTGTTCCTTACCGTTTTTTTGTATTTATGATGTGGTTTATATTTTTGTTCATTTTTATTTATCTTTTTCATTGTGAAGAAATAGAGTATGTTTTTATTCAGGTACTCTATTTGGATCCTTATTTCATTGCGAAGAAAAGTCTCTTTTTTACGTTATAAGTATTCCTTCATATGCGGAAGATATAGGTTTTATTGAAAACAATCAATGTAATGAAATTGTGGATATCAAATCAAAGAAACGGAAGTTCAAAGAAGATGTGGTTTCTCCTAATGAAGCTCAAGAACAAACAACTAAAACAAAACAAGATGAAAAAGAAGAATAACAATAAGAAGGTGAAAATATCAAGACTCAGTTGTTGGTTTGTGTTTAATTTTTAACTTTATATCTTTCCAATTTTTTAGATTATCATCAGAATGATAATTTTTTAATATTACAAATTATTATAGCAATTAGTTTTCTCAAATAATCTTTGTGTTGACGAGAGAGAGGGAGAGAGATAGAATTTTGGAGTTTTGAGATGTGTGTAGGTGTTGGGGTTTAATCATAAAAGATGGGAATGGGTTGAATTTTGAATTTCCCACGATAATGGGGTTGAGTTGCACATTTGGAATACTACTTCAGTACGCCTAATCGACAAGAGCTGGTAAGTTGCTTCCATGGCTCCATTTTTCTTTCTGTTGTTATCTTCTACTACATCACTCAGTCAACGGTGATTACAATCAGGAAGTAATACTATAATGATGCTTTTCTTATCCTCTCGTCAGAAAAAAAAGTCACGCCCAATTCTCATCTAATCAAATGAAAACAAATATTTGAGTCTTGATCATGATAAGTAATAAAAGTTAATTTCATGTTGTTTCGTATATTATTTGTCGTGTCTGTGTTGGGTGAAAAAGATGACTTCATGTTGTGCCGAATTTTAAATGGGTGGTGTCGGATTTTAAATGGGCAGTTTTGACTTAAATTGTGTCTCGGATCTTGCATACCATGTGTTGCGTACCATTTGGCAACTGGTATAAAAAGAATTGTCCTAAGATAATGACGATTTATAGGTTTTGTGTGAATGTTGGGATCTTGCGTACCATGTGTTGGACATAAGTTCTAAGATAAGGACTCAACTAACTATTCGTTTATGTGTAACGAATTTATAGAGTCCGAATAGAGAACATATGTATGAAAGAATTTATTTCTAAAGGTGTAAAATTCATTGACTTATTTTTATATCTGAATTATGCCACTATTATTATCCATATGGGGAATTGAATGAATGAGGAAAATTTGACGTTTTTAATGGTATTGGATATCAATTTATGTTATTGTAGTACTTTGATGTATAGACTATTATATTAATTTGTAGAAAAAAATACTTTTACACGGTAACTGTTAATGTAATCGATCAAATAGATTGATTTTGTTATCATTTCTATAATTTCGTGGCTTTATGTAGATTGTATATATTCATTTCAGCATTAATTCTCTATAAAATGATAGTTTCATGTCCCAAACATATCATAAATTGGTGAGGCTCTAGCTAAAGGGTGTATGCCGTCGGTGATTACGGACCGCCCAATTTAAACTCTGCTGTTGATGGATGTAATCCGATGGTCGGAGATTGTTGTGTTTAGTGTGAAACTAGGTATGGTGAGAAGGGTTAAAAGTCTGGTGGGTGGAGAAAGTTGAGTTCAGTACGATGAAATAACGGGATTGAGTGTAACGGGGAGTCAACAATTTGGTATGTAATGATCCACCTCACCATGGTGTTTTTTATTTTTTTAAGTGGATATTATTTGAGCGTTTTTTTTCTGATCAAATTGTTTCATTAGAAAATGACTTTGTTGATGTATCTATTGGTTCATCTCATAACATTCATTTTTTAATTTAGTTCAAACTGTAATTTTTTGCATTGAGTTGTAAATAATCAAACTTAAGGAAGAAAATTAAGTTATAACTAATATTATCTAATGGGTTTTCTGAAATGTACACCACCTGTTTGGTTAAATTTCAAACGTGGAAAAGGTTTGGGTAATTAGTTTTTCTGAAATGTACACAAAATGTTTGAGGGACTTTCTGGTAGTTGATCCTCTCTTTATAAATAAAAGAAACGGTTTTAATGATTTTTTAACTTTTGAACTATAAATAACTGTTTTTACTTTTTTTTAACTGTTTTTTGAAATTAAGAAACTCTTTTAAAGTTAAAAAAACGTTTTAACTATTTAACATAAAAAAAATCAATTAATATAAAAACTATTTTATTGTTCCTTTTTAATAAATTACGTACAATACATCTTGTATATAAAACAATTTTTCATTTTTCAAAAATATTTCATTTTTTGATATAAAAAAAATGTCATAACTGCTTTATAAAAAAGTTGTTTTTTTAGTAAAAATAAAATTTTTGTTATATTTTTGTGAGATATTATGAAGTTATATTTCTTTTACATAACTTGTGATCACAGATACTCTAAAGTTTTTAATCAATTTTCTATTTTCGCTTAGCATAATTTCATGTATTTGCAATTCCTCGAATATTTTTCATGCCCTAATGTATAAGCCGCCCATTTTCCAATCGGAAGAATTATTTTTAAGTCACTCATTCATTGTTTTGTAGAGCTATTAAAAAAATTCTTCCAAAAACCCTAAATCTCCATGAGAGAAAATGGAAAAAAATACTAAACAACAGCCTTAAAATTCCAAAAACAAACATGTTGATTTGAATTTAAGTGTACTTCATGATATTATTTAAGATAAGTACATTCATTTATTCAAAGCACCCTTAATTAAATAAGCAACTCTTAAAAATGGCAGTGAACTATGAAATAGCAAGTAAAATAGTAGGAAATAAAATGCCTAACGACCAATTTAACATTTTAAAGATAATAAAGAAATCGTTTTAAAATTCAATAACTAGAAGTTGCACAGTTTGTACAAGGGAATTGTAGTACAAAAGAGGTGGATCAAAATAGTCTTTTCTTAAAAAAAAATTAGGGTCATTTGACCTTTCGCCCTTGCTAATATGTTGATCTCATAGTTTAGCATCCGATATTTTTTATATTATTGATTTGGCATTCGTTTTCGACGCATTCCGTAAAAAATGTCGCTTCTTTTTTGTTTAAACCCAAAATTACCCCAATAAACATAGGGGACAACTTATTATATATTTTTAAACTACTATAATTATAAAAACAGGTTCAAAGTAGTTTTTTAATAGAAAAAATTGTTTCTTAAATAAATTAAATCTAGATTGATAAAAAAAGTTCTATAATTTTTTAACAATTTGGTGGAAAAAACCTAATTGACAAAAAAAATTCTACGAGTATATATTTTGTTTTTGTTTTTTGTGCTTATGAGATTCATCCCCACTTATTTATCCACTAAGTAGTTTGGCACCCAACAATTAAGGGTAAAATCATTTACATAAAATTTAGTAGTCAAAGATTTGACCGTATGGAATTCATCCAAAATGGGGGTAAAAGGCAGAACATGAAAAATAGCAAGTGCCAAACTGTAAACCAGATTAATTAGTGGCACCCAAAGACCGAATTACTTTTTTCTTTAAAGAGTAGCTATCATCTCGTTGAGAAACGAATTTCAACCTCGAGCATCTTCAACAGTATTGTAAAAGTGGGTGTTGTATAAAATTTACATCAAGAGTATTTTTTTCTTGCTCAAAGCGTGGAGTAAAAGTCCATGATAACTCGACAAATTGTAAAATGCAGCGTGATAATACACCACCGCCACATTATCTTTATAAAAGTCTATCATCGAAAACTTTACAATGAAATATATTTCATTTTACATGTTCGATTATTATAAAATTTATATATTTTTTTAAATTCGTCGAGATCTTTCAAACAAGATTCAAATTCAATAACTTATTGTTTGAATTTTTTATAATTATTTGTTACACACTTGAATATTCTAAATAAGCTACTCCACATAAGAATTAAGAAATTCATACTCCTTTTGTCCCAAAGTTAATATCTGTGTTATCATTTTTAATATGTCCTAAATTAATATTTGTATTTATAAATATAATATTTAAAACAAATTGAGATTACCAAGCTAACTAGTCCTCCAACACAGTATATAAGACAATAATGATCAAAGCCCATAACTTATATTTATCATTTTTAGAAAAATAGATTAAAAAAGTAAAATTTTGTATTAATTTGGACATCAAATTTGGTTGAAGAAAGCAATTCGTAATTAGAATTTAAAAGGGGAAAAAAGTGAAAAGCTTCCACATATGGAGTTTTTTTGTTTGTTTTATATGTCATATGGCCATTTCTTCTTCCCTGACAAGATGAGGTTTTTTTTCTTCGGTTGGCAGTTTGTTGCTGAGCCCATGTGACGCATCTCTCTCTCTCCATCAAGTATGGATTGTGTTTGTAAACCAGGATAAAAAAATAAAAAAAACAATGTTCCGCTGCCGGGATTCGAACCCGGATGATTAACATATCCAATATTATTTAGCTACAGCGGATTGTTGTTTAGGATTTAACAACTATGTATATTTATACTAATTTCTTTTAAACCTTAAGATCGCAAAATTCATTTTCTATAATTAAAATCCAATTAATTAATATCAAATTCCTATAAAATAATTCATTCAATATTTAGTACAACACATTTTAAAAGATAATCTTTATCTTTGATAGGGACATTCGCACATGAATAATGATATTTTGTTAAAAGTCCAATTAAAATTTTCTGAAACGCTATGCCAAGACAGATTTGTGACACAGGTGCGATCTGTGTTGCACCGATATTGTCTATTGCCTTATGAATGTCGGCCAATACCTGCGACACGTCATCGTTAAATGCGCCATTAAAATCTTGGTGTTCATATCTTGTTAGATCCCATAGTACTAGAAAATGAAATCTCAGGTTTAGAATGAAACTTCAAATCCCAACAAAAAAAAAAATATAAAATCAAAATTTGGAAAAATTTAAAATCATACCCCGTAAATTTTGTGCAATATACAATTGCGTTTTTTTTAAAACCTTTATTATTACAATATATTATTTAGGGAATATAATTTGGTAAACAATGTCTCTCAAGAAAATAATAATATATCCAAATTATAATTATATTTTGTTGTAAAATTTTCTAATAACAACTTTGTTAATTAAATTAAATAAACTTTAACTTAATTAATTAAAAAAGTTATATCGCCACCCTCAACCTATATTCCTGCCTTCGTCCCTAGTGTAACCAATCTTGTTTAGCTTATGAAAGTGTTGTTTTCCTAAAAAAATTGTGAAGTTAACATCTACTTGTTAGTAGCATAGAAACTATATAAGAATTTATCATGTACGCGTTTTGTTAGGATCTCACGTCCATGATAGTAGTTAGAGTAATCACAATGTATCAAAGCACATGATATAAGGTTAGAACACATGGCATCATTGTCTTTAATCATCTAATTATTTTAATTTTTTGTGCATTTCTATCGACATTCGTAAGAGTTAAACAAATTATAGACCTAAAAATGACACTTAAACCAATCTTTATAGAACTGTATTTACAATGTGGGAAATTGTCTACACATACAAATTTTCTTTTAACATTTCAATTATTAAGATAATGTATTTTTCGAAAAAAACATATAATTTCATAAACAAATTATACAATTAATTTTTTTTTTTGAATGCATAATTTCTTGGAATTTATCTTTTCCCAAGATGGTTAAATTACATTGTATACAATAGTAAACTAAAAACAATAATTTTTACACATGAATATATTTGTCATACAATAATGTGATTATATATATATATATATATATATATATATATATATATATAGAATTTCAAATAATGAGTTTACAAGGGTCGAATGTTAGTCATTGATTATGTTACGGTAGTTTGGGGTTTAAAATAAATAAAATTGGCATTCGGTGGTATATAACATGATATATGAATTCGAGTTATTCTCTATAACGTCATCCGAAAAACCTCCCCTCATCAACATTTCCTAAAAAATAAATGCTTTAATGATTAATTATTTCTTCATGGGCAATCGTTTGGGTTAACCAATTAAAATACGATATTTGTTCTTTTTATTCGAATAAGTTTGTGATTTGTTCAAAACAAATACAACTTCTACTTTTATGGATACAATGAATTATTAATTCTTAAATATTATTTAATATTAGTTACTCCCAAGAGCACGAATCGGCTAATAATATAATTTGCAAGTTCTAGATCGAACCCACAAGGTATAGGAAAAATGTATTTTTTTAATTAAATATATAAATGTTTTCTTAAATTTTAATTCATAATCAATTATGGAAAATTGTTTGAGATTTTTATAAATTTAGTTTAAAAATAAAGTAACATGTTCTAAAGTAATGATAAAAATGCTAAAATGACAATTTAAAGGGGATAAATTAATTAATTAAAAGACTAAGGTGTTGAAATCCATTACACATAGTCACGTTTGCATTTATCAGTTATTCAAATGTTTGACACCAATATTTTCGTAACTAAGCTCTATCATTGTGGGTTATATATTGTTAATAGTCCAATATTTCAAGTTACATGAAGATTTAAAAACTAATCATTCATTAAATCTATCAAAACAAAAGTCGTATCCATTTTTAACAAATCACAAACTACATTCAATAAAACACAACTAAATATTGTATATTAATTTTAATCCATTATCACAAACGAGTGCAGAAGAAAAAATAATTAATCGTTAAAACACTTAATTGTTAGGCACTATTGAACTACACAAACACTCATATATGAAATTTCATCCTAACCTTAGCAGAGGTGTAGCCTACCTTATTAATTATTAAAATAGCTATAGAAAGTTAAATAAACTTACTTGAAGCAATTAACATTAAATGAATAAGTCCCAGAAAATTAGTCTTGAAAGTCTTCCCAATAATATTGGTTGTTGAATAAATACTAACAGAAATTAAAATGAGGAAAAACAAAAAAAATGGAGCCAGACAATAAGCCAAAAGAGATCTAATAGTTGAACCAAAGACCTCCACCATCCAAAGATGAACACATGAACCACTATGCAACAAGCTTTCTTGTTACTTAGTATGCATTCCAATTAAATTAACCGCTAATTGGAGCTATTTCCATTTCCTTCAATATTCAAGCTTTTTGCACCCAAGTCTCTACACTTTCATATTTTTCCTTTAAACATCAAATGATAACAAAATTTAGATGGACCTGCAAAATAATATACAAAAAAAAAGTAATTGAATCCATTTAAACTCGGATTTAAATGAAGCTTTAGGCACAACTCTAAAATAGTATAATAAATATATTTATAAAAACATTGAGTCCCAATAATTGTAAACCACGTAAAAGTACCATTTTCCCCTTTGATGTAATAATTTCATTATTTTTATTTTGTTTCCTTTCGAACATTGGAAAGGCTTATAAAATAATAAAATAAACTTCATTATCCTATTTTAACATATAAAATAAGTCTATATAACTTTAACTTGAGGGTTTATATGTACGAAATATTCAATTTATCAAATACATCCAAACCTAATTTTTTCTAGTCTTCGTGCTAAGTTAAAAATCAAAACGAAGTCCTAACTCACTTTAATAAGGATCAAGATTGTATTTACCAAATTTAAGAATACTTTAAATCCCAAGGATACCCTAGTGGATAAAAACAATTTTTTTCCTATTTAAGAAACTATTTTTTACCCTATATAAAAATTGTTTGAAAAATGTTTTTAACTGTTTAAAAAAACTCTTTTTCCTCTTTAAAGAAAAACAATTTTTTATCGTATTTAAAAAATAGTTTTTTATTCCATTTTGAAAACAGTTTTTTTAACTTTGAAAAGAAAAGAAAGCGATTTTAAGCTATTTTAGGGACTGAATTGGCTAAATAATTAGTTTATGGACTAACTTATTAGTTTATGGGGTAATTTGGCTATTTTCAAAAAACTTTTTTTTTTTAAATATTCATTTTACCTATTTAAAAAACAGAAAAAACAGTTTTTAAATAGAAAAAAAAACAGCTTTTTCCTATTTAAAAAAAAAACTGCTTTTTGTCTTATTTAAAAACTGTTTGAAAAATGCTTTTAACTGTTTAATCATTTTAACTGTTTAAAATTTTTTTTTTTTATTAAATTTAGAGTAAACTGTTTTTTATCCTATTAAAAAAAATGAATTGCTTTTTATCCTATTTAGAAAACGGTTTTTTTACTCTATTTAAAAAAAACTGTTTTTTCCCTATTTAAAAAACTGTTTTTATCATATTTAAATTAAATGGGGTAAATTTTAAGGATTAAATTGGCTAAACGTGTATAGTTTAGGGACTAAATTGGCCAATTATTAGTTTAGAGATTAAATTGGCCAAATTTGTATAGTTTAGGGGCCAAATTGGCCAACTTATTAGTTTATGGACTAAATTGACCAAACTTGTATTGTTCAAGGGCCATAGTGGACTTTTACTCTTAAAATTATGTGGCGTTTATGGTATTAAAAGTTTTGGAAAATTCTTGATTTTTTAGGGGTATAAAAGATTGGTGTTCCTTACCGTTTCTTTGTATTGTTGATGTGGTTTATATTTTTGTTCATTTTTATTTATCTTTTTCATTGTGAAGAAATAGAGTCTGTTTTTATTCAGGTACTCTATTTGGATCCTTATTTCATTGCGAAGAAAAGTCTCTTTTTTATGTTATAAGTATTCCTTCATATGCGGAAGTTCAAAGAAGATGTGGTTTCTCCTAATGAAGCTCAAGAACAAACAACTAAAACAAAACAAGAAGAAAAAGAAGAATAACAAGAAGAAGGTGAAAATATCAAGACTCAGTTGTTGGTTTGTGTTTAATTTTTAACTTTATATCTTTCCAATTTTTTAGATTATCATCAGAATGATAATTTTTTAATATTACAAATTATTATAGCAATTAGTTTTCTCAAATAATCCGTGTGTTGACGAGAGAGAGAGAGAGAGAGAGAATTTTGGAGTTTTGAGATGTGTGTAGGTGTTGGGGTTTAATCATAAAAGATGGGAATGGGTTGAATTTTGAATTTCCCACGATAATGGGGTTGAGTTGCACATTTGGAATACTACTTCAGTACGCCTAATCGACAAGAGCTGGTAAGTTGCTTCCATGGCTCCATTTTTCTTTCTGTTGTTATCTTCTACTACATCACTCAGTCAGCGGTGATTACAATCAGGAAGTAATACTATAATGATGCTTTTCTTATCCTCTCGTCAGAAAAAAAAAAGTCACGCCCAATTCTCATCTAATCAAATGAAAACAAATATTTGAGTCTTGATCATGATAAGTAATAAAATTTAATTTCATGTTGTTTCGTATATTATTTGTCGTGTCTCTGGTGGGTGAAAAAGATGACTTCATGTTGTGCCGAATTTTAAATGGGTGGTGTCGGATTTTAAATGGACAGTTTTGACTTAAATTGTGTTTCGGATCTTGCATACCATGTGTTGCGTACCATTTGGCAACGGGTATAAAAAGAATTGTCCTAAGATAATGACGATTTATAGGTTTTGTGTGAAAGTTGGGATCTTGCGTACCATGTGTTGGATATAAGTTCTAAGATAAGGACTCAACTAACTATTCGTTTATGCGTAACGAATTTATAGAGTCCGAATAGAGAACATATGTATGAAAGAATTTATTTCTAAAGGAGTAAAATTCATTGACTTATTTTTATATCTGAATTATGCCACTATTATTATCCATATGGGGAATTGAATGAATGAGGAAAATTTGACGTTTTTAATGGTATTGGATATCAATTTATGTTATTGTATTATTTTGATGTATAGACTATTCTATTAATTTGTAGAAAAAAATACTTTTACACGGTAACTGTTAATGTAATCGATCAAATAGATTGATTTTGTTATCATTTCGATAATTTCGTGGCTTTATGTAGATTGTATATATTCATTTCAGCATTAATTCACTATAAAATGATAGTTTCATGTCCCAAACATATCATAAATTGGTGAGGCTCTAGCTAAGGGGTGTATGCCGGCGGTGATTACGGACCGCCCAATTTAAACTCTACTGTTGATGGATGTGATCCGATGGTCGGACATTGTTGTGTTTAGTGTGAAACTAGGCATGGTGAGAAGGGTTAAAAGTTTGTTGGGTGGAGGAAGTTGAGTTCAGTACGATGAAATAACGGGATTGAGTGTAACGGAGAGTCAACAATTTGGTATGTAATGATCCACCTCACCATGGTGTTTTTTATTTTTTTAAGTGGATATTATTTGAGCGTTTTTTTTCTGATCAAATTGTTTCATTAGAAAATGACTTTGTTGATGTATCTATTGGTTCATCTCATAACATTCATTTTTTAATTTAGTTCAAACTGTAATTTTTTGCATTGAGTTGTAAATAATCAAACTTAAGGAAGAAAATTAAGTTATAACTAATATTATCTAATGGGTTTTCTGAAATGTACACCACCTGTTTGGTTAAATTTCAAACGTGGAAAAGGTTTGGGTAATTAGTTTTTCTGAAATGTCCATACACCGATACCCAACATGACATGGACTATAGCCAAGAAAAATGCACGGTGATGACCGAAACGACATATTATGGTTATTGTAGGGACGGAGAAATGGGAAACATAGACATCCAAAATTTTTTAAAAATGAATAATTAGGAGATCGTTGAAAAATGCAAGTAAAAGGAGATTTATTACACGAAACGGTAGAAGGCATGCGATTTATTAAATAAACAGCGGTGTCAAAGGCAAAATGCCAAAAATTTTGCGGCGCAAAAGATTGGGCGAGTAAGGTGAGGCCAGTTTCAACAACATGGCGATTGCGTCTTTCAACGGTGCCATTTTGCTCATGAGTATGTGGACATGCAAGACGATGAGTGACACCACAATTATTAAAGAAAGGTTTTAATTTACGATATTCACCACCCCAGTCAGTTTGAACGGATTTAATATTTGAATTAAATTGTCGTTCAACCAATTTTTGCCATTGAATAAAAATGGAATATACTTCAGATTTTTGTTTCATAGGATAAAACCACATAAATTTAGAAAAATGATCAACAAAAAGTACGAAATATCTATGTCCCTCAGAAGAAGTAACAGATGCAGGACCCTAAACATCACTAAAAATTAAGTCTAACACATTCTGAGTACAAGTTTGAGTAGGCTTTAGAGTTAGCCGAGATAATTTCCCCATAGGACAAGCATTACAAAATGAACGAGAAAAAGATGATCTACACGGCAATTCATTGGAGCGAATAATTTGGTTGAGATCACGTTGATGAGGATGTCCAAGACGACGATGCCACCCATCGGTAGTAGTCTTTTCAGCACTTGCGACAGATGGAGTGATGGAAGAAGAATGCGCAACTGGAGAGAACGAGTAGAGTCCACCGTTACTCTGTCCGGATAGAAGCGTGCGATGTGTAGTTGGATCCTTGACACAAAAATAAGTAGGGTGAAATTCAAAATAAACATTATTGTCTTTGGTAAATTGTTGAACAGAAAGTAAAGATTTGGAAATAGAAGGGACATGTAAAATGTTTGATAGATGAAAAGAGGTAAGAGGAGTATGAAGAGTGGAAGAACCCGTATGAGAAATAGGCAAGCCTTTACCACTACCAATATGAAGTTGATCTGGACCATGATAGTCATCAGAGTGACTGAGATTCGCAATGTCCGGAGTTACATGATGAGTAGCGCCAGTATCTGGAAACCATTGAGTGTGCTGGGGTGGGGACGGATTAGGTAAAAGGGGTGGTTGAGTGTAGGAGGAAAAATGGGCAGTGGGATTCTGGGTGGTGTGAGGATTGTAGCGTTGATTGCATGTGGTAGCAGTATGAGTGGGGCTATAGCAGATTTGGCATTTAATTCTTGGTCGTTGGTGAAAGTCAGAGAAAGTGTTATGAGAGTGATAGGGATGTCGACCACCTCGACCACCACGATTACCACGGCCGCGAAAGAAACGACCCCCACGAGAACCTCTGTTAGATGATTGGCTACCACCACGGGTAGAGGTATGAGCACAAGGGGATGTTGTGTGTAGATTGGCACTCGGTTCAGTGGGATTGAGGGAGGTAAGGGAGAGCTTTGTAAATGAGTCTTTGTGTAAAAATTCATGACTGAGAAGGAGGCCATGGAGTTCAGTATATGTAACAGGTTCAGGACGAGCGGATAATGTGGTGACAAGATCTTTAAATTCTGGTGAAAGACCTCAAAAAATAAAGATGTTGAAATCCGCGATGTTAAGAGGACGTCCAGCAGCAGCTAAGTCATCGGCGTATCGTTTCGCACGACTGAGATACGCGGAAATCGAGTCATCTTTTTTATCAAGTTCATGGAGCTGATTATGAATGCTGAGAATTCTTGTATTGGATGAACATGAGGGGGCTGTACTGAGTGCATACCAAAGTTCTTGCGATGTATTACAACCTACTGCAAGATGAATGACCTCATTACTTAAGGAGGAAATGAGAGTGCTTAGAAGTAGTTGATCCTGATCAATCCAATGCTGAAAGGCTGGATTTTCTTGTGGTTCGGCTTTGTCTGCAACAGCAATGTGGGAAGGTGGACAAGGAAATGTGCCATCAATGTATTTCATGAATATTTGTCCTCTCAAGAAAGGTTTCATTTGAGTTTGCCAGTATAAAAAATTTTCATTGGTGAGTTTAATAGAGATGACATGATGAGCATTGTTTAGAGAGTTGGCAGATAAGTGAGAAGAAGAATTTAAAGAGGGAGTAAGGTTTGAAGTTGCTGAAGAGTTAGCCATGAGTCTCTGATACCATAATAGAGCTTAAACTAAGAGTTAGTAATTGTATTCAAATATATTATTTTCTCTCACAGTGTATATTTCGGCCTAGGTAATATATACAAGATGGTTGCATTTTGAATGTACTGTTTGAACAGGTCTAATCCTAATATTTCTCAAGTTGTTACACCTGACTATTGCTAACAGTAACAATAACTAACAGCAACAATATCTGAGTTTGTTGCACCGGATGATATAACAATATTTAACAGCAACAATATCTGAGTTTGTTGCACCGGATGATACTTATTCTAACAGTCATACATTAATGTGATTATATATATATATATATATATATATATATATATATGGAATTTCAAATAATGAGTTAACAAGGATCAAATGTTAGTCATTGATTATGTTATGGTAGTTTGGGGTTTAAAATAAATAACAATTGGCATTTAGTGGTATATAACATGATATATGAATTCGAGTTATTCTCGATAACGTCATCCGAAAAACCTCCCCTCATCAACATTTCCTAAAAAATAACTGCTTTAATGATTAATTATTTCTTCATGGGAAGTCATTTGGGTTAACCAATTAAAATACGATATTTGATCTTTTTATTCGAATAAGTTTGTGATTTGTTAAAAACAGATACAACTTCTACTTTTATGGATACAATCAATTATTAATTCTTAAATATTATTTAATATTAGTTACTCCCAAGAGCACGAATCGGCTAATAATATAGTTTGCAAGTGCTAGATCGAACCCACAAGGTATAGGAAAAATATATTTTTAAAAATAAATAAATATATGTTACCTTAAAGAGATCTAATAGTTGAACCAAAGACCTCCACCATCCAAAGATGAACACATGAACCACTAGGCAACAAGCTTGCTTGTTACTTAATATGCATTCCTATTAAATTAACGGCTAATTGGAGCTATTTCCATTTCCTTCAATATTCAAGCTTTTTCCACCCAAGTCTCTACACTTTCATATTCTTATTTTAAACTTCAAATGATAACAAAATTTAGATGGACCTACAAAATAATATACAAAAAAAAGTAACTGAATCCATTTAAACTCGGATTTAAATGAAACTTTAGGCACAACTCTAAAATAGTATAATAAATATATTTATAAAAACATTGAGTCCCAAAAATTGTAAACCACGTAAAAGTACCATTTCCCCCTTTGATGTAATAATTTCATTATTTTTATTTTGTTTCCTTTCAAACATTGGAAAGGCTTATAAAATAATAAAATAAAGTTCATTATCCTATTTAACATATAAAATAAGTCTATATAACTTTAAGTTGAGGGTTTATATGTACAAAATATTCAATTTATCAAATACATCCAAACCTAAATTTCCCTAGTCCTCGTGCTAAATTAAAAATCAAAACGAAGTCCTAACTCACTTTAAGAAGGATCACGATTGCATTTGCCAAATTTAAGAAGACTGTAAACCCCTAGGATACCCTAGTGGATAAAAACAGTTTTTTTCCTACTTAAGAAACTATTTTTTATCCTATATAAAAATAGTTTGAAAAATGTTTTTAACTCTTTAAAAAAACACTTTTTACTCTTAAAAAAAAACATTTTTTTTATCGCATTTAAACAACAGTTTTTTATTCCATTTTGATAACATTGTTTTTAACTTTTTTAAAAAAAGCGATTTTAAGCTAATTTAGGGACAAAATTGGCAAAATAATTAGTTTATGGGCTAACTTATTAGTTTACGGGTAATTTGGATATTTTAAAAAAAATATATATATTTTTAAACAGTCATTTTTCCTATTTAAAAAACAGAAAAACAGTTTTTACATAGGAAAAAAACAGTTTTTTTCCTATTTAAAAAACTATTTTTTTGTCTTATTTAAAAACTGTTTGAAAAATGTTTTTAACTGTTTAAACATTTTAACGGTTTAAAAAAACTGTTTTTTATTAAATTTACTTTAAACAGTTTTTTTTTCCTATTAAAAAAAAACGAATTGCTTTTTATCCTATTTAAAAAACAGTTTTTTATTCTATTTAGAAAACATTTTTTTTTCCCTATTTAAAAAAAAATGTTTTTTTTTCCTATTTAAAAAATAGTTTTTATCGTATTTAAATCAAATTGGGTAAATTTTAAGGAATAAATTGGTCAAACGTGTATAGTTTAGGGACAAAATTGATCAATTATTAGTTTAGGGATTAAATTTTCGAAATTTGTATAGTTTAGGGGCTAAATTGGACAAATTATTAGTTTATGGACTAAATAGACCAAACTTGTATTGTTCAAGGGCCATAGAGGTCTTTTACTCTTAAAATTATGTGGCATTTATGATATTAAAAGTTTTGGAAAATTCTTGATTATTTAGGGGTATAAAAGATTTGTGTTCCTAATCGTTTTTTTTGTATTGTTGATGTGGTTTGTATTTTTGTTCATTTTTATTTATCTATTTCATGGTGAAGAAATAGAGTCTGTTTTGATTCAGGTACTCTGTTTGGATCCTTATTTCATTGCGAAGAAAAGCCTCTTTTTTACGTTATTAGTATTCCTTCATATGCGGAAAATATAGGTTTTATTGAAAACAATCAACATAACGAAATTGTGGAGATCAATTCAAAGAAATGGAAGCTTAAAGAAGATGTGGTTTCTCCTAATGAAGCTCAAGAACAAACAACTAAAACAAAACAAGAAGAAAAAGAAGAATAACAAGAAGAAGGTGAAAATATCAAGACTCAGTTGTTGGTTTGTGTTTAATTTTTAACTTTATATCTTTCCAATTTTTTAGATTATCATCAAAATTATAATTTTTTAATATTACAAATTATTATAGCAATTAGTTTTCTCAAATAATCCGTCTGTTGATGAGAGAGATAGAGAGAGAGAGAATTGTGGTGTTTTGAGATGTGTTCAGGTTTTGGGGTTTAATCATAAAAGATGAGAATTGGTTGAATTTTCAATTTCCACGATAATGGGGTTGAGTTGTACATTTGGAATACTACATCAGTACGCCTAATTGACAAGAGTTGGTATGTTGCTTCCGTGGCTCCTTTATTCTTTCTCTTGTTTTCTTCTACCGCATCAATCAGTCAGCAGTGAATACAATCAGGAAGTAATACTGTAATGATGCTTTTCTTATCCTCTCACAGAAAAAAAAGGCACAACCAATTCTCTTTTAATCAAATGAAAACAGATATTTGAGTCGTGATCTTGATAAGTAATAAAAGTTAATTTCATGTTGTTTCGTATATTATTTGTCGTGTCTGTGTTGGGTGAAAAAGATGACTTCATGTTGTGTCGAATTTTAAATTGGTTGTTGAATAAATACTAACAGAAATTAAAATGAGGAAACACAAAAAAAAATGGAGCAAGACAATAAGCCTAAAGAGATCTAATAGTTGAACCAAAGACCTCCACCATCCAAAGATGAACACAGGATCCACTAGGCCACAAGCTTGCTTGTTACATAATATGCATTCCTATTAAATTAACGGCTAATTAGAGCTATTTCCATTTCCTTCAATATTCAAGCTTTTTGCACCCAAGTCTCTACACTTTCATATTCTTCCTTTAAACATCAAATGATAACAAAATTTAGATGGACCTACAAAATAATATACAAAAAAAAGTAATTGAATCCATTTAAACTCGGATTTAAATGAAACTTTAGGCACAACTCTAAAATAGTATAATAAATATATTTATAAAAACATTGAGTCCCAAAAATTGTAAACCACGTAAAAGTACCATTTCCCCCTTTGATGTAATAATTTCATTATTTTTATTTTGTTTCCTTTCAAACATTGGAAAGGCTTATAAAATAATAAAATAAACTTCATTATCCTATTTTAACATATAAAATAAGTCTATATAACTTTAAGTTGAGGGTTTATATGTACAAAATATTCAATTTATCAAATGCATCCAAACCTAAATTTCCCTAGTCCTCGTGCTAAATTAAAAATCAAAATGAAGTCCTAACTCACTTTAAGAAGGATCACGATTGCATTTGCCAAATTTAAGAAGACTGTAAACCCCTAGGATACCCTAGTGGATAAAAACAGTTTTTTTCCTACTTAAGAAACTATTATTTATCCTATATAAAAATAGTTTGAAAAATGTTTTTAACTCTTTAAAAAAACACTTTTTACTCTTAAAAAAAAACATTTTTTTTATCGCATTTAAACAACAGTTTTTTATTCCATTTTGATAACATTGTTTTTAACTTTTTTAAAAAAAGCGATTTTAAGCTAATTTAGGGACAAAATTGGCAAAATAATTAGTTTATGGGCTAACTTATTAGTTTACGGGTAATTTGGATACTTTAAAAAAAAATATATATTTTTAAACAGTCATTTTTCCTATTTAAAAAACAGAAAAACAGTTTTTACATAGGAAAAAAACAGTTTTTTTCCTATTTAAAAAACTGTTTTTTGTCTTATTTAAAAAATGTTTGAAAAATGTTTTTAACTGTTTAAACATTTTAACGGTTTAGAAAAACTGTTTTTTATTAAATTTACTGTAAACAGTTTTTTTTCCTATTAAAAAAAAAACGAATTGCTTTTTATCCTATTTAAGAAACAGTTTTTTATTCTATTTAGAAAACTGTTTTTTTTCCCTATTTAAAAAAAAAACTGTTTCTTTTTCCTATTTAAAAAACAGTTTTTATCGTATTTAAATTAAATTGGGTAAATTTTAAGGAATAAATTGGCCAAACGTGTATAGTTTAGGGACAAAATTGACCAATTATTAGTTTAGGGATTAAATTTTCCAAATTTGTATAGTTTAGGGGCTAAATTGGACAAATTATTAGTTTATGGACTAAATTGACCAAACTTGTATTGTTCAAGGGCCATAGAGGTCTTTTACTCTTAAAATTATGTGGCATTTATGATATTAAAAGTTTTGGAAAATTCTTGATTATTTAGGGGTATAAAAGATTTGTGTTCCTAATAGTTTTTTTTGTATTGTTGATGTGGTTTGTATTTTTGTTCATTTTTATTTATCTATTTCATGGTGAAGAAATAGAGTCTGTTTTGATTCAGGTACTCTGTTTGGATCCGTATTTCATTGCGAAGAAAAGCCTCTTTCTTACGTTATTAGTATTCCTTCATATGCGGAAAATATAGGTTTTATTGAAAACAATCAACATAACGAAATTGTGGAGATCAATTCAAAGAAATGGAAGCTTAAAGAAGATGTGGTTTCTCGTAATAAGGCTTAAGAACAAACAACAAAAACAAAACAAGAAGAAAAAGAAGAATAACAACAAGAAGGTGAAAATATCAAGACTCAGTTGTTGGTTTGTGTTTAATTTTTAACTTTATATCTTTCCAATTTTTTAGATTATCATCAAAATGAAATTTTTTTAATATTACAAATTATTATAGCGATTAGTTTTCTCAAATAATTTGTCTGTTGACGAGAGAGATAGAGAGAGATAGAATTGTGGTGTTTTGAGATGTGTTGAGGTGTTGGGGTTTAATCATAAAAGATGGGAATTGGTTGAATTTTGAATTTCCACGATAATGGGGTTGAGTTGTACATTTGGAATACTACATCAGTACGCCTAATCGACAAGAGTTGGTAGGTTGCTTCCATGGCTCCTTTATTCTTTCTCTTGTTTTCTTCTACTGCATCAATCGGTCAGCAGTGAATACAATCAGGAAGTAATACTATAATGATGCTTTTCTTATCGTCTCACAGAAAAAAAAGGCACAACCAATTCTCTTTTAATCAAATGAAAACATATATTTGAGTCGTGATCTTGATAATTAATAAAAGTTAATTTCATGTTGTTTCGTATATTATTTGTCGTGTCTGTGTTGGGTGAAAAAGATGACTTCATGTTGTGTCGAATTTTAAATTGGTTGTTGAATAAATACTAACAGAAATTAAAATGAGGAAACACAAAAAAAAATGGAGCAAGACAATAAGCCTAAAGAGTTCTAATAGTTGAACCAAAGACCTCCACCATCCAAAGATGAACACATGATCCACTAGGCCACAAGCTTGCTTGTGACTTAATATGCATTCCTATTAAATTAACGGCTAATTGGAGCTATTTCCATTTCCTTCAATATTCAAGCTTTTTGCACCCAAGTCTCTACACTTTCATAATCTTCCTTTAAACATCAAATGATAACAAAATTTAGATGGACCTACAAAATAATATACAAAAAAAAGTAATTGAATCCATTTAAACTCGGATTTAAATGAAACTTTAGGCACAACTCTAAAATAGTATAATAAATATATTTATAAAAACATTGAGTCCCAAAGATTGTAAACCATGTAGAAGTACCATTTCCCCCTTTGATGTAATAATTTCATTATTTTTATTTTGTTTCCTTTCAAACATTGGAAAGGCTTATAAAATAATAAAATAAAGTTCATTATCCTATTTAACATATAAAATAAGTCTATATAACTTTAAGTTGAGGGTTTATATGTACAAAATATTCAATTTATCAAATACATCCAAACCTAAATTTCCCTAGTCCTCGTGCTAAATTAAAAATCAAAACGAAGTCCTAACTCACTTTAATAAGGATCACGATTGCATTTGCCAAATTTAAGAAGACTGTAAACCCCTAGGATACCCTAGTGGATAAAAACAGTTTTTTACCTACTTAAGAAACTATTTTCTATCCTATATAAAAATAGTTTGATAAATGTTTTAACTCTTTAAAAAACACTTTTTACTCTTTAAAAAAAACATTTTTTTATCGTATTTAAAAAACAGTTTTTTATTCCATTTTGAAAACCTTGTTTTTAACTTTTTAAAAAAAAGCGATTTTAAGCTATTTTAGGGACAAAATTGGCAAAATAATTAGTTTATGGTCTAACTTATTAGTTTACGGGTAATTTGGCTATTTTAAAAAAATATATATTTTATTAAACAGTAATTTTTCCTATTTAAAAAACAGAAAAAACTGTTTTTAAATAGGAAAAAAACCGTTTTTTTCCTATTTAAAAAAACCGTTTTTTGCCTTATTTAAAAACTGTTTGAAAAATGTTTTTAACTGTTTAAACATTTTAACGATTTAAAAAAACTGTTTTTTATTAAATTTTACTGTAAACAGTTTTTTTTCCTATTAAAAAAAAACGAATTGGTTTTTATCCTATTTAAAAACAGTTTTTTATTCTACTTAGAAAACTGTTTTTTTTCCATATTTAAAAAAAAAACAGTTTTTTTTCCTATTTAAAAAACCGTTTTTATCGTATTTAAATTAAATTGGGTAAATTTTAAGGAATATATTGGCCAAACGTGTATAGTTTAGGGAGAAAATTGACCAATTATTAGTTTAGGGATTAAATTTTCCAAATTTGTATAGTTTAGGGGCTAAATTGGACAAATTATTAGTTTATGGACTAAATTGACCAAACTTGTATTGTTCAAGGGCCATAGAGGTCTTTTACTCTTAAAATTATGTGGCGTTTATGATATTAAAAGTTTTGGCAAATTCTTGATTTTTTAGGGGCATAAAAGATTGGTGTTCCTAATAGTTTTTTTTGTATTGTTGATGTGGTTTGTATTTTTGTTAATTTTTATTTATCTATTTCATGGTGAAGAAATAGAGTCTGTTTTGTTTCGGGTACTCTGTTTTGATCCTTATTTCATTGCGAAGAAAAGCCTCTTTTTTACGTTATTAGTATTCCTTCATATGCGGAAAATATAGGTTTTATTGAAAACAATCAACATAACGAAATTGTGGAGATCAATTCAAAGAAATGGAAGCTTAAAGAAGATGTGGTTTCTCGTAATGAGGCTTAAGAAGAAACAACAAAAACAAAACAAGAAGAAAAAGAAGAATAACAACAAGAAGGTGAAAATATCAAGACTCAGTTGTTGGTTTGTGTTTAATTTTTAACTTTATATATTTCCAATTTTTTAGATTATCATCAAAATGATAATTTTTTAATATTACAAATTATTATAGCGATTAGTTTTCTCAAATAATCTGTCTGTTGACGAGAGAGATAGAGAGAGAGAGAATTGTGGTGTTTTGAGATGTGTTGAGGTGTTGGGGTTTAATCATAAAAGATGGGAATTGGTTGAATTTTGAATTTCCACGATAATGGGGTTGAGTTGTACATTTGGAATACTACATCAGTACGCCTAATCGACAAGAGTTGGTATGTTGCTTCCATGGCTCCTTTATTCTTTCTCTTGTTTTCTTCTACTGCATCAATCAGTCAGCAGTGAATACAATCAGGAAGTAATACTATAATGATGCTTTTCTTATCCTCTCACAGAAAAAAAAGGCACAACCAATTCTCTTTTAATCAAATGAAAACAGATATTTGAGTCGTGATCTTGATAAGTAATAAAAGTTAATTTCATGTTGTTTCGTATATTATTTGTCGTGTCTGTGTTGGGTGAAAAAGATGACTTCATGTTGTGTCGAATTTTAAATTGGTTGTTGAATAAATACTAACAGAAATTAAAATAAGGAAACACAAAAAAAAATGGAGCAAGACAATTAGCCTAAAGAGATCTAATAGTTGAACCAAAGACCTCCACCATCCAAAGATGAACACATATTTTTAACTTTATATCTTTCCAATTTTTTAGATTATCATCAAAATGATAATTTTTTAATATTACAAATTATTATAGCGATTAGTTTTCTCAAATAATCTGTCTGTTGACGAGATAGATAGAGAGAGAGAGAATTGTGGTTTTTTGAGATGTGTTCAGGTGTTGGGGTTTAATCATAAAAGATGGGAATCGGTTGAATTTTGAATTTCCACGATAATGGGGTTGAGTTGTACATTTGGAATACTACATCAGTACGCCTAATCGACAAGAGTTGGTATGTTGCTTCCATGGCTCCTTTATTCTTTCTCTTGTTTTCTTCTACTGTATCAATCAGTCAGCAGTGAATACAATTAGGAAGTAATACTATAATGATGCTTTTATTATCCTCTCAAAGAAAAAAAGGCACAACCAATTCTCTTTTAATCAAATGAAAACATATATTTGAGTCGTGATCTTGATAAGTAATAAAAGTTAATTTCATGTTGTTTCGTATATTATTTGTCGTGTCTGTGTTTGGTGAAAAAGATGACTTCATGTTGTGTCGAATTTTAAATTGGTGGTTTCGGATTTTAAATGGGCGGTTTTGACTTAAATCGTGTCTCGAATATTACGTACCATGTTTTGCGTACCATTTGGCAACTGGTATAAAAAGAATTGTCTTAACATAATGACGATTTATAGGTTTCGTGTGAAAGTTGGGATCTTGCGTACCATGTGATGGACATAAGTTCTAAGATAAGGACTCAACTAACTATTTGTTTACGCGTTACGAATTTATAGAGTCCGAACATAGAACATATGTATGAAAAGATTTTTTTCTAAAGGAGTAAAATTCATTGACTTATTTTTATATCTGAATTATGCCACTATTATTATCCATATGTTGAATTGAATGATTGAGAGAAATTCAGCGTTTTTAATGGTAAAGGATATCAATTTATGTTATTGTAGTACTTTGATGTATAGACTATTCTATTAATTTGTAGAAAAAATAATTTTGCACGGTAACTGTTAATGTAATCGATCAAATAGATTGATTTTTTTTTCATTTTTATAATTGCGTAGCTTTATGTAGATTGTATATATTCATTTCAGCATTAATTCACTATAAAATGATAGTTTCATGTCCCAAACATATCCTAAATTGGTGAGGCTCTAGCTAAGGGATGTATGCCGGCGGTGATTACGGACTACCCAATTTAAACTCTACAGTTGATGGATGTGATCCGATGGTCGGAGATTGTTGGGTTTAGTGTGAAACTAGGCATGGTGAGAAGGGTTAAAAGTCTGTTGGGTGGAGGAAGTTGAGTACAGTACGATGAAATAACGGGATTGAGTGTAAAGGGGAGTCAACAATTTGATACGTAATGATCCACCTCACGATGGTGTTTTTTATTTTTTTAAGTGGCTATTATTTGAGCCTTTTTTTTTCTGATCAAATTGTTTCATTAGAAAATGATTTTGTTGATGTATGTATTGGTTCATCTCATAACCTTCACTTTTTAATTTAGTTCAAACTGTAAATTTTTGCATTGAGTTGTAAATAATCAAACTTAAGGAAGAAAAAAAAGTTATAACTAATATTATCTAATGAGTTTTCTGAAATGTACACCACCTGTTTGGTTAAATTTCAAACATGGAAAAGGTTTGGGTAATTAGTTTTTCTGAAATGAACACAAAATGTTTGAGGGACTTTCTGGTAATTGATCCTCTTTTTATACATAAAAGAAATGGTTTTAATGATTTTTTAACTTTTGAACTATAAATAACTGTTTTTACTTTTTTCAACTGTTTTTTGAACTTAATAAACTCTTTTAAAGTAAAAAAAAACGTTTTAACTATTTAACATAAAAAAATCAATTAATATAAAAACTATTTAATTGTTCCTTTTTAATAAATTGCGTACAATACATCTTGTATATTAAACAATTTTTGATTTTTCAAAAAAAATTCATTTTTTTATATCAAAAAATGTCATAACTGCTTAATAAAAAGTTATTTTTTTAATAAAAAATAAAATTTTTGTTATATTTTTGCGAGATATTAAGTAGTTATATTTCTTTTACAGGACTTGTGATCACAGATACTCTAAATTTTTTAATCAATTTTCTATTGTCGCTTAGCATCATTTCATGTATTTGCAATTCCTCAAATATTTTCATGCCCAAATGTATAAGCCGCGCAATTTCCAATTGGAAGAATTATTTTTAAGTCACTCATTCATTTTTTTGTAGAGCTATTTTTAAATAGCTCTACAAAAAAATGAATCAGTGACTTAAAAATAATTCTTCCAAAAAACCTAAATCTCCATGAGAGAAAATTGAATAAAAATACTAAACAACAGCCTTAAAATTCCAAAAAGAAACATGTTGATTTGAATTTAAGTGTACTTCATGATATTATTTAAGATAAGTACATCCATTTATTCAAAGCACCCTTAATTAAATAAACAACTCTTAAAATTGGTAGTGAACTATGAAATACCAAATAAATTTGTATGAAATAAAATCCCTAACAACCAATTTAACATTTTAAAGATAATAAACAAATCGTTTTAAAATTCAATAACTAGAAGTCGCACAATTTGTACTAGGGAATTGTAGTAAAAAAGAGGAGGATCAAAACAATCTTTTTTTTAAAAAAAAATTAGGGTCATGTGACCTTTCGCCCTCGCTAATATATTGATCTCATAGTTTAGAATACAATATTTTTTATATTATTGACTTGCCACTCGTTTTCGACGCATTCCGTAAAAAATGTCACTTCTCTTTTGTTTAAACCCAAAATTACCCCAATAAACATAGAGGACAACTTATTATATATTTTTAAATTAGTATAATTATAAAAACAGGTTCAAAGTAGTTTTTTTAATAGAAAAAAATGCTTCTTAAATATATTAAATCTGGATTGATAAAAAAAGTTCTATAATTTTTTAACAATTTGGTGGAAAAAACCTATTTGACAAAAAAAATTCTACGAGTATATATTTTGTTTTTGTTTTATGTGTTTGTGAGATTGGTCCCCACTAATTTATCCACTTAGTAGTTTGGCACCCAACAATTAAGGGTAAAATCATTTACATAAAATTTAGTAGTCAAAGATTTGACCGTATGGAATTCATCCGAAATGGGGGTAAAAGGCATAACATGAAAAATACCAAGTGCCTAACTGTAAACTGGATTAATAAGTTGCAACCAAAGACCGAATGACTTTTTTCTTTAAAGAGTAGTTATCATCTCGTAGAGAAACGAGTTTCAATCTCTAGCATCTTCAACGTTATTGTAAAAGTGGGTTTTGTATAAAGTTTACATCAGGAGTATTTTTTTTCATGCTCAAAGCGTGGAGTAAAAGTCCATGATAACTCGACAAATTGTAAAATATAGCGTTATAACACACCACCGCCACATTATCTTTATAAAAGTCTATCATCGAAAACTTTACAATGATATATATTTCATTTTTGATGTTCGATTATTATAAAATTTATATATATTTTTAAATTCGTCAAGATCTTTCAAACAAGATTCAAATTCAATAACTCATTGTTTGAATTTTTTATAATTATTTGTTACACACTTGAATATTCTAAATAAGCTACTCCACATAAGAATTAAGAAATTCATACTCCTTTTGTCCCAAAGTTAATATTTGTGTTATGATTTTTAATATGTCCTAAATTAAAATTTGTATTTATAAATGTACTATTTAAAACTAATTGAGATTACAAAGCTAACTTTGGGAAAATAGATTAAAAAAGTAAAATTTTGTATTAATTTGGACAACAAATTTTGTTGAAGAATGCAATTCGTAATTAGAACTTAATAAAAGTTTTTGTATCCGTTCCTCCTGGGTATGCGATTAAATTATCCACTATACCCTTTTGCAGCTAATAACCCCAATGGATGTAACTAGCATTACCTGCCACACCACTAATTGGTGGTTTGTAAAGTTCCTCTCTACTTTTTCTCCCCTCCAAAGTGCATATGTTAGCGTGCATTTGTTGGTGTTACAAGTTACTATTAATATTTCAATTACTTGCTACTTGAGAGATAGACGGTCCTTAGCGGGCAAGTTCTATGTCATTTAGTACAGGAATATTAGTAATTAGAAGGTCATCATTACCTGGCCAAATAAACGATCCCACACAGAAAGGATCCCATATGACGAAGGATAAGGAAGTTTCCAATAAACCCTTCCAATCGAACCCAGCCTCTCTCACATATAACAAAACCTAAAACGATAAGGATTCCCCCAATAAAAAAAAAAAAAACTTCGGATACCTACTAGTAATTAATAGTAGTAATAATAATACCAATATGCTTATTACTTGGGACCTAAGTCTCAATCCCTGTTATTAAGGATTAGCATCCCCACTCCCACACGATGAAGGATTTGTATCCTCTTTCGCTATAAATATATGTGCAACCATCCGTGTTTGATTTACTTTATCAACAAAATCCAATTATTTTGTTCTCTTCCACTATCTCCCAAGCCCAACTATAATTCTTTTTTCTTCTTCAATAATGAGAACAGTGCAATGGTCTGAGCTTCAAACCGAGCTCTTGGAGTTTATTTTTTCAAAGCTTTCATTCATCGACCAGGTTCGTTTCAAAGCGGTATGTTCTTCTTGGCTCGTCTCCGGACTAAGTTACATGTCATCTCCACAAGAAATTTTCACTCATCACACACCATTCTTAATGCTTCCTCCTAAAGAAGAAGAAGCAGATGATGAAAACAGTATAAGGTTGTATAGCAATGAAGAAAAAAAGGTTTACAATTATAAAAATGCCCCCAAAGAGCTTCGTGATAGCTGCTGTGTTGGATCCTCGCATGGATGGTTGGTGATTTTAGATCAAAAATCAAACCCTTATCTACTAAACTTATTCTCATCAACTAAAATCCAACTTCCTACCAAAGAAACTTTTCCAAACCTTAACCGAGAAGTGACTTTTGAAGATTTGCAAAAGCGGGTGTTGATTAAAAAAGGTGTATTGTCCTCCAACCCATCTTGCAACATTGATTATGTAGTCATGATTATTTACAACAATGGATCTAGGCTTGCTTTTTGCAAGCATGGGGCATGTGCATGGACGGACCTTAATGGAAATTATCGAACGTACGCGGATATTTTATGCTATAATAACCAGCTCTTTGCGTTGGGATGTGAAGGATCGATTGAGGTGTGGGATTTTAATAATTCCAAAGATGATTTTGTTGTCAAGACTATTAACACTCAACCTTCTTTTCCTAACAAAATCCCACAGTTTGAGATGTACTCTTGTAGTGATCTTTATTCAAGTCATCTATACTTGGTGGAATCATGTGGTGATGTTCTTCTTGTAGCGAGGTTCGTAGGGGAATTTGTTTGTAACGGGAAACCAATTTATGAGGCCGATCTTCTTACAATTGAAGACACACAACCATTAGTATGTCCATACCAAACCTTAGATTTCTGTGTCTATAAACTAGATTTTGATCAGAAAAAATGGTCAGACGTGGAGAATTTGAATGATCGCGTGTTGTTTCTAGGAGGAAGTCATTCAGTTTCACTCTCGGCTCAAGAGCACCCAGAATATAAACGGAATTCAATTTATTTCACGGATAATTACTGGGATCGAATGGATGAAGACTACTTTTATGGCGGTCATGACATCGGTGTGTTTGGATTGGAGGATAAAAGTGTTGAAATGTTTTACCATCTTATAGATTCTGATGTGATGAGGCTTGAACCAACACCATTTTGGGTGTTTCCAACAATTGGTAATTAAGTGATTATCAATAAAATAGGAAGACTGAAGTGTTTTCTCACTGTTATAAGTGAAGTTGTGCAGTAAACATTACTGCTTTCTTTTGTTAAGAGAAACATAAGTTTAGTTCATTGAAAATTGCAGCGGATATGATTGTCTCATTGTCAAGAATTTAAATTTGGCTGTGTGTTTTGACATATCATTAGGTTTATATGAGTATATTTGATTTTTATGCTTCAGAATGCCATGGAAGAATGTTTGTATGTTGTCAGACATCTTTATATATTTATACACACACATATGTTTCCAACTAATTGAATTTTCTCTTCGTCATTATAATAAGCTGGGACATACACACTCTATATGTAATACTAACCTAGTACAAATATCTTTAATTTTGCCCTTAATTATGCATTTTATTTATTTCTTGTCACATGTCAAAATTTGAAAGTCAAACCGTTAATTGAAATTTTACTCTCCCAAATCTTCTATCCTCCTAAGAATATATTGCCTTTAAAGTGCAATAAATGCTCTCTTATAGGTAATGCTAAAATGGGTAACGAATAAATCTTACCTAATTTTATATACTAGATTTTTTGAGAGTCATAATTTGGGATAAATTGAAAAAAAAAAACACGACTCTTAAAATTGCAGTAGACAAATAATATTTTTCAGGGTTATAGGAAATTTAGTCCCTTGAAGTTTGGTGACATTTCACTTGAATCCCTAAAGTTTTAAGTGTGGCACATAAATTCCTAAAGTTTGAAAACTTTATCATTTTAGTCCAAAATCTTAGGTACATTAAAAACTCTAAAGGAATTAGGGGTATAACGGTAAAAAATATCATGGACTAAAGTGAAAAATATGAATTTAGGGTCCTAAGTGATATTAGTCATCTAGCAATGGATTAATTCATATTTTTTTTCTGAAATGTATATTGGTTTTTACATTTACACTTATTAAAAAAGTTATTACAATTAAATTTGTTATCTACGTTACCAAATAATAATTTTAATAATTCCCAAATAGTAATATACTTATATTGTGTGCACTTTTATACCGGATGACATTGTTTGTGCAAAAAAATTAAAATTTATGGTCCATTTGTTTTGGGTTTAAATATTATATTATATTTTTGTACATTTCAAATTCTGATTAAGTGCAAAAAGTATAATTATATATTTTTTGAACAAAATTTAATTTCAAATATGTAAAAATAGATTCACCATTTTAATTTTTACCGTGGTTAAAGTCATTTCAACCCAGACCAAGAGGAACCTTAGTGTATTAATGAGTATATATGTTTAAACAAAAATATTTTCAATATCAATTAAATAACCTCACATATTTGTATAATTAATATACTGTCTTTAGATTGATAATGTGTCAATGATACAAATGTGACATAATATATCAAATATATATATTTTTGGTGGCACTATAATACAAATAATTATTAATGATTTAGTTAACCAAAAATGAAATTAATCGATTATCGACAATAATTTAATGTAACAATTAAATATTGTTAAGACTTATTTTTATTAACAATTTTTGGAACATAATTTCAAATTTGTCGAGACTACTTTAATTTTTTTAATGATTAAGCAGTTACGCATCCAAAAAAAAAAAACTCGTATATTTGCAAAGTTAACTCTACAAACATAAAAATCAATAGACAATGCAATTTAAGTAATCAAATTAACATAATTTTTACCCAATATATATATTATATAAAAAAAGTTTAATAATTTTCCTAATCTTTACAAAATACATTTCACGATCAAAATTTAATTATGCTCGCTCATTTCGTTAACCTAGACAATAAGTTTAATTGTAATAAGTTTTTTAATAAGTAAAATGAAAAAGAATTGACCATTTGAGGAAAGAAATGAATTAATCGGTTGTGTGAGCACTATTATCACTTTGGACGTTGAAGTTCTTGTTTTGCACTTTAGTCCATGATGTTTTAACCATTATGCCCCTATTTCCATTTGTGTTTTTAATCGCCATCAGATTTTGGGCTAAACCGATAAATTTAATGTGTCACTTTTTAAACATTAAGCACTAAAATGAAAACGTGACCAAACTTTTGGGGGCTAAATTGCTAATAACCCTATTTTTTGATGATTTGTTCGTGCCCTAATATCATAGAAGATTTAGTGTTAACAAATTGAAGTTTATAGCTACTTATATGTATTTATGCCAATATACATAATACACCACTACTAAATTTTAACCGTATTATGTTTAAAATTATAGTAGTGCTACACCGACACCCCAAATCGACACATTTGGGGGAGACACCTTGACATGTCGCATCTCTTGTAACTCATGTTTGGTCTTGGCACAAGTGGGGCCCAAACACACACCAATACGAGTGTGACACATCATGGTGTCACGCCATATGTGTCGCACTTAGGGGTCAGCCTAACGTTACCCTTAAAGTAACTGTCCATGCATATGATACATTCCTGAAAATTGAACCCTAATATGTTTACAATAAATTTCCCATGCATATGATAAGTTCCTAAAATAATATTCCTAAACTACATCGATTTAATAAATCACTTAGGTTTTAACACATTATTCTTAGAGTTATTGTTATTTAATCCCCTGATGTTTGGTCTAACATGCACTTTACTACCTAAAGTTTAGAAAGTTGCTCATAACACCCCCAAATTTTACAAATTGGATCATTCGAGTCCAAATCCTAACAAACCATCTCTTTTACTAACAAAGAGAAGCTTATCACCGGCACATGCCTAATCAGTATCACATATTAGCGTATTCTTATATTTATTTCAATCTAGTTTTCTTTAAAGATGAATCGCTCCCAAATTTTTGATTTCATGCGAACTATTGTAGTTTAAACATCCTGGACTTCATCAAACCCAGGTAGAAGGTTCATCTTTAATTTTGAGCTTGTGAAAATTTTGGGGTAAGTCTTTGAACAACTTCTCCCATAATTTTATTTTTTTTATTTTTATTGCGTTTTTTGACAAATTCTGGATTACTTTTTCTTAATAGGACAATGGTTGTGGGTAGTTTCGATGGTTAGACCCTCCAATGTTTCCAAGGTCAAATGTGGTAATACTTGCTTTATTGAGGTCCGTTTATAGAGAAGCATGTCATACCCCATGATTTTAATGAAAAAATTATAAATATTTTTTAGATTTTGTAATTATTTTTGTCGTTGAAAGTTTAATTATGTGCAAGATTACAGGTATTTAATTAATTAACGGGAAAATGAAAGGTAAGTTTAATAGGAATGTAGATGATACAAGTCAAACAGATGCACAATCCCTTTGGTTTGAAAGGGATAAAACTTAAAAGACATTTTCAGAGTGATCATGTTGAATAGGAAGGCAAAGTCTCCGGAAAAATGAAGACGTCAAATTTTAGTTTGTAGCAGGAGTGCGCACGGCTAGGAATAGCAGTCGTTCGCACGGCTATGGACAAATTTCATAAAATTGAAGGGTCGTAACTTGTTGTACTTAAAGGGTGCCTGTATTATTACTTTTGACACTCTTGTAGGCTGAGATAAACCCTAAAAACTTTGCCTAACTTCTCTCTAATGTTATCCCTAGCCTTTAGTTTCTCTAAACCTTTATAAATATGGGATTAAACATTTGATTACAGACCTTTGGAAGAAGAATTTGAAGAAGGAACGTGATAATTTTCAGATTTAAAAGCTTATGTGGATTTTATTCATTGAGGTAGTTTTGTTCTCTCGTGATTTATTTAGTGTGATAGTCATATTCACCCATAATTGTATATGTTATACATTTTACTTGGATATTATATGTATACGTTGTATATTATTCGTATTTCTGCATTTATATTGTATGAATTTTTTTCATGCCATGTGGTGGGGATAACGTAAGTAGATTTAAAATGCGAGTATGTTTGAAAATAGAAATTCGGTAGATATTTTATACTCAAATTAAGAAAACCGATTTATATATTATTTAAATAGGAGGAATGAATTTAATTATTGATATTGTTGGATTATGCCTACGCATACTTTAGCGAAACAGCTAACAATATGGGGTGTGCTTTCGGGCTATATGATTTTGTCTCTTGCTGGGTGAACTAGGACAGTTTGGTAGTTATGTTAAGGTTTGGCGATTACGCCATGATTTTTCTTATATTTATCATTTCGGTGGAAAAAATCTATTTGACAAAAAAAATTCTACGATTATATATTTTGTTTTTGTTTTTTGTGTTTGTGAGATTGGTCCCCACTAATTTATCCACTTAGTAGTTTGGCACCCAACAATTAAGGGTCAAATCATTTACATAAAATTTAGTAGTCAAAGATTTGACCGTATGGAATTCATCCAAAATGGGGGTAAAAAGCATAACGTGAAAAATACCAAGAGCCAAAATTGTAAACTAGATTAATTAGTGGCACCCAAAGACCAAATGAATTTTTTCTTTAACGAGTAGCTATCATTTCGTAGAGAAACGAGTTTCAACCTGGAGCATCTTCAACAGTATTGTAAAAGTGGATTTTGTATAAAATTTACATCAGGAGTAATTTTTTTCATGCTCAAAGCGTGGAGTAAAAGTCCATGATAACTCGACAAATTGTAAAATGCGGCGTGATAATACACCACCGCCACATTATTTTTATAAAAGTCTATCATCGAAAACTTTACAATGATATATATTTCATTTTACAGGTTCGATTATTATAAAATTTATATATTTTTTTAAATTCGTCGAGATCTTTCAAACAAGATTAAAATTCAATAACTTATTGTTTGAATTTTTTATAATTATTTGTTACACACTTGAATATTCTAAATAAGCTACTCCACATAAGAATTAAGAAATTCATACTCCTTTTGTCCCAAAGTTAATATTTGTGTTATCGTTTTTAATATGTCCTAAATTAATATTTGTATTTATAAATATAATATTTAAAACTAATTTAGATTACAATGCTAACTAGTCCTCCAACACAGTATATAAGACAATAATGATCAAAGCCCATAACTTATATTTATCATTTTTTGAAAAATAGATTAAAAAAGTAAATTTTTTTATTAATTTGGACATCAAATTTGGTTGAAGAAAGCAATTCGTAATTGGAATTTAAATGGGGAAAAAAGTGAAAAGCTTCCACATATGGAGTTTTTTTGTTTGTTTTATATGTCAAATGGCAATTTCTTCTTCCCTGACAAGATGATGTTTTTTTCTTCATTTGGCAGTTGGTTGCTGAGCCCATGTGACGCATCTCTCTCTCTCCATCAAGTATGGATTGTGTTTGTAAAACAGGATGTAACAACTATGTATATTTATACTAATTTCTTTCAAACCTTAAGATCGCAAAATTCATTTTCTATAATTAAAATCCAATTAATTAATTTCAAATTCCTATAAAATAATTCATTCAATATTTAGTTCAACACATTTTAAAAGATATCTTTAGCTTTGATAGTGACATTCGCACATGAATAATGATATTTTGTTAAAAGTCCTATTAAAATTTTTAGAAATGCTATGCCAACACAGATTTGTGACACAGGTGCGATCTGTGTCACACCGGTATTGTCTATTGCCTTATGAATGTCGGTCCGCGCCAGCGGCAGTAACCAATACCTGCGACACATCACTGTTAAATGCGCCATTAAAATCTTGGTGTTCATATCTTGTTAGATCCCACAGTACTAGAAAATGAAATCTCGTGTTTAGAATGAAACTTCAAATACCAACAAAAAAAAATATAAAACCAAAATTTGGAAAAATTTAAAATCATAGCCCGTAAATTTTGTGAAATATACAATTGCGTTTTTTTAACAACTTTATTAATACAATATATTATTTAGGGAATATAATTTGGTAAACAATGTGGCTCTCAAGAAAATAATATTATATCCAAATTATAATTATTTTGTGTTGTAAAATTTTCTAATAACAACTTTATTAATTAAATTAAATAAACTTTAACTTAATTAATTAAAAAAGTTATATCGCCCCCCTCAACCTATATTCCTGCGTTCGTCCCTAGTGTAACCAATCTTGTTTAGCGTGTGAAAGTGTTGTTTTCCAAAAAAAATTGTGAAGTTAACATCTACTTGTTAGTAGCATAGAAACTATATAAGAATTTATCATGTACGCATTTTGTTAGGATCTCACGTCCATGATAGTAGTTAGAGTAATCACAATGTATCAAAGCACATGATATAAGGTTAGAACACATGGCATAATTGTCTTCAATCATCTAATTATTTTATTTTTTTGTGCATTTCTATCGACATTCGTAAGAGTTAAACAAATAATAGACCTAAAAATGACACTTAAACCAATCTTTATAGAACTGTATTTACAATGTGGGATATTGTCTACACATACAAATTTTCTTTTAACATTTCAATTATTAACATAAGGTATTTTTCGAAAAATAATTACAATTTCATAAACAAATTATACAATTTTTTTTTTTTAAATGCATAATTTCTTAAAATTTATCTTTTCCCAAGATAGTTAAATTACATTGTATACAATAGAAAACTAAAAACAATAATTTTTACACATGAATATATTTGTCATACAATAATGTGATTATATATATATATATATATATATATATATATATATATATATATATATATATATATATATATATATATATATATATATGGAATTTCAAATAATGAGTGTTAGTCATTGATTATGTTACGGTAGTTTGGGGTTTAAAATAAATAATAATTGGCATTCAGTGGTATATAACATGATATATGAATTCGAGTTATTCTGTATAACGTCATCCGAAAAACCTCCCCTCATCAACATTTCCTAAAAAATAACTGCTTAAATGATTAATTATTTCTTCATGGGCAGTCGTTTGGGTTAACCAATTAAAATACAATATTTGTTCTTTTTATTCGAATAAGTTTGTGATTTGTTGAAAACAGATACAACTTCTACTTTTATGGATACAATCAATTATTAATTCTTAAATATTATTTAATAAGAGTTACTCCCAAGAGCACGAATCGGCTAATAATATAGTTTGCAAGTGCTAGATCGAACCCACAAGGTATAGGAAAAATATATTTTTTTAAATAAATAAATAAATGTTATCTTAAATTTTAATTCATAATCAATTATGGAAAATTGTTTGAGATTTTTATAAATTTAGTTTAAAAATAAAGTAACATGTTCTAAAGTAATGATAAAAATGCTAAAATGATAATTTAAAGGGGACAAATTAATTAATTAAAAGACTAAGGTGTTGAAATCCTTTACACATAGTCACGTTTGCATTTATCAGTTATTCAAATGTTTGACACCATTATTTTCGTAACTAAGCTCTATCATTGTGGGTGATATATTGTTAATAGTCCAATATTTCAAGTTACACGAAGATTTAAAAATTAATCATTCATTAAATCTATCAAAACAAAAGTTGTATCCATTTTTAACAAATCACAAACTAAATTCAATAAAACAAAACTAATATCGTATATTAATTTTAATCCATTAACACAGACGAGTGAAGAAGAAAAAATAATTAATCGTTAAAACACTTAATTGTTAGGCACTGTTGAACTACACAAACAATCATATATGAAATTTCATCCTAACCTTGGCAGAAGGTCTGGCCTACCATATTAATTATTAAAATAGCTATAGAAAGGTAAATAAACTTACTTGAAGCAATTAACATTAAATGAATAAGTCCTAGAAAATTAGTCTTCAAAGTCTTCCCAATAATATTGGGTGTTGAATAAATACTAACAGAAATTAAAATTAGGAAAAACAAAAAAAATGGAGCAAGACAATAAGCCAAAACAGATCTAATAGTTGAACCAAAGACCTCCACCATCCAAAGATGAACACATGAACCACTAGGCCACAAGCTTGCTTGTTACTTAATATGCATTCCTATTAAATTAACGGCTAATTGGAGCTATTTCCATTTCCTTAAATATTCAAGCTTTTTGCACCCAAGTCTCTACACTTTCATATTCTTCCTTTAAACTTCAAATGACAACAAAATTTAGACGGACCTACAAAATAATATACAAAAAAAAAAGTAACTGAATCCATTTAAACTCGGATTTAAATGAAACTTTAGGCACAGCTATAAAATAGTATAATAAATATATTTATAAAAACATTGAGTCCCAAAAACTGTAAACCACGTAAAAGTGCCATTTCCCCCTTTGATGTAATAACTTCATTATTATTATTTTGTTTCCTTTCAAACATTGGAAAGGCTTATAAAATAATAAAATAAACATCATTATCCTATTTTAACATATAAAATAAGTCTATATAACTTTAAGTTGAGGGTTTATATGTACAAAACATTCAATTTATCAAATACATCCAAACCTAATTTTTTCTAGGCTTCGTGCTAAGTTAAAAATCAAAACGAAGTCCTAACTCACATTAATAAGGATAACGATTGTATTTACCAAATTTAACAATACTTTAAATCCCTAGGATACCCTAGTGGATAAAAACAATTTTTTTCCTATTTAAGAAACTATTTTTTATCCTATATAAAAATTGTTTGAAAAATGTTTTTAACTGTTTAAAAAAACACTTTTTCCTCTTTAAAGAAAAACAATTTTTTATCGTATTTAAAAAACAGTTTTTTATTCCATTTTGAAAACTGTTTTTTTAACTTTGAAAAAAAAAAAGAAAGCGATTTTAAGCTATTTTAGGGACTAAATTGGCTAAATAATTAGTTTATGGACTAACATATTAGTTTATGGGGTAATTTGGCTATTTTTTTTTTTTTTTTTAAATAGTCATTTTTCCTATTTAAATAACAGAAAAAACCGTTTTTAAATTGAAAAAAAAACTGTTTTTTCCTATTTAAAAAAAAAAAATTGTTTTTTGTCTTATTTAAAAACTGTTTGAAAAATGTTTTTAACTGTTTAAACATTTTAACTGTTTAAAAAAAATGTTTTTTATTAAATTTAGAGTAAACAGTTTTTTATCCTATTAAAAAAACGAATTGCTTTTTATCCTATTTAGAAAACGGTTTTTTTACCCTATTTAAAAAAAAAATGCTTTTTTTCCTATTTAAAAAACTGTTTTTATCAAATTTAAAATAAATTGGGCAAATTTTAAGGATTAAATTGGCCAAACGTGTATAGTTTAGGGACTAAATTGGCAAATTATTAGTTTAGAGATTAAATTGGCCAAATTTGTATAGTTTAGGGGCAAAATTGGCCAACTTATTAGTTTGTGGACTAAATTGACAAAACTTGTATTGTTCAAGGGCCATAGTGGCCTTTTACTCTTATAATTATGTGGCGTTTATGGTATTAAAAGTTTTGGCAAATTCTTGATTTTTTAGGGGTATAAAAGATTGGTGTTCCTTACCGTTTTTTTGTATTGTTGATGTGGTTTGTATTTTTGTTCATTTTTATTTATCTATTTCATTGTGAAGAAATAGAGTCTGTTTTGATTCAGGTACTCTATTTGGATCCTTATTTCATTGCGAAGAAAAGTCTCCTTTTTACGTTATAAGTATTCCTTCATATGCGGAAGATATAGGTTTTATTGAAAACAATCAATGTAATGAAATTGTGGACATCAAATCAAAGATACGAAAGCTCAAAGAAGATGTGGTTTCTCCTAATGAAGCTCAAGAACAAACAACTAAAACGAAACAAGAAGAAAAAGAAGAATAACAACAAGAAGGTGAAAATATCAAGACTCAGTTGTTGGTTTGTGTTTAATTTTTAACTTTATATCTTTCCAAGTTTTTAGATTATCATCAGAATGATAATTTTTTAATATTACAAATTATTATAGCAATTAGTTTTTTCAAATAATTTGTGTGTTGACGAGAGAGAGAGAGAGAGAGAGAGAGAGAGAGAGAGAGAGAATTTTGGTGTTTTGAGATGTGTGTAGGTGTTGGGGTTTAATCATAAAAGATGGGAATGGGTTGAATTTTGAATTTCCCACGATAATGGGGTTGAGTTGTACATTAGCAATACTACATCAGTACGCCTAATCGACAAGAGCTGGCAAGTTGCTTCCATGGCTCCTTTTTTCTTTCTGTTGTTATCTTATACTACATCACTCAGTCAGCGGTAAATACAATCAGGAAGTAATACTATAATGATGCTTTTCTTATCCTCTCGTCAGAAAAAAAAAGTCACGCCCAATTCTATTCTAATCAAATGAAAACAAATATTTGAGTCTTGATCATGATAAGTAATAAAAGTTAATTTCATGTTGTTTCGTATATTATTTGTCGTGTCTGTGTTGGGTGAAAAAGATGACTTCATGTTGCGCCGAATTTTAAATGGGCGGTGTCGGATTTTAAATGGGCGGTTTTGACTTAAATTGTGTCTCGGATCTTGCATACCATGTGTTGCGTACCATTTTGCAACTGGTATAAAAAGAATAGTCCTAAGATAATGACGATTTATAGGTTTTGTTTGAAAGTTAGGATCTTGCGTACCATGTGTTGGACATAAGTTCTAAGATATGGACTCAACTAACTATTCGTTTATGTGTAACGAATTTATAGAGTCCGAATAGAGAACATATGTATGAAAAGATTTTTTTCTAAAGGAGTAAAATTCATTGACTTATTTTATATGTGAATTATGCCACTATTATTATCCATATGGGGAATTGAATGAATGAGGAAAATTCGACGTTTTTAATGGTAATGGATTTCAATTTATGTTATTGTAGTACTTTGATGTATAGACTATTCTATTAATTTGTAGAAAAAATACTTTTGCACGGTAACTGTTAATGTAATCGATCAAATAGATTGATTTTGTTATCATTTCTATAATTTCGTAGATTTATGTAGATTGTATATATTCATTTCAGCATTAATTCACTATAAAATGATAGTTTCATGTCCCAAATATATCATAAATTGGTGAGGCTCTAGATAAGGGGTGTATGCCGGCGGTGATTACGGACCGTCCAATTTAAACTCTAGAGTTGATGGATGTGATCTGATGGTCGGAGATTGTTGTGTTTAGTGTGAAACTAGGAATGGTGAGAAGGGTTAAAAGTCTGTTGGGTGGAGGAAGTTGAGTTCAGTACGATGAAATAACGGGATTGAGTGTAACGGGGAGTCAACAATTTGGTATGTAATGATCCACCTCACCATGGTGTTTTTTTATTTTTTTAAGTGGATATTATTTGAGCCATTTTTTTTCTGATCAAATTGTTTCATTAGAAAATGACTTTGTTGATGTATCTATTGGTTCATCTCATAACATTCATTTTTTAATTTAGTTCAAACTGTAATTTTTTGCATTGAGTTGTAAATAATCAAACTTAAGGAAGAAAATTAAGTTATAACTAATATTATCTAATGAGTTTTCTGAAATGTACACCACCTGTTTGGTTAAATTTCAAACGTGGAAAAGGTTTGGGTAATTAGTTTTTCTGAAATGTACACAAAATGTTTGAGGGACTTTCTGGTAGTTGATCCTCTTTTTATAAATAAAAGAAATGGTTTTAATGATTTTTTAACTTTTGAACTATAAATAACTGTTTTTACTTTTTTTAACTGTTTTTTGAAATTAAGAAACTCTTTTAAAGTTAAAAAAATGTTTTAACTATTTAACATAAAAAAACTCAATTAATATAAAAACTATTTTATTGTTCCTTTTTAATAAATTACGTACAATACATCTTGTATATAAAACAATTTTTCACTTTTCAAAAATATTTCATTTTTTGATATAAAAAAAATGTCATAACTGCTTTATAAAAAAGTTGTTTTTTAGTAAAAAATAAAATTTTTGTTATATTTTTGTCAGATATTATGTAGTTATGTTTCTTTTACCTGACTATTTTCGCTTAGCATCATTTCATGTATTTGCAATTCCTCGAATATTTTTCATGCCCTAATGTATAAGCCGCGCAATTTCCAATCGGAAGAATTATTTTTAAGTCACTCATTCATTTTTTTGTAGAGCTATTAAAAAAATTCTTCCAAAAAACCCAAATCTCCATGAGAGAAAATGGAAAAAAATACTAAACAACAGCCTTAAAATTCCAAAAAGAAACATGTTGATTTGAATTTAAGTGTACTTCATGATATTATTTAAGATAACTACATCCTTTTATTCAAAGCACCCTTAATTAAATAAACAACTCTTAAAATTGGCAGTGAACTATGAAATAGCAAGGAAAATAGTAGGAAATAAAATCCCTAACGACCAATTTAACATTTCAAAGATAATAAAGAAATCGTTTTAAAATTCAATAACTAGAAGTTGCACAGTTTGTGCAAGGGAATTGTAGTACAAAAGAGGTGGATCAAAATAGTCTTTTCTTAAAAAAAAATTAGGGTCATTTGACCTTTCGCCCTCGCTAATATGTTGATCTCATAGTTTAGCATCCGATATTTTTTATATTATTGATTTGGCACTCGTTTTCGACGCATTCCGTAAAAACTGTCACTTCTTTTTTGTTTAAACCCAAAATTACCCCAATAAACATAGGGGACAACTTATTATATATTTTTAAACTAGTATAATTATAAAAACAGATTCAAAGTAGTTTTTTAATAGAAAAAATTGTTTCTTAAATAAATTAAATCTAGATTGATAAAAAAAGTTCTATAATTTTTTAACAATTTGGTGGAAAAAACCTAATTGACAAAATAAATTCTACGAGTATATATTTTGTTTTTCTTTTTTGTGTTTATGAGATTCCTCCCCACTAATTTATCTACTTAGTAGTTTGGCACCCAACAATTAAGGGTAAAATCATTTACATAAAATTTAGTAGTCAAAGATTTGACCGTATGGAATTCATCCAAAATGGGGGTAAAAGGCATAACATGAAAAATAGCAAGTGCCAAACTGTAAACAAGATTAATTAGTGGCACCCAAAGACCGAATTACTTTTTTCTTTAAAGAGTAGCTATCATCTCGTTGAGAAACGAATTTCAACCTCGAGCATATTCAACAGTATTGTAAAAGTGGGTATTGTATAAAATTTACATCAAGAGTATTTTTTTTTTGCTCAAAGCGTGGAGTAAAAGTCCATGATAACTCGACAAATTGTAAAATGCAGCGTGATAATACACCACCGCCACATTATCTTTATAAAAGTCTATCATCGAAAACTTTACAATGAAATATATTTCATTTTACATGTTCGATTATTATAAAATTTATATATTTTTTTAAATTCGTCGAGATCTTTCAAACAAGATTCAAATTCAATAACTTATTGTTTGAATTTTTTATAATTATTTGTTACACACTTGAATATTCAAAATAAGCTACTCCAGATAAGAATTAAGAAATTCATAGTCCTTTTGTCCGAAAGTTAATATATGTGTTATCATTTTTAATATGTCCTAAATTAATATTTGTATTTATAAATAAAATATTTAAAACAAATTGAGATTACCAAGCTAACTAGTCCTCCAACACAGTATATAAGACAATAATGATCAAAGCCCATAACTTATATTTATCATTTTTAGAAAAATAGATTAAAAAAGTAAAATTTTGTATTAATTTGGACATCAAATTTGGTTGAAGAAAGCAATTCGTAATTAGAATTTAAAAGGGGAAAAAAGTGAAAAGCTTCCACATATGGAGTTTTTTTGTTTGTTTTATATGTCAAATGGCCATTTCTTCTTCCCTGACAAGATGAGTTTTTTTTTCTTCGGTTGGCAGTTGGTTGCTGAGCCCATGTGACGCATCTCTCTCTCTCCATCAAGTATGGATTGTGTTTGTAAACAAGGATAAAAAAAAAAAATATGTTCCGCTGCCGGGATTCGAACCCGGATGATTAACATATCCAATATTATTTAGCTACAGCGGATTGTTGTTTAGGATTTAACAACTATGTATATTTATACTAATTTCTTTTAAACCTTAAGATCGCAAAATTCATTTTCTATAATTAAAATCCAATTAATTAATATCAAATTCCTATAAAATAATTCATTCAATATTTAGTACAACACATTTTAAAAGATAATCTTTATCTTTGATAGGGACATTCGCACATGAATAATGATATTTTGTTAAAAGTCCAATTAAAATTTTCTGAAACGCTATGCCAAGACAGATTTGTGACACAGGTGCGATCTGTGTTGCACCGATATTGTCTATTGCCTTGTGAATGTCGGCCAATACCTGCGACACGTCATTGTTAAATGCGCCATTAAAATCTTGGTGTTCATATCTTGTAAGATCCCACAGTACTAGAAAATGAAATCTCCGGTTTAGAATGAAACTTCAAATCCCAACAAAAAAAAATATAAAACCAAAATTTGGAAAAATTTATAATCAAACCCCGTAAATTTTGTGCAATATACAATTGCGTTTTTTTAAAACCTTTATTAATACAATATATTATTTAGGGAATATAATTTGGTAAACAATTTCTCTCAAGAAAATAATAATATATCCAAATTATAATTATATTTTGTTGTAAAATTTTCTAATAACAACTTTGTTAATTAAATTAAATAAACTTTAACTTAATTAATTAAAAAAGTTATATCGCCACCCTCAACCAATATTCATGCCTTCGTCCCTAGTGTAACCAATCTTGTTTAGCGTGTGAAAGTGTTGTTTTCCTAAAAAAATTGTGAAGTTAACATCGACTTGTTAGTAGCATAGAAACTATATAAGAATTTATCATGTACGCATTTTGTTAGGATCTCACGTCCATGATAGTAGTTAGAGTAATCACAATGTATCAAAGCACATGATATAAGGTTAGAACACACGGCATAATTGTCTTTAATCATCTAATTATTTTAATTTTTTGTGCATTTCTATCGACATTCGTAAGAGTTAAACAAATTATAGACCTAAAAATGACACTTAAACCAATCTTTATAGAACTGTATTTACAATGTGGGATATTGTCTACACATACAAATTTTCTTTTAACATTTCAATTATTAACATAATGTATTTTTCGAAAAAAAATTATAATTTCATAAACAAATTATACAATTAATTTTTTTTAAATGCATAATTTCTTGGATTTATCTTTTCCCGAGATGGTTAAATTACATTGTATACAATAGAAAACTAAAAACAATAATTTTTACACATGAATATATTTGTCATACAATAATGTGATTATATATATATATATATATATATATATATATATATAATTTAAAATAATGAGTTAACAAGGGTCGAATGTTAGTCATTGATTATGTTACGGTAGTTTGGGGTTTAAAATAAATAATAATTGGCATTCAGTGGTATATAACATGATATATGAATTCGAGTTATTCTCTATAACGTCATTCGAAAAACCTCCCCTCATCAACATTTCCTAAAAAATAAATGCTTTAATGATTAATTATTTCTTCATGGGCAATCGTTTGGGTTAACCAATTAAAATACGATATTTGTTCTTTTTATTCGAATAAGTTTGTGATTTGTTCAAAACAAATACAACTTCTACTTTTATGGATACAATGAATTATTAATTCTTAAATATTATTTAATATTAGTTACTCCCAAGAGCACGAATCGGCTAATAATATAATTTGCAAGTTCTAGATCGAGCCCACAAGGTATAAGAAAAATATATTTTTTTAAATAAATAAATAAATGTTTTCTTAAATTTTAATTCATAATCAATTATGGAAAATTATTTGAGATTTTTATAAATTTAGTTTAAAAATAAAGTAACATGTTCTAAAGTAATGATAAAAATGCTAAAATGATAATTTAAAGGGGATAAATTAATTAATTAAAAGACTAAGGTGTTGAAATCCATTACACATAGTCACGTTTGCATTTATCAGTTATTCAAATGTTTGACAACAATATTTTCGTAACTAAGCTCTATCATTGTGGGTTATATATTGTTAATAGTCCAATATTTCAAGTTACAGGAAGATTTAAAAATTAATCATTCATTAAATCTATCAAAACAAAAGTTGTATCCATTTTTAACAAATCACAAACTACATTCAATAAAACACAACTAATATTGTATATTAATTTTAATCCATTATCACAAACGAGTGCAGAAGAAAAAATAATTAATCGTTAAAACACTTAATTGTTAGGCACTATTGAACTACACAAACAATCATATATGAAATTTCATCCTAACCTTAGCAGAAGGTGTAGCCTACCATATTAATTATTAAAATAGCTATAGAAAGTTAAATAAACTTACTTGAAGCAATTAACATTAAATGAATAAGTCCCAGAAAATTAGTCTTGAAAGTCTTCCCAATAATATTGGTTGTTGAATAAATACTAACAGAAATTAAAATGAGGAAAAACAAAAAAAATGGAGCAAGACCATAAGCCAAAAGAGATCTAATAGTTGAACCAAAGACCTCCACCATCCAAAGATGAACACATGAACCACTAGGCAACAAGCTTGCTTGTTACTTAGTATGCATTCCTATTAAATTAACGGCTAATTGGAGCTATTTCCATTTCCTTCAATATTCAAGGTTTTTGCACCCAAGTCTCTACACTTTCATATTCTTCCTTTAAACATCAAATGATAACAAAATTTAGATGGACCTGCAAAATAATATACAAAAAAAAAAGTAATTGAATCCATTTAAAATCGGATTTAAATGAAACTTTAGGCACAACTCTAAAATAGTATAATAAATATATTTATAAAAACATTGAGTCCCAAAAATTGTAAACCACGCAAAAGTAACATTTCCCCCTTTGATGTAATAATTTCATTATTTTTATTTTGTTTCCTTTCGAACATTGGAAAGGCTTATAAAATAATAAAATAAACTTCATTATCCTATTTTAACATATAAAATAAGTCTATATAACTTTAACTTGAGGGTTTATATGTACGAAATATTTAATTTATCAAATACATCCAAACCTAATTTTTTCTAGTCTTCGTGCTAAGGTAAAAATCAAAGCGAAGTCCTAACTCACTTTAATAAGCATCACGATTGTATTTACCAAATTTAAGAATACTTTAAATCCCAAGGATACCCTAGTGGATAAAAACATTTTTTTTTCTTATTTAAGAAACTATTTTTTATCCTATATAAAAATTGTTTGAAAAATGTTTTTAACTGTTTAAAAAAACTCTTTTTCCACATTAAAGAAAAACAACTTTTTATCGTATTTAAAAAATAGTTTTTTATTCCATTTTGAAAACAGTTTTTTTAACTTTGAAAAAAAAAGAAAGCAATTTTAAGCTATTTTAGGGACTTAATTGGCTAAATAATTAGTTTATGGAATAACTTATTAGTTTATGGGGTAATTTGGCTATTTTAAAAAAACTTTTTTTTGTTTAAATATTCATTTGACCTATTTAAAAAACAGAAAAAACAGTTTTTAAATAGAAAAAAAAACCGTTTTTTCCTATTTAAAAAAACTGCTTTTTGTCTTATTTAAAAACTGTTTGAAAAATGCTTTTAACTGTTTAAAAAAAATGTTTTTTATTAAATTTAGAGTAAACTATTTTTTATCCTATTAAAAAAATGAATTGCTTTTTATCCTATTTAGAAAACGGTTTTTTTACCCTATTTAAAAAAAACTGTTTTTTTTCCTATTTAAAAAACTGTTTTTATCATATTTAAATTAAATTGGGTAAATTTTATGGATTAAATTGGCCAAACGTGTATAGTTTAGGGACTAAATTGGCCAATTATTAGTTTAGAGATTTAATTGGCCAAATTTGTATAGTTTAGGGGCCAAATTGGCCAACTTATTAGTTTATGGACTAAATTGACCAAACTTGTATTGTTCAAGGGCCATAGTGGACTTTTACTCTTAAAATTATGTGGCGTTTATGGTATTAAAAGTTTTGGCAAATTCTTGATTTTTTAGGGGTATAAAAGATTGGTGTTCCTTACCGTTTTTTTGTATTTATGATGTGGTTTATATTTTTGTTCATTTTTATTTATCTTTTTCATTGTGAAGAAATAGAGTATGTTTTTATTCAGGTACTCTATTTGGATCCTTATTTCATTGCGAAGAAAAGTCTCTTTTTTACGTTATAAGTATTCCTTCATATGCGGAAGATATAGGTTTTATTGAAAACAATCAATGTAATGAAATTGTGGATATCAAATCAAAGAAACGGAAGTTCAAAGAAGATGTGGTTTCTCCTAATGAAGCTCAAGAACAAACAACTAAAACAAAACAAGATGAAAAAGAAGAATAACAATAAGAAGGTGAAAATATCAAGACTCAGTTGTTGGTTTGTGTTTAATTTTTAACTTTATATCTTTCCAATTTTTTAGATTATCATCAGAATGATAATTTTTTAATATTACAAATTATTATAGCAATTAGTTTTCTCAAATAATCTTTGTGTTGACGAGAGAGAGGGAGAGAGATAGAATTTTGGAGTTTTGAGATGTGTGTAGGTGTTGGGGTTTAATCATAAAAGATGGGAATGGGTTGAATTTTGAATTTCCCACGATAATGGGGTTGAGTTGCACATTTGGAATACTACTTCAGTACGCCTAATCGACAAGAGCTGGTAAGTTGCTTCCATGGCTCCATTTTTCTTTCTGTTGTTATCTTCTACTACATCACTCAGTCAACGGTGATTACAATCAGGAAGTAATACTATAATGATGCTTTTCTTATCCTCTCGTCAGAAAAAAAAGTCACGCCCAATTCTCATCTAATCAAATGAAAACAAATATTTGAGTCTTGATCATGATAAGTAATAAAAGTTAATTTCATGTTGTTTCGTATATTATTTGTCGTGTATGTGTTGGGTGAAAAAGATGACTTCATGTGTTGCCGAATTTTAAATGGGTGGTGTCGGATTTTAAATGGGCAGTTTTGACTTAAATTGTGTCTCGGATCTTGCATACCATGTGTTGCGTACCATTTGGCAACTGGTATAAAAAGAATTGTCCTAAGATAATGACGATTTATAGGTTTTGTGTGAATGTTGGGATCTTGCGTACCATGTGTTGGACATAAGTTCTAAGATAAGGACTCAACTAACTATTCGTTTATGTGTAACGAATTTATAGAGTCCGAATAGAGAACATATGTATGAAAGAATTTATTTCTAAAGGTGTAAAATTCATTGACTTATTTTTATATCTGAATTATGCCACTATTATTATCCATATGGGGAATTGAATGAATGAGGAAAATTTGACGTTTTTAATGGTATTGGATATCAATTTATGTTATTGTAGTACTTTGATGTATAGACTATTATATTAATTTGTAGAAAAAAATACTTTTACACGGTAACTGTTAATGTAATCGATCAAATAGATTGATTTTGTTATCATTTCTATAATTTCGTGGCTTTATGTAGATTGTATATATTCATTTCAGCATTAATTCTCTATAAAATGATAGTTTCATGTCCCAAACATATCATAAATTGGTGAGGCTCTAGCTAAAGGGTGTATGCCGTCGGTGATTACGGACCGCCCAATTTAAACTCTGCTGTTGATGGATGTAATCCGATGGTCGGAGATTGTTGTGTTTAGTGTGAAACTAGGTATGGTGAGAAGGGTTAAAAGTCTGGTGGGTGGAGAAAGTTGAGTTCAGTACGATGAAATAACGGGATTGAGTGTAACGGGGAGTCAACAATTTGGTATGTAATGATCCACCTCACCATGGTGTTTTTTATTTTTTTAAGTGGATATTATTTGAGCGTTTTTTTTCTGATCAAATTGTTTCATTAGAAAATGACTTTGTTGATGTATCTATTGGTTCATCTCATAACATTCATTTTTTAATTTAGTTCAAACTGTAATTTTTTGCATTGAGTTGTAAATAATCAAACTTAAGGAAGAAAATTAAGTTATAACTAATATTATCTAATGGGTTTTCTGAAATGTACACCACCTGTTTGGTTAAATTTCAAACGTGGAAAAGGTTTGGGTAATTAGTTTTTCTTAAATGTACACAAAATGTTTGAGGGACTTTCTGGTAGTTGATCCTCTCTTTATAAATAAAAGAAACGGTTTTAATGATTTTTTAACTTTTGAACTATAAATAACTGTTTTTACTTTTTTTTAACTGTTTTTTGAAATTAAGAAACTCTTTTAAAGTTAAAAAAACGTTTTAACTATTTAACATAAAAAAAATCAATTAATATAAAAACTATTTTATTGTTCCTTTTTAATAAATTACGTACAATACATCTTGTATATAAAACAATTTTTCATTTTTCAAAAATATTTCATTTTTTGATATAAAAAAAATGTCATAACTGCTTTATAAAAAAGTTGTTTTTTTAGTAAAAATAAAATTTTTGTTATATTTTTGTGAGATATTATGAAGTTATATTTCTTTTACATAACTTGTGATCACAGATACTCTAAAGTTTTTAATCAATTTTCTATTTTCGCTTAGCATAATTTCATGTATTTGCAATTCCTCGAATATTTTTCATGCCCTAATGTATAAGCCGCCCATTTTCCAATCGGAAGAATTATTTTTAAGTCACTCATTCATTGTTTTGTAGAGCTATTAAAAAAATTCTTCCAAAAACCCTAAATCTCCATGAGAGAAAATGGAAAAAAATACTAAACAACAGCCTTAAAATTCCAAAAACAAACATGTTGATTTGAATTTAAGTGTACTTCATGATATTATTTAAGATAAGTACATTCATTTATTCAAAGCACCCTTAATTAAATAAGCAACTCTTAAAAATGGCAGTGAACTATGAAATAGCAAGTAAAATAGTAGGAAATAAAATGCCTAACGACCAATTTAACATTTTAAAGATAATAAAGAAATCGTTTTAAAATTCAATAACTAGAAGTTGCACAGTTTGTACAAGGGAATTGTAGTACAAAAGAGGTGGATCAAAATAGTCTTTTCTTAAAAAAAAATTAGGGTCATTTGACCTTTCGCCCTTGCTAATATGTTGATCTCATAGTTTAGCATCCGATATTTTTTATATTATTGATTTGGCATTCGTTTTCGACGCATTCCGTAAAAAATGTCGCTTCTTTTTTGTTTAAACCCAAAATTACCCCAATAAACATAGGGGACAACTTATTATATATTTTTAAACTACTATAATTATAAAAACAGGTTCAAAGTAGTTTTTTAATAGAAAAAATTGTTTCTTAAATAAATTAAATCTAGATTGATAAAAAAAGTTCTATAATTTTTTAACAATTTGGTGGAAAAAACCTAATTGACAAAAAAAATTCTACGAGTATATATTTTGTTTTTGTTTTTTGTGCTTATGAGATTCATCCCCACTTATTTATCCACTAAGTAGTTTGGCACCCAACAATTAAGGGTAAAATCATTTACATAAAATTTAGTAGTCAAAGATTTGACCGTATGGAATTCATCCAAAATGGGGGTAAAAGGCAGAACATGAAAAATAGCAAGTGCCAAACTGTAAACCAGATTAATTAGTGGCACCCAAAGACCGAATTACTTTTTTCTTTAAAGAGTAGCTATCATCTCGTTGAGAAACGAATTTCAACCTCGAGCATCTTCAACAGTATTGTAAAAGTGGGTGTTGTATAAAATTTACATCAAGAGTATTTTTTTCTTGCTCAAAGCGTGGAGTAAAAGTCCATGATAACTCGACAAATTGTAAAATGCAGCGTGATAATACACCACCGCCACATTATCTTTATAAAAGTCTATCATCGAAAACTTTACAATGAAATATATTTCATTTTACATGTTCGATTATTATAAAATTTATATATTTTTTTAAATTCGTCGAGATCTTTCAAACAAGATTCAAATTCAATAACTTATTGTTTGAATTTTTTATAATTATTTGTTACACACTTGAATATTCTAAATAAGCTACTCCACATAAGAATTAAGAAATTCATACTCCTTTTGTCCCAAAGTTAATATCTGTGTTATCATTTTTAATATGTCCTAAATTAATATTTGTATTTATAAATATAATATTTAAAACAAATTGAGATTACCAAGCTAACTAGTCCTCCAACACAGTATATAAGACAATAATGATCAAAGCCCATAACTTATATTTATCATTTTTAGAAAAATAGATTAAAAAAGTAAAATTTTGTATTAATTTGGACATCAAATTTGGTTGAAGAAAGCAATTCGTAATTAGAATTTAAAAGGGGAAAAAAGTGAAAAGCTTCCACATATGGAGTTTTTTTGTTTGTTTTATATGTCATATGGCCATTTCTTCTTCCCTGACAAGATGAGGTTTTTTTTCTTCGGTTGGCAGTTTGTTGCTGAGCCCATGTGACGCATCTCTCTCTCTCCATCAAGTATGGATTGTGTTTGTAAACCAGGATAAAAAAATAAAAAAAACAATGTTCCGCTGCCGGGATTCGAACCCGGATGATTAACATATCCAATATTATTTAGCTACAGCGGATTGTTGTTTAGGATTTAACAACTATGTATATTTATACTAATTTCTTTTAAACCTTAAGATCGCAAAATTCATTTTCTATAATTAAAATCCAATTAATTAATATCAAATTCCTATAAAATAATTCATTCAATATTTAGTACAACACATTTTAAAAGATAATCTTTATCTTTGATAGGGACATTCGCACATGAATAATGATATTTTGTTAAAAGTCCAATTAAAATTTTCTGAAACGCTATGCCAAGACAGATTTGTGACACAGGTGCGATCTGTGTTGCACCGATATTGTCTATTGCCTTATGAATGTCGGCCAATACCTGCGACACGTCATCGTTAAATGCGCCATTAAAATCTTGGTGTTCATATCTTGTTAGATCCCATAGTACTAGAAAATGAAATCTCAGGTTTAGAATGAAACTTCAAATCCCAACAAAAAAAAAATATAAAATCAAAATTTGGAAAAATTTAAAATCATACCCCGTAAATTTTGTGCAATATACAATTGCGTTTTTTTTAAAACCTTTATTATTACAATATATTATTTAGGGAATATAATTTGGTAAACAATGTCTCTCAAGAAAATAATAATATATCCAAATTATAATTATATTTTGTTGTAAAATTTTCTAATAACAACTTTGTTAATTAAATTAAATAAACTTTAACTTAATTAATTAAAAAAGTTATATCGCCACCCTCAACCTATATTCCTGCCTTCGTCCCTAGTGTAACCAATCTTGTTTAGCTTATGAAAGTGTTGTTTTCCTAAAAAAATTGTGAAGTTAACATCTACTTGTTAGTAGCATAGAAACTATATAAGAATTTATCATGTACGCGTTTTGTTAGGATCTCACGTCCATGATAGTAGTTAGAGTAATCACAATGTATCAAAGCACATGATATAAGGTTAGAACACATGGCATCATTGTCTTTAATCATCTAATTATTTTAATTTTTTGTGCATTTCTATCGACATTCGTAAGAGTTAAACAAATTATAGACCTAAAAATGACACTTAAACCAATCTTTATAGAACTGTATTTACAATGTGGGAAATTGTCTACACATACAAATTTTCTTTTAACATTTCAATTATTAAGATAATGTATTTTTCGAAAAAAACTTATAATTTCATAAACAAATTATACAATTAATTTTTTTTTTTGAATGCATAATTTCTTGGAATTTATCTTTTCCCAAGATGGTTAAATTACATTGTATACAATAGTAAACTAAAAACAATAATTTTTACACATGAATATATTTGTCATACAATAATGTGATTATATATATATATATATATATATATATAGAATTTCAAATAATGAGTTTACAAGGGTCGAATGTTAGTCATTGATTATGTTACGGTAGTTTGGGGTTTAAAATAAATAAAATTGGCATTCGGTGGTATATAACATGATATATGAATTCGAGTTATTCTCTATAACGTCATCCGAAAAACCTCCCCTCATCAACATTTCCTAAAAAATAAATGCTTTAATGATTAATTATTTCTTCATGGGCAATCGTTTGGGTTAACCAATTAAAATACGATATTTGTTCTTTTTATTCGAATAAGTTTGTGATTTGTTCAAAACAAATACAACTTCTACTTTTATGGATACAATGAATTATTAATTCTTAAATATTATTTAATATTAGTTACTCCCAAGAGCACGAATCGGCTAATAATATAATTTGCAAGTTCTAGATCGAACCCACAAGGTATAGGAAAAATGTATTTTTTTAATTAAATATATAAATGTTTTCTTAAATTTTAATTCATAATCAATTATGGAAAATTGTTTGAGATTTTTATAAATTTAGTTTAAAAATAAAGTAACATGTTCTAAAGTAATGATAAAAATGCTAAAATGACAATTTAAAGGGGATAAATTAATTAATTAAAAGACTAAGGTGTTGAAATCCATTACACATAGTCACGTTTGCATTTATCAGTTATTCAAATGTTTGACACCAATATTTTCGTAACTAAGCTCTATCATTGTGGGTTATATATTGTTAATAGTCCAATATTTCAAGTTACAGGAAGATTTAAAAACTAATCATTCATTAAATCTATCAAAACAAAAGTCGTATCCATTTTTAACAAATCACAAACTACATTCAATAAAACACAACTAAATATTGTATATTAATTTTAATCCATTATCACAAACGAGTGCAGAAGAAAAAATAATTAATCGTTAAAACACTTAATTGTTAGGCACTATTGAACTACACAAACAATCATATATGAAATTTCATCCTAACCTTAGCAGAGGTGTAGCCTACCTTATTAATTATTAAAATAGCTATAGAAAGTTAAATAAACTTACTTGAAGCAATTAACATTAAATGAATAAGTCCCAGAAAATTAGTCTTGAAAGTCTTCCCAATAATATTGGTTGTTGAATAAATACTAACAGAAATTAAAATGAGGAAAAACAAAAAAAATGGAGCCAGACAATAAGCCAAAAGAGATCTAATAGTTGAACCAAAGACCTCCACCATCCAAAGATGAACACATGAACCACTATGCAACAAGCTTTCTTGTTACTTAGTATGCATTCCAATTAAATTAACCGCTAATTGGAGCTATTTCCATTTCCTTCAATATTCAAGCTTTTTGCACCCAAGTCTCTACACTTTCATATTTTTCCTTTAAACATCAAATGATAACAAAATTTAGATGGACCTGCAAAATAATATACAAAAAAAAAGTAATTGAATCCATTTAAACTCGGATTTAAATGAAGCTTTAGGCACAACTCTAAAATAGTATAATAAATATATTTATAAAAACATTGAGTCCCAATAATTGTAAACCACGTAAAAGTACCATTTTCCCCTTTGATGTAATAATTTCATTATTTTTATTTTGTTTCCTTTCGAACATTGGAAAGGCTTATAAAATAATAAAATAAACTTCATTATCCTATTTTAACATATAAAATAAGTCTATATAACTTTAACTTGAGGGTTTATATGTACGAAATATTCAATTTATCAAATACATCCAAACCTAATTTTTTCTAGTCTTCGTGCTAAGTTAAAAATCAAAACGAAGTCCTAACTCACTTTAATAAGGATCAAGATTGTATTTACCAAATTTAAGAATACTTTAAATCCCAAGGATACCCTAGTGGATAAAAACAATTTTTTTCCTATTTAAGAAACTATTTTTTACCCTATATAAAAATTGTTTGAAAAATGTTTTTAACTGTTTAAAAAAACTCTTTTTCCTCTTTAAAGAAAAACAATTTTTTATCGTATTTAAAAAATAGTTTTTTATTCCATTTTGAAAACAGTTTTTTTAACTTTGAAAAGAAAAGAAAGCGATTTTAAGCTATTTTAGGGACTGAATTGGCTAAATAATTAGTTTATGGACTAACTTATTAGTTTATGGGGTAATTTGGCTATTTTCAAAAAACTTTTTTTTTTTAAATATTCATTTTACCTATTTAAAAAACAGAAAAAACAGTTTTTAAATAGAAAAAAAAACAGTTTTTTCCTATTTAAAAAAAAAACTGCTTTTTGTCTTATTTAAAAACTGTTTGAAAAATGCTTTTAACTGTTTAATCATTTTAACTGTTTAAAAATTTTTTTTTTTATTAAATTTAGAGTAAACTGTTTTTTATCCTATTAAAAAAAATGAATTGCTTTTTATCCTATTTAGAAAACGGTTTTTTTACTCTATTTAAAAAAAACTGTTTTTTCCCTATTTAAAAAACTGTTTTTATCATATTTAAATTAAATTGGGTAAATTTTAAGGATTAAATTGGCTAAACGTGTATAGTTTAGGGACTAAATTGGCCAATTATTAGTTTAGAGATTAAATTGGCCAAATTTGTATAGTTTAGGGGCCAAATTGGCCAACTTATTAGTTTATGGACTAAATTGACCAAACTTGTATTGTTCAAGGGCCATAGTGGACTTTTACTCTTAAAATTATGTGGCGTTTATGGTATTAAAAGTTTTGGAAAATTCTTGATTTTTTAGGGGTATAAAAGATTGGTGTTCCTTACCGTTTCTTTGTATTGTTGATGTGGTTTATATTTTTGTTCATTTTTATTTATCTTTTTCATTGTGAAGAAATAGAGTCTGTTTTTATTCAGGTACTCTATTTGGATCCTTATTTCATTGCGAAGAAAAGTCTCTTTTTTATGTTATAAGTATTCCTTCATATGCGGAAGTTCAAAGAAGATGTGGTTTCTCCTAATGAAGCTCAAGAACAAACAACTAAAACAAAACAAGAAGAAAAAGAAGAATAACAAGAAGAAGGTGAAAATATCAAGACTCAGTTGTTGGTTTGTGTTTAATTTTTAACTTTATATCTTTCCAATTTTTTAGATTATCATCAGAATGATAATTTTTTAATATTACAAATTATTATAGCAATTAGTTTTCTCAAATAATCCGTGTGTTGACGAGAGAGAGAGAGAGAGAGAGAGAGAGAGAGAGAGAGAGAATTTTGGAGTTTTGAGATGTGTGTAGGTGTTGGGGTTTAATCATA